>JBAIZL010000001.1:135338191-135745691 GCA_036971475.1 Prosapia bicincta | reverse complement strand
TAACCAAATCTATCCTGACTGGATACTTCGTAGGTATATTTTAATATAGGTAGCTAGCAATATTGAATAAAATTATAACCAAATCTATCCTGACAGGATATTTCGTAGGTATATTTTAAAATAGGTAGATAGCAATATTGAATAAAATTATAACCAAATCTATCCTGACTGGATACTTCGTAGGTATATTTTAATATAGGTAGATAGCAATATTGAATAAAATTATAACCAAATCTATCCTGACTGGATATTTCGTAGGTATATTTTAAAATAGGTAGATAGCAATATTGAATAAAACTATAACCAAATCTATCCTGACTGGATACTTCGTAGGTATATTTTAATATAGGTAGATAGCAATATTGAATAAAATTATAACCAAATCTATCCTGACTGGATACTTCGTAGGTATATTTTAATATAGGTAGATAGCAATATTGAATAAAATTATAACCAAATCTATCCTGACAAGATATTTCGTAGGTATATTTTAAAATAGGTAGATAGCAATATTGAATAAAATTATAACCAATTCTATGCTGACTGGATACTTCGTAGGTATATTTTAATATAGGTAGATAGCAATATTAAATAAAATTATAACGAAACCTATCCTGACAGGATATATCGTAGGTTTATTTTAATATAGGTAGATAGCAATATTGAATAAAATTATAACCAAATCTATCCTGACTGGAAACTTCGTAGGTATACTTTAATATAGGTAGATAGCAATATTGAATAAAATTATAACCAAATCTATCCTGACAGGATATTTCGTAGGTATATTTTAAATAGGTAGATAGCAATATTGAATAAATTATAACCAAATCTATCCTGACTGGATACTTCGTAGGTATATTTTAATATAGGTAGATAGCAATATTGAATAAAATTATAACCAAATCTATACTGACAGGATATTTCGTAGGTATATTTTAAAATAGGTAGATAGTAATATTGAATAAAATTATAACCAAATCTATCCTGACTGGATACTTCGTAGGTATATTTTAATAAAGGTAGATAGCAATATTGAATAAAATTATAACCAAATCTATCCTGACAGGATATTTCGTAGGTATATTTTAAAATAGGTAGATAGCAATATTAAATAAAATTATAACCAAATCTATCCTGACTGGATACTTCGTATGTATATTTTAATATAGGTAGATAGCAATATTGAATAAAATTATAACCAAATCTATCCTGACTGGATATTTCGTAGGTATATTTTAAAATAGGTAGATAGCAATATTGAATAAAATTATAACCAAATCTATCCCGACTGGATACTTCGTAGGTATATTTTAATATAGGTAGATAGCAATATTGAATAAAATTATAACGAAACCTATCCTGACAGGATATTTCGTAGGTATATTTTAATATAGGTAGATAGCAATATTGAATAAAATTATAACCAAATCTATCCTGACTGGATATTTTGTAGGGATATTTTAATATAGGTAGATAGCAATATTGAATAAAATTATAACCAAATCTATCCTGACTGGATACTTCGTAGGTATATTTTAATATAGGTAGATAGCAATATTGAATAAAATTATAACGAAACCTATCCTGACAGGATTTTTCGTAGGTATATTTTAATATAGGTAGATAGCAATATTGAATAAAATTATAACCAAATCTATCCTGACTGGATACTTCGTAGGTATATTTTAATATAGGTAGATAGCAATATTGAATAAAATTATAACCAAATCTATCCTGACAGGATATTTCGTAGGTATATTTTAAAATAGGTAGATAGCAATATTGAATAAAATTATAACCAAATCTATCCTGACAGGATATTTCGTAGGTATATTTTAATATAGGTAGATAGCAATATTGAATAAAATTATAACCAAATCCATCCTGACTGGATACTTCGTAGGTATATCTTAAAATAGGTAGATAGCAATATTGAATAAAATTAAAACCAAATCTATCCTGACAGGATATTTCGTAGGTATATTTTAAAATAGGTAGATAGCAATATTGAATAAAATTATAACCAAGTCTATCCTTGACAGGATATTTCGTAGGTATATTTTAATATAGGTAGATAGCAATATTGAATAAAATTATAACCAAATCTATCCTGACTGGATGCTTCGTAGGTATATTTTAATATAGGTAGATAGCAATATTGAATAAAATTATAACGAAATCTATCCTGACTGGATACTTCGTAGGTATATTTTAATATAGGTAGATAGCAATATTGAATAAAATTATAACGAAATCTATCCTGACTGGATACTTCGTAGGTATATTTTAATATAAGTAGATAGCAATATTGAATAAAATTATAACCAAATCTACCCGGACTGGATACTTCGTAGGTATATTTTAATATAGGTAGATAGCAATATTGAATAAAATTATAACGAAATCTATCCTGACTGGATACTTCGTAGGTATATTTTAATATAGGTAGATAGCAATAATGAATAAAATTATAACCAAATCTATCCGGACTGGATACTTCGTAGGTATATTTTAATATAGGTAGATAGCAATATTGAATAAAATTATAACGAAATCTATCCTGACTGGATACTTAGTAGGTATATTTTAATATAGGTAGATAGCAATATTGAATAAAATTATAACCAAATCTATCCTGACTGGATACTTCGTAGGTATATTTTAATATAGGTAGATAGCAATATTGAATAAAATTATAACCAAATCTGTCCTGACAGGATACTTCGTAGGTATATTTTAATATAGGTAGATAGCAATATTGAATAAAATTATAACCAAATCTATCCTGACTGGATACTTCGTAGGTATATTTTAATATAGGTAGATAGCAATATTGAATATAATTATAACCAAATCTATCCTGACTGGATACTTCGTAGGTATATTTTAATATAGGTAGATAGCAATATTGAATAAAATTATAACGAAACCTATCCTGACAGGATATTTCGTAGGTTTATTTTAATATAGGTAGATAGCAATATTGAATAAAATTATAACCAAATCTATCCTGATAGGATATTTCGTAGGTATATTTTAAAATAGGTAGATAGCAATATTGAATAAAATTATAACCAAATCTATCCTGACTGGATACTTCGTAGGTATATTTTAATATAGGTAGATAGCAATATTGAATAAAATTATAACCAAATCTATCCTGACAGGATATTTCGTAGGTATATTATAAAATAGGTAGATAGTAATATTGAATAAAATTATAACCAAATCTATCCTGACTGGATACTTCGTAGGTATATTTTAATAAAGGTAGATAGCAATATTGAATAAAATTATAACCAAATCTGTCCTGACTGGATACTTCGTAGGTATATTTTAATATAGGTAGATACCAATATTGAATAAAATTATAACGAAATCTATCCTGACAGGATATTTCGTAGGTATATTTTAAAATAGGTAGATAGCAATATTGAATAAAATTATAACCAAATCTATCCTGACAGGATATTTCGTAGATATATTTTAAAATAGGTAGATAGCAATATTGAATAAAATTATAACCAAATCTATCCTGACTGGATACTTCGTAGGTATATTTTAATATAGGTAGCTAGCAATATTGAATAAAATTATAACCAAATCTATCCTGACAAGATATTTCGTAGGTATATTTTAAAATAGGTAGATAGCAATATTGAATAAAATTATAACCAAATCTATCCTGACTGGATACTTCGTAGGTATATTTTAATATAGGTAGATAGCAATATTGAATAAAATTATAACCAAATCTATCCTGACAGGATATTTCGTAGGTATATTTTAAAATAGGTAGATAGTAATATTGAATAAAATTATAACCAAATCTATCCTGACAGGATATTTCGTAGGTATATTTTAAAATAGGTAGATAGCAATATTGAATAAAATTATAACCAAATCTATCCTGACTGGATGCTTCGTAGGTATATTTTAATATAGGTAGATAGCAATATTGAATAAAATTATAACCAAATCTATCCTGACTGGATATTTCGTAGGTATATTTTAAAATAGGTAGAATAGCAATATTGAATAAAATTATAACCAAATCTATCCTGACTGGATACTTCGTAGGTATATTTTAATATAGGTAGATAGCAATATTGAATAAAATTATAACCAAATATATCCTGACTGGATACCTCGTAGGTATATTTTAATATAGGTAGATAGCAATATTGAATAAAATTATAACTAAATCTATCCTGACAAGATATTTCGTAGGTATATTTTAAAATAGGTAGATAGCAATATTGAACAAAATTATAACCAAATCTATCCTGACTGGATACTTCGTAGGTATACTTTAATATAGGTAGATAGCAATATTGAATAAAATTATAACCAAATCTATCCTGACTGGATACTTCGTAGGTATACTTTAATATAGGTAGATAGCAATATTGAATAAAATTATAACCAAATCTGTCATGACTGGATACTTCATAGGTATATTTTAATATAGGTAGATAGCAATATTGAATAAAATTATAACGAAATCTATCCTGACAGGATATTTCGTAGGTATATTTTAAAATAGGTAGATAGCAATATTGAATAAAATTATAACTAAATCTATCCTGACTGGATAGTTCGTAGGTATATTTTAATAAAGGTAGATAGCAATATTGAATAAAATTATAACCAAATCTATCCTGACAGGATATTTCGTAGGTATATTTTAAAATAGGTAGATAGCAATATTGAATAAAATTATAACCAAATCTATCCTGACTGGATACTTCGTATGTATATTTTAATATAGGCAGATAGCAATATTGAATAAAATTATAACCAATCTATCCTGACTGGATATTTCGTAGGTATATTTTAAAATAGTTAGATAGAAATATTGAATAAAATTATAACCAAATCTATCCTGAATGGATACTTCGTAGGTATATTTTAATATAGGTAGATAGCATTATTGAATAAAATTATAACCAAATCTATCCTGACAGGATATTTCATAGGTATATTTTAAAATAGGTAGATAGCAATATTGAATAAAATTATAACCAAATCTATCCTGACTGGATACTTCGTAGGTATATTTTAATATAGGTAGATAGCAATATTGAATAAAATTATAACGAAACCTATCCTGACAGGATATTTCGTAGGTATATTTTAATATAGGTAGATAGCAATATTGAATAAAATTATAACCAAATCTATCCTGACTGGATATTTCGTAGGGATATTTTAATATAGGTAGATAGCAATATTGAATAAAATTATAACCAAATCTATCCTGACTGGATACTTCGTAGGTGTATTTTAATATAGGTAGATAGCAATATTGAATAAAATTATAACGAAACCTATCCTGACAGGATATTTCGTAGGTATATTTTAATATAGGTAGATAGCAATATTGAATAAAATTATAACCAAATCTATCCTGACTGGATACTTCGAAGGTATATTTTAATATAGGTAGATAGCAATATTGAACAAAATTATAACCAAATCTATCCTGACAGGATATTTCGTAGGTATATTTTAAAATAGGTAGATAGCAATATTGAATAAAATTATAACCAAATCTATCCTGACAGGATATTTCGTAGGTATATTTTAATATAGGTAGATAGCAATATTGAATAAAATTATAACCAAATCTATCCTGACTGGATGCTTCGTAGGAATATTTTAATATAGGTAGATAGCAATATTGAATAAAATTATAACGAAATCTATCCTGACAGGATATTTCGTAAGTATATTTTAATATAGGTAGATTGCAATATTGAATAAATTTATAACCAAATCCATCCTGACTGGATACTTCGTAGGTATATTTTAAAATAGGTAGATAGCAATATTGAATAAAATTATAACCAAATCTGTCCTGACTGGATACTTCGTAGGTATATTTTAATATAGGTAGATAGCAATATTGAATAAAATTATAACCAAATCTGTCCTGACAGGATAGTTCGTAGGTATATTTTAATATAGGTAGATAGCAATATTGAATAAAATTATAACCAAATCTATCCTGACTGGATACTTCGTAGGTATATTTTAATATAGGTAGATAGCAATATTGAATATAATTATAACCAAATCTATCCTGACTGGATACTTCGTAGGTATATTTTAATATAGGTAGATAGCAATATTGAATAAAATTATAACGAAACCTATCCTGACAGGATATTTCGTAGGTTTATTTTAATATAGGTAGATAGCAATATTGAATAAAATTATAACCAAATCTATCCTGACTGGATATTTCGTAGGTATATTTTAAAATAGGTAGATAGCAATATTGAATAAAATTATAACCAAATCTATCCTGACTGGATACTTCGTAGGTATATTTTAATATAGGTAGATAGCAATATTGAATAAAATTATAACCAAATCTATCCTGACAGGATATTTCGTAGGTATATTTTAAATAGGTAGATAGCAATATTGAATAAAATTATAACCAAATCTATCCTGACTGGATACTTCGTAGGTATATTTTAATAAAGGTAGATAGCAATATTGAATAAAATTATAACCAAATCTGTCCTGACTGGATACTTCGTAGGTATATTTTAATATAGGTAGATACCAATATTGAATAAAATTATAACGAAATCTATCCTGACAGGATATTTCGTAGGTATATTTTAAAATAGGTAGATAGCAATATTGAATAAAATTATAACCAAATCTATCCTGACAGGATATTTCGTAGATATATTTTAAAATAGGTAGATAGCAATATTGAATAAAATTATAACCAAATCTATCCTGACTGGATACTTCGTAGCTATATTTTAATATAGGTAGCTAGCAATATTGAATAAAATTATAACCAAATCTATCCTGACAGGATATTTCGTAGGTATATTTTAAAATAGGTAGATAGCAATATTGAATAAAATTATAACCAAATCTATCCTGACTGGATACTTCGTAGGTATATTTTAATATAGGTAGATAGCAATATTGAATAAAATTATAACCAAATCTATCCTGACAGGATATTTCGTAGGTATATTTTAAAATAGGTAGATAGTAATATTGAATAAAATTATAACCAAATCTATCCTGACAGGATATTTCGTAGGTATATTTTAAAATAGGTAGATAGCAATATTGAATAAAATTATAACCAAATCTATCCTGACTGGATGCTTCGTAGGTATATTTTAATATAGGTAGATAGCAATATTGAATAAAATTATAACCAAATCTATCCTGACTGGATATTTCGTAGGTATATTTTAAAATAGGTAGAATAGCAATATTGAATAAAATTATAACCAAATCTATCCTGACTGGATACTTCGTAGGTATATTTTAATATAGGTAGATAGCAATATTGAATAAAATTATAACCAAATATATCCTGACTGGATACTTCGTAGGTATATTTTAATATAGGTAGATAGCAATATTGAATAAAATTATAACTAAATCTATCCTGACAAGATATTTCGTAGGTATATTTTAAAATAGGTAGATAGCAATATTGAACAAAATTATAACCAAATCTATAATGACTGGATACTTCGTAGGTATATTTTAATATAGGTAGATAGCAATATTGAATAAAATTATAACGAAACCTATCCTGACAGGATATTTCGTAGGTTTATTTTAATATAGGTAGATAGCAATATTGAATAAAATTATAACCAAATCTATCCTGACTGGGTACTTCGTAGGTATACTTTAATATAGGTAGATAGCAATATTGAATAAAATTATAACCAAATCTATCCTCACTGGATACTTCGTAGGTATACTTTAATATAGGTAGATAGCAATATTGAATAAAATTATAACCAAATCTGTCATGACTGGATACTTCATAGGTATATTTTAATATAGGTAGATAGCAATATTGAATAAAATTATAACGAAATCTATCCTGACAGGATATTTCGTAGGTATATTTTAAAATAGGTAGATAGCAATATTGAATAAAATTATAACCAAATCCATCCTGACTGGATACTTCGTAGGTATATTTTAAAATAGGTAGATAGCAATATTGAATAAAATTAAAACCAAATCTATCCTGACAGGATATTTCGTAGGTATATTTTAAAATAGGTAGATAGCAATATTGAATAAAATTATAACCAAATCTATCCTGACTGGATACTTCGTATGTATATTTTAATATAGGCAGATAGCAATATTGAATAAAATTATAACCAATCTATCCTGACTGGATATTTCGTAGGTATATTTTAAAAAAGTTAGATAGAAATATTGAATAAAATTATAACCAAATCTATCCTGAATGGATACTTCGTAGGTATATTTTAATATAGGTAGATAGCATTATTGAATAAAATTATAACCAAATCTATCCTGACAGGATATTTCATAGGTATATTTTAAAATAGGTAGATAGCAATATTGAATAAAATTATAACCAAATCTATCCTGACTGGATACTTCGTAGGTATATTTTAATATAGGTAGATAGCAATATTAAATAAAATTATAACGAAACCTATCCTGACAGGATATTTCGTAGGTATATTTTAATATAGGTAGATAGCAATATTGAATAAAATTATAACCAAATCCATCCTGACTGGATACTTCGTAGGTATATTTTAAAATAGGTAGATAGCAATATTGAATAAAATTATAACCAAATCTGTCCTGACTGGATACTTCGTAGGTATATTTTAATATAGGTAGATAGCAATATTGAATAAAATTATAACCAAATCTGTCCTGACAGGATACTTCGTAGGTATATTTTAATATAGGTAGATAGCAATATTGAATAAAATTATAACCAAATCTATCCTGACTGGATACTTCGTAGGTATATTTTAATATAGGTAGATAGCAATATTGAATATAATTATAACCAAATCTATCCTGACTGGATACTTCGTAGGTATATTTTAATATAGGTAGATAGCAATATTGAATAAAATTATAACGAAACCTATCCTGACAGGATATTTCGTAGGTTTATTTTAATATAGGTAGATAGCAATTATGAATAAAATTATAACCAAATCTATCCTGACTGGATATTTCGTAGGTATATTTTAAAATAGGTAGATAGCAATATTGAATAAAATTATAACCAAATCTATCCTGACTGGATACTTCGTAGGTATATTTTAATATAGGTAGATAGCAATATTGAATAAAATTATAACCAAATCTATCCTGACAGGATATTTCGTAGGTATATTATAAAATAGGTAGATAGTAATATTGAATAAAATTATAACCAAATCTATCCTGACTGGATACTTCGTAGGTATATTTTAATAAAGGTAGATAGCAATATTGAATAAAATTATAACCAAATCTGTCCTGACTGGATACTTCGTAGGTATATTTTAATATAGGTAGATACCAATATTGAATAAAATTATAACGAAATCTATCCTGACAGGATATTTCGTAGGTATATTTTAAAATAGGTAGATAGCAATATTGAATAAAATTATAACCAAATCTATCCTGACAGGATATTTCGTAGATATATTTTAAAATAGGTAGATAGCAATATTGAATAAAATTATAACCAAATCTATCCTGACTGGATACTTCGTAGCTATATTTTAATATAGGTAGCTAGCAATATTGAATAAAATTATAACCAAATCTATCCTGACAGGATATTTCGTAGGTATATTTTAAAATAGGTAGATAGCAATATTGAATAAAATTATAACCAAATCTATCCTGACTGGATACTTCGTAGGTATATTTTAATATAGGTAGATAGCAATATTGAATAAAATTATAACCAAATCTATCCTGACAGGATATTTCGTAGGTATATTTTAAAATAGGTAGATAGTAATATTGAATAAAATTATAACCAAATCTATCCTGACAGGATATTTCGTAGGTATATTTTAAAATAGGTAGATAGCAATATTGAATAAAATTATAACCAAATCTATCCTGACTGGATGCTTCGTAGGTATATTTTAATATAGGTAGATAGCAATATTGAATAAAATTATAACCAAATCTATCCTGACTGGATATTTCGTAGGTATATTTTAAAATAGGTAGAATAGCAATATTGAATAAAATTATAACCAAATCTATCCTGACTGGATACTTCGTAGGTATATTTTAATATAGGTAGATAGCAATATTGAATAAAATTATAACCAAATATATCCTGACTGGATACTTCGTAGGTATATTTTAATATAGGTAGATAGCAATATTGAATAAAATTATAACTAAATCTATCCTGACAAGATATTTCGTAGGTATATTTTAAAATAGGTAGATAGCAATATTGAACAAAATTATAACCAAATCTATCCTGACTGGATACTTCGTAGGTATATTTTAATATAGGTAGATAGCAATATTGAATAAAATTATAACGAAACCTATCCTGACAGGATATTTCGTAGGTTTATTTTAATATAGGTAGATAGCAATATTGAATAAAATTATAACCAAATCTATCCTGACTGGGTACTTCGTAGGTATACTTTAATATAGGTAGATAGCAATATTGAATAAAATTATAACCAAATCTATCCTCACTGGATACTTCGTAGGTATACTTTAATATAGGTAGATAGCAATATTGAATAAAATTATAACCAAATCTGTCATGACTGGATACTTCATAGGTATATTTTAATATAGGTAGATAGCAATATTGAATAAAATTATAACGAAATCTATCCTGACAGGATATTTCGTAGGTATATTTTAAAATAGGTAGATAGCAATATTGAATAAAATTATAACCAAATCCATCCTGACTGGATACTTCGTAGGTATATTTTAAAATAGGTAGATAGCAATATTGAATAAAATTAAAACCAAATCTATCCTGACAGGATATTTCGTAGGTATATTTTAAAATAGGTAGATAGCAATATTGAATAAAATTATAACCAAATCTATCCTGACTGGATACTTCGTAGGTATATTTTAATATAGGTAGATAGCAATATTGAATAAAATTATAACCAAATCTATCCTGACAGGATATTTCGTAGGTATATTTTAAAATAGGTAGATAGTAATATTGAATAAAATTATAACCAAATCTATCCTGACAGGATATTTCGTAGGTATATTTTAAAATAGGTAGATAGCAATATTGAATAAAATTATAACCAAATCTATCCTGACTGGATGCTTCGTAGGTATATTTTAATATAGGTAGATAGCAATATTGAATAAAATTATAACCAAATCTATCCTGACTGGATATTTCGTAGGTATATTTTAAAATAGGTAGAATAGCAATATTGAATAAAATTATAACCAAATCTATCCTGACTGGATACTTCGTAGGTATATTTTAATATAGGTAGATAGCAATATTGAATAAAATTATAACCAAATATATCCTGACTGGATACCTCGTAGGTATATTTTAATATAGGTAGATAGCAATATTGAATAAAATTATAACTAAATCTATCCTGACAAGATATTTCGTAGGTATATTTTAAAATAGGTAGATAGCAATATTGAACAAAATTATAACCAAATCTATCCTGACTGGATACTTCGTAGGTATACTTTAATATAGGTAGATAGCAATATTGAATAAAATTATAACCAAATCTATCCTGACTGGATACTTCGTAGGTATACTTTAATATAGGTAGATAGCAATATTGAATAAAATTATAACCAAATCTGTCATGACTGGATACTTCATAGGTATATTTTAATATAGGTAGATAGCAATATTGAATAAAATTATAACGAAATCTATCCTGACAGGATATTTCGTAGGTATATTTTAAAATAGGTAGATAGCTATATTGAATAAAATTATAACTAAATCTATCCTGACTGGATAGTTCGTAGGTATATTTTAATAAAGGTAGATAGCAATATTGAATAAAATTATAACCAAATCTATCCTGACAGGATATTTCGTAGGTATATTTTAAAATAGGTAGATAGCAATATTGAATAAAATTATAACCAAATCTATCCTGACTGGATACTTCGTATGTATATTTTAATATAGGCAGATAGCAATATTGAATAAAATTATAACCAATCTATCCTGACTGGATATTTCGTAGGTATATTTTAAAATAGTTAGATAGAAATATTGAATAAAATTATAACCAAATCTATCCTGAATGGATACTTCGTAGGTATATTTTAATATAGGTAGATAGCATTATTGAATAAAATTATAACCAAATCTATCCTGACAGGATATTTCATAGGTATATTTTAAAATAGGTAGATAGCAATATTGAATAAAATTATAACCATATCTATCCTGACTGGATACTTCGTAGGTATATTTTAATATAGGTAGATAGCAATATTGAATAAAATTATAACGAAACCTATCCTGACAGGATATTTCGTAGGTATATTTTAATATAGGTAGATAGCAATATTGAATAAAATTATAACCAAATCTATCCTGACTGGATATTTCGTAGGGATATTTTAATATAGGTAGATAGCAATATTGAATAAAATTATAACCAAATCTATCCTGACTGGATACTTCGTAGGTGTATTTTAATATAGGTAGATAGCAATATTGAATAAAATTATAACGAAACCTATCCTGACAGGATATTTCGTAGGTATATTTTAATATAGGTAGATAGCAATATTGAATAAAATTATAACCAAATCTATCCTGACTGGATACTTCGAAGGTATATTTTAATATAGGTAGATAGCAATATTGAATAAAATTATAACCAAATCTATCCTGACAGGATATTTCGTAGGTATATTTTAAAATAGGTAGATAGCAATATTGAATAAAATTATAACCAAATCTATCCTGACAGGATATTTCGTAGGTATATTTTAATATAGGTAGATAGCAATATTGAATAAAATTATAACCAAATCTATCCTGACTGGATGCTTCGTAGGAATATTTTAATATAGGTAGATAGCAATATTGAATAAAATTATAACGAAATCTATCCTGACAGGATATTTCGTAAGTATATTTTAATATAGGTAGATTGCAATATTGAATAAATTTATAACCAAATCCATCCTGACTGGATACTTCGTAGGTATATTTTAAAATAGGTAGATAGCAATATTGAATAAAATTATAACCAAATCTGTCCTGACTGGATACTTCGTAGGTATATTTTAATATAGGTAGATAGCAATATTGAATAAAATTATAACCAAATCTGTCCTGACAGGATACTTCGTAGGTATATTTTAATATAGGTAGATAGCAATATTGAATAAAATTATAACCAAATCTATCCTGACTGGATACTTCGTAGGTATATTTTAATATAGGTAGATAGCAATATTGAATATAATTATAACCAAATCTATCCTGACTGGATACTTCGTAGGTATATTTTAATATAGGTAGATAGCAATATTGAATAAAATTATAACGAAACCTATCCTGACAGGATATTTCGTAGGTTTATTTTAATATAGGTAGATAGCAATATTGAATAAAATTATAACCAAATCTATCCTGACTGGATATTTCGTAGGTATATTTTAAAATAGGTAGATAGCAATATTGAATAAAATTATAACCAAATCTATCCTGACTGGATACTTCGTAGGTATATTTTAATATAGGTAGATAGCAATATTGAATAAAATTATAACCAAATCTATCCTGACAGGATATTTCGTAGGTATATTATAAAATAGGTAGATAGTAATATTGAATAAAATTATAACCAAATCTATCCTGACTGGATACTTCGTAGGTATATTTTAATAAAGGTAGATAGCAATATTGAATAAAATTATAACCAAATCTGTCCTGACTGGATACTTCGTAGGTATATTTTAATATAGGTAGATACCAATATTGAATAAAATTATAACGAAATCTATCCTGACAGGATATTTCGTAGGTATATTTTAAAATAGGTAGATAGCAATATTGAATAAAATTATAACCAAATCTATCCTGACAGGATATTTCGTAGATATATTTTAAAATAGGTAGATAGCAATATTGAATAAAATTATAACCAAATCTATCCTGACTGGATACTTCGTAGCTATATTTTAATATAGGTAGCTAGCAATATTGAATAAAATTATAACCAAATCTATCCTGACAGGATATTTCGTAGGTATATTTTAAAATAGGTAGATAGCAATATTGAATAAAATTATAACCAAATCTATCCTGACTGGATACTTCGTAGGTATATTTTAATATAGGTAGATAGCAATATTGAATAAAATTATAACCAAATCTATCCTGACAGGATATTTCGTAGGTATATTTTAAAATAGGTAGATAGTAATATTGAATAAAATTATAACCAAATCTATCCTGACAGGATATTTCGTAGGTATATTTTAAAATAGGTAGATAGCAATATTGAATAAAATTATAACCAAATCTATCCTGACTGGATGCTTCGTAGGTATATTTTAATATAGGTAGATAGCAATATTGAATAAAATTATAACCAAATCTATCCTGACTGGATATTTCGTAGGTATATTTTAAAATAGGTAGAATAGCAATATTGAATAAAATTATAACCAAATCTATCCTGACTGGATACTTCGTAGGTATATTTTAATATAGGTAGATAGCAATATTGAATAAAATTATAACCAAATATATCCTGACTGGATACTTCGTAGGTATATTTTAATATAGGTAGATAGCAATATTGAATAAAATTATAACTAAATCTATCCTGACAAGATATTTCGTAGGTATATTTTAAAATAGGTAGATAGCAATATTGAACAAAATTATAACCAAATCTATCCTGACTGGATACTTCGTAGGTATATTTTAATATAGGTAGATAGCAATATTGAATAAAATTATAACGAAACCTATCCTGACAGGATATTTCGTAGGTTTATTTTAATATAGGTAGATAGCAATATTGAATAAAATTATAACCAAATCTATCCTGACTGGGTACTTCGTAGGTATACTTTAATATAGGTAGATAGCAATATTGAATAAAATTATAACCAAATCTATCCTCACTGGATACTTCGTAGGTATACTTTAATATAGGTAGATAGCAATATTGAATAAAATTATAACCAAATCTGTCATGACTGGATACTTCATAGGTATATTTTAATATAGGTAGATAGCAATATTGAATAAAATTATAACGAAATCTATCCTGACAGGATATTTCGTAGGTATATTTTAAAATAGGTAGATAGCAATATTGAATAAAATTATAACCAAATCCATCCTGACTGGATACTTCGTAGGTATATTTTAAAATAGGTAGATAGCAATATTGAATAAAATTAAAACCAAATCTATCCTGACAGGATATTTCGTAGGTATATTTTAAAATAGGTAGATAGCAATATTGAATAAAATTATAACCAAATCTATCCTGACTGGATACTTCGTATGTATATTTTAATATAGGCAGATAGCAATATTGAATAAAATTATAACCAATCTATCCTGACTGGATATTTCGTAGGTATATATTAAAATAGTTAGATAGAAATATTGAATAAAATTATAACCAAATCTATCCTGAATGGATACTTCGTAGGTATATTTTAATATAGGTAGATAGCATTATTGAATAAAATTATAACCAAATCTATCCTGACAGGATATTTCATAGGTATATTTTAAAATAGGTAGATAGCAATATTGAATAAAATTATAACCAAATCTATCCTGACTGGATACTTCGTAGGTATATTTTAATATAGGTAGATAGCAATATTAAATAAAATTATAACGAAACCTATCCTGACAGGATATTTCGTAGGTATATTTTAATATAGGTAGATAGCAATATTGAATAAAATTATAACCAAATCTATCCTGACTGGATATTTCGTAGGGATATTTTAATATAGGTAGATAGCAATATTGAATAAAATTATAACCAAATCTATCCTGACTGGATACTTCGTAGGTGTATTTTAATATAGGTAGATAGCAATATTGAATAAAATTATAACGAAACCTATCCTGACAGGATATTTCGTAGGTATATTTTAATATAGGTAGATAGCAATATTGAATAAAATTATAACCAAATCTATCCTGACTGGATACTTCGAAGGTATATTTTAATATAGGTAGATAGCAATATTGAATAAAATTATAACCAAATCTATCCTGACAGGATATTTCGTAGGTATATTTTAAAATAGGTAGATAGCAATATTGAATAAAATTATAACCAAATCTATCCTGACAGGATATTTCGTAGGTATATTTTAATATAGGTAGATAGCAATATTGAATAAAATTATAACCAAATCTATCCTGACTGGATGCTTCGTAGGAATATTTTAATATAGGTAGATAGCAATATTGAATAAAATTATAACGAAATCTATCCTGACAGGATATTTCGTAAGTATATTTTAATATAGGTAGATTGCAATATTGAATAAATTTATAACCAAATCCATCCTGACTGGATACTTCGTAGGTATATTTTAAAATAGGTAGATAGCAATATTGAATAAAATTATAACCAAATCTGTCCTGACTGGATACTTCGTAGGTATATTTTAATATAGGTAGATAGCAATATTGAATAAAATTATAACCAAATCTGTCCTGACAGGATACTTCGTAGGTATATTTTAATATAGGTAGATAGCAATATTGAATAAAATTATAACCAAATCTATCCTGACTGGATACTTCGTAGGTATATTTTAATATAGGTAGATAGCAATATTGAATATAATTATAACCAAATCTATCCTGACTGGATACTTCGTAGGTATATTTTAATATAGGTAGATAGCAATATTGAATAAAATTATAACCAAACCTATCCTGACAGGATATTTCGTAGGTGTATTTTAATATAGGTAGATAGCAATATTGAATAAAATTATAACGAAACCTATCCTGACAGGATATTTCGTAGGTATATTTTAAAATAGGTAGATAGCAATATTGAATAAAATTATAACCAAATCTATCCTGACTGGATATTTCGTAGGTATATTTTAATATAGGTAGATAGCAATATTGAATAAAATTATAACCAAATCTATCCTGACTGGATGCTTCGTAGGAATATTTTAATATAGGTAGATAGCAATATTGAATAAAATTATAACGAAACCTATCCTGACAGGATATTTCGTAGGTATATTTTAATATAGGTAGATAGCAATATTGAATAAAATTATAACCAAATCTATCCTGACTGGATACTTCGAAGGTATATTTTAATATAGGTAGATAGCAATATTGAATAAAATTATAACCAAATCTATCCTGACAGGATATTTCGTAGGTATATTTTAAAATAGGTAGATAGCAATATTGAATAAAATTATAACCAAATCTATCCTGACAGGATATTTCGTAGGTATATTTTAATATAGGTAGATAGCAATATTGAATAAAATTATAACCAAATCTATCCTGACTGGATGCTTCGTAGGAATATTTTAATATAGGTAGATAGCAATATTGAATAAAATTATAACGAAATCTATCCTGACAGGATATTTCGTAAGTATATTTTAATATAGGTAGATTGCAATATTGAATAAATTTATAACCAAATCCATCCTGACTGGATACTTCGTAGGAATATTTTAATATAGGTAGATAGCAATATTGAATAAAATTATAACGAAATCTATCCTGACAGGATATTTCGTAAGTATATTTTAATATAGGTAGATAGCAATATTGAATAAAATTATAACCAAATCTATCCTGACAGGATATTTCGTAGGTATATTATAAAATAGGTAGATAGTAATATTGAATAAAATTATAACCAAATCTATCCTGACTGGATACTTCGTAGGTATATTTTAATAAAGGTAGATAGCAATATTGAATAAAATTATAACCAAATCTGTCCTGACTGGATACTTCGTAGGTATATTTTAATATAGGTAGATACCAATATTGAATAAAATTATAACGAAATCTATCCTGACAGGATATTTCGTAGGTATATTTTAAAATAGGTAGATAGCAATAATGAATAAAATTATAACCAAATCTATCCTGACAGGATATTTCGTAGATATATTTTAAAATAGGTAGATAGCAATATTGAATAAAATTATAACCAAATCTATCCTGACTGGATACTTCGTAGGTATATTTTAATATAGGTAGCTAGCAATATTGAATAAAATTATAACCAAATCTATCCTGACAGGATATTTCGTAGGTATATTTTAAAATAGGTAGATAGCAATATTGAATAAAATTATAACCAAATCTATCCTGACTGGATACTTCGTAGGTATATTTTAATATAGGTAGATAGCAATATTGAATAAAATTATAACCAAATCTATCCTGACAGGATATTTCGTAGGTATATTTTAAAATAGGTAGATAGCAATATTGAATAAAATTATAACCAAATCTATCCTGACAGGATATTTCGTAGGTATATTTTAAAATAGGTAGATAGCAATATTGAATAAAATTATAACCAAATCTATCCTGACTGGATACTTCGTAGGTATATTTTAATATAGGTAGATAGCAATATTGAATAAAATTATAACCAAATCTATCCTGACAGGATATTTCGTAGGTATATTATAAAATAGGTAGATAGTAATATTGAATAAAATTATAACCAAATCTATCCTGACTGGATACTTCGTAGGTATATTTTAATAAAGGTAGATAGCAATATTGAATAAAATTATAACCAAATCTGTCCTGACTGGATACTTCGTAGGTATATTTTAATATAGGTAGATACCAATATTGAATAAAATTATAACGAAATCTATCCTGACAGGATATTTCGTAGGTATATTTTAAAATAGGTAGATAGCAATATTGAATAAAATTATAACCAAATCTATCCTGACAGGATATTTCGTAGATATATTTTAAAATAGGTAGATAGCAATATTGAATAAAATTATAACCAAATCTATCCTGACTGGATACTTCGTAGGTATATTTTAATATAGGTAGCTAGCAATATTGAATAAAATTATAACCAAATCTATCCTGACAAGATATTTCGTAGGTATATTTTAAAATAGGTAGATAGCAATATTGAATAAAATTATAACCAAATCTATCCTGACTGGATACTTCGTAGGTATATTTTAATATAGGTAGATAGCAATATTGAATAAAATTATAACCAAATCTATCCTGACAGGATATTTCGTAGGTATATTTTAAAATAGGTAGATAGTAATATTGAATAAAATTATAACCAAATCTATCCTGACAGGATATTTCGTAGGTATATTTTAAAATAGGTAGATAGCAATATTGAATAAAATTATAACCAAATCTATCCTGACTGGATGCTTCGTAGGTATATTTTAATATAGGTAGATAGCAATATTGAATAAAATTATAACCAAATCTATCCTGACTGGATATTTCGTAGGTATATTTTAAAATAGGTAGAATAGCAATATTGAATAAAATTATAACCAAATCTATCCTGACTGGATACTTCGTAGGTATATTTTAATATAGGTAGATAGCAATATTGAATAAAATTATAACCAAATATATCCTGACTGGATACCTCGTAGGTATATTTTAATATAGGTAGATAGCAATATTGAATAAAATTATAACTAAATCTATCCTGACAAGATATTTCGTAGGTATATTTTAAAATAGGTAGATAGCAATATTGAACAAAATTATAACCAAATCTATCCTGACTGGATACTTCGTAGGTATATTTTAATATAGGTAGATAGCAATATTGAATAAAATTATAACGAAACCTATCCTGACAGGATATTTCGTAGGTTTATTTTAATATAGGTAGATAGCAATATTGAATAAAATTATAACCAAATCTATCCTGACTGGATACTTCGTAGGTATACTTTAATATAGGTAGATAGCAATATTGAATAAAATTATAACCAAATCTATCCTGACTGGATACTTCGTAGGTATACTTTAATATAGGTAGATAGCAATATTGAATAAAATTATAACCAAATCTGTCATGACTGGATACTTCATAGGTATATTTTAATATAGGTAGATAGCAATATTGAATAAAATTATAACGAAATCTATCCTGACAGGATATTTCGTAGGTATATTTTAAAATAGGTAGATAGCAATATTGAATAAAATTATAACCAAATCTATCCTGACAGGATATTTCGTAGGTATATTTTAAAATAGGTAGATAGCAATATTGAATAAAATTATAACCAAATCTATCCTGACTGGATACTTCGTATGTATATTTTAATATAGGCAGATAGCAATATTGAATAAAATTATAACCAATCTATCCTGACTGGATATTTCGTAGGTATATTTTAAAATAGTTAGATAGAAATATTGAATAAAATTATAACCAAATCTATCCTGAATGGATACTTCGTAGGTATATTTTAATATAGGTAGATAGCATTATTGAATAAAATTATAACCAAATCTATCCTGACAGGATATTTCATAGGTATATTTTAAAATAGGTAGATAGCAATATTGAATAAAATTATAACCAAATCTATCCTGACTGGATACTTCGTAGATATATTTTAATATAGGTAGATAGCAATATTGAATAAAATTATAACGAAACCTATCCTGACAGGATATTTCGTAGGTATATTTTAATATAGGTAGATAGCAATATTGAATAAAATTATAACCAAATCTATCCTGACTGGATATTTCGTAGGGATATTTTAATATAGGTAGATAGCAATATTGAATAAAATTATAACCAAATCTATCCTGACTGGATACTTCGTAGGTGTATTTTAATATAGGTAGATAGCAATATTGAATAAAATTATAACGAAACCTATCCTGACAGGATATTTCGTAGGTATATTTTAATATAGGTAGATAGCAATATTGAATAAAATTATAACCAAATCTATCCTGACTGGATACTTCGAAGGTATATTTTAATATAGGTAGATAGCAATATTGAATAAAATTATAACCAAATCTATCCTGACAGGATATTTCGTAGGTATATTTTAAAATAGGTAGATAGCAATATTGAATAAAATTATAACCAAATCTATCCTGACAGGATATTTCGTAGGTATATTTTAATATAGGTAGATAGCAATATTGAATAAAATTATAACCAAATCTATCCTGACTGGATGCTTCGTAGGAATATTTTAATATAGGTAGATAGCAATATTGAATAAAATTATAACGAAATCTATCCTGACAAGATATTTCGTAAGTATATTTTAATATAGGTAGATTGCAATATTGAATAAATTTATAACCAAATCCATCCTGACTGGATACTTCGTAGGTATATTTTAAAATAGGTAGATAGCAATATTGAATAAAATTATAACCAAATCTGTCCTGACTGGATACTTCGTAGGTATATTTTAATATAGGTAGATAGCAATATTGAATAAAATTATAACCAAATCTGTCCTGACAGGATACTTCGTAGGTATATTTTAATATAGGTAGATAGCAATATTGAATAAAATTATAACCAAATCTATCCTGACTGGATACTTCGTAGGTATATTTTAATATAGGTAGATAGCAATATTGAATATAATTATAACCAAATCTATCCTGACTGGATACTTCGTAGGTATATTTTAATATAGGTAGATAGCAATATTGAATAAAATTATAACGAAACCTATCCTGACAGGATATTTCGTAGGTTTATTTTAATATAGGTAGATAGCAATATTGAATAAAATTATAACCAAATCTATCCTGACAGGATATTTCGTAGGTATATTTTAAAATAGGTAGATAGCAATATTGAATAAAATTATAACCAAATCTATCCTGACTGGATACTTCGTAGGTATATTTTAATATAGGTAGATAGCAATATTGAATAAAATTATAACCAAATCTATCCTGACAGGATATTTCGTAGGTATATTATAAAATAGGTAGATAGTAATATTGAATAAAATTATAACCAAATCTATCCTGACTGGATACTTCGTAGGTATATTTTAATAAAGGTAGATAGCAATATTGAATAAAATTATAACCAAATCTGTCCTGACTGGATACTTCGTAGGTATATTTTAATATAGGTAGATACCAATATTGAATAAAATTATAACGAAATCTATCCTGACAGGATATTTCGTAGGTATATTTTAAAATAGGTAGATAGCAATATTGAATAAAATTATAACCAAATCTATCCTGACAGGATATTTCGTAGATATATTTTAAAATAGGTAGATAGCAATATTGAATAAAATTATAACCAAATCTATCCTGACTGGATACTTCGTAGCTATATTTTAATATAGGTAGCTAGCAATATTGAATAAAATTATAACCAAATCTATCCTGACAGGATATTTCGTAGGTATATTTTAAAATAGGTAGATAGCAATATTGAATAAAATTATAACCAAATCTATCCTGACTGGATACTTCGTAGGTATATTTTAATATAGGTAGATAGCAATATTGAATAAAATTATAACCAAATCTATCCTGACAGGATATTTCGTAGGTATATTTTAAAATAGGTAGATAGTAATATTGAATAAAATTATAACCAAATCTATCCTGACAGGATATTTCGTAGGTATATTTTAAAATAGGTAGATAGCAATATTGAATAAAATTATAACCAAATCTATCCTGACTGGATGCTTCGTAGGTATATTTTAATATAGGTAGATAGCAATATTGAATAAAATTATAACCAAATCTATCCTGACTGGATATTTCGTAGGTATATTTTAAAATAGGTAGAATAGCAATATTGAATAAAATTATAACCAAATCTATCCTGACTGGATACTTCGTAGGTATATTTTAATATAGGTAGATAGCAATATTGAATAAAATTATAACCAAATATATCCTGACTGGATACTTCGTAGGTATATTTTAATATAGGTAGATAGCAATATTGAATAAAATTATAACTAAATCTATCCTGACAAGATATTTCGTAGGTATATTTTAAAATAGGTAGATAGCAATATTGAACAAAATTATAACCAAATCTATCCTGACTGGATACTTCGTAGGTATATTTTAATATAGGTAGATAGCAATATTGAATAAAATTATAACGAAACCTATCCTGACAGGATATTTCGTAGGTATATTTTAAAATAGGTAGATAGCAATATTGAATAAAATTATAACCAAATCTATCCTGACAGGATATTTCGTAGATATATTTTAAAATAGGTAGATAGCAATATTGAATAAAATTATAACCAAATCTATCCTGACTGGATACTTCGTAGGTATATTTTAATATAGGTAGCTAGCAATATTGAATAAAATTATAACCAAATCTATCCTGACAAGATATTTCGTAGGTATATTTTAAAATAGGTAGATAGCAATATTGAATAAAATTATAACCAAATCTATCCTGACTGGATACTTCGTAGGTATATTTTAATATAGGTAGATAGCAATATTGAATAAAATTATAACCAAATCTATCCTGACAGGATATTTCGTAGGTATATTTTAAAATAGGTAGATAGTAATATTGAATAAAATTATAACCAAATCTATCCTGACAGGATATTTCGTAGGTATATTTTAAAATAGGTAGATAGCAATATTGAATAAAATTATAACCAAATCTATCCTGACTGGATGCTTCGTAGGTATATTTTAATATAGGTAGATAGCAATATTGAATAAAATTATAACCAAATCTATCCTGACTGGATATTTCGTAGGTATATTTTAAAATAGGTAGAATAGCAATATTGAATAAAATTATAACCAAATCTATCCTGACTGGATACTTCGTAGGTATATTTTAATATAGGTAGATAGCAATATTGAATAAAATTATAACCAAATATATCCTGACTGGATACCTCGTAGGTATATTTTAATATAGGTAGATAGCAATATTGAATAAAATTATAACTAAATCTATCCTGACAAGATATTTCGTAGGTATATTTTAAAATAGGTAGATAGCAATATTGAACAAAATTATAACCAAATCTATCCTGACTGGATACTTCGTAGGTATATTTTAATATAGGTAGATAGCAATATTGAATAAAATTATAACGAAACCTATCCTGACAGGATATTTCGTAGGTTTATTTTAATATAGGTAGATAGCAATATTGAATAAAATTATAACCAAATCTATCCTGACTGGATACTTCGTAGGTATACTTTAATATAGGTAGATAGCAATATTGAATAAAATTATAACCAAATCTATCCTGACTGGATACTTCGTAGGTATACTTTAATATAGGTAGATAGCAATATTGAATAAAATTATAACCAAATCTGTCATGACTGGATACTTCATAGGTATATTTTAATATAGGTAGATAGCAATATTGAATAAAATTATAACGAAATCTATCCTGACAGGATATTTCGTAGGTATATTTTAAAATAGGTAGATAGCAATATTGAATAAAATTATAACCAAATCTATCCTGACAGGATATTTCGTAGGTATATTTTAAAATAGGTAGATAGCAATATTGAATAAAATTATAACCAAATCTATCCTGACTGGATACTTCGTATGTATATTTTAATATAGGCAGATAGCAATATTGAATAAAATTATAACCAATCTATCCTGACTGGATATTTCGTAGGTATATTTTAAAATAGTTAGATAGAAATATTGAATAAAATTATAACCAAATCTATCCTGAATGGATACTTCGTAGGTATATTTTAATATAGGTAGATAGCATTATTGAATAAAATTATAACCAAATCTATCCTGACAGGATATTTCATAGGTATATTTTAAAATAGGTAGATAGCAATATTGAATAAAATTATAACCAAATCTATCCTGACTGGATACTTCGTAGATATATTTTAATATAGGTAGATAGCAATATTGAATAAAATTATAACGAAACCTATCCTGACAGGATATTTCGTAGGTATATTTTAATATAGGTAGATAGCAATATTGAATAAAATTATAACCAAATCTATCCTGACTGGATATTTCGTAGGGATATTTTAATATAGGTAGATAGCAATATTGAATAAAATTATAACCAAATCTATCCTGACTGGATACTTCGTAGGTGTATTTTAATATAGGTAGATAGCAATATTGAATAAAATTATAACGAAACCTATCCTGACAGGATATTTCGTAGGTATATTTTAATATAGGTAGATAGCAATATTGAATAAAATTATAACCAAATCTATCCTGACTGGATACTTCGAAGGTATATTTTAATATAGGTAGATAGCAATATTGAATAAAATTATAACCAAATCTATCCTGACAGGATATTTCGTAGGTATATTTTAAAATAGGTAGATAGCAATATTGAATAAAATTATAACCAAATCTATCCTGACAGGATATTTCGTAGGTATATTTTAATATAGGTAGATAGCAATATTGAATAAAATTATAACCAAATCTATCCTGACTGGATGCTTCGTAGGAATATTTTAATATAGGTAGATAGCAATATTGAATAAAATTATAACGAAATCTATCCTGACAAGATATTTCGTAAGTATATTTTAATATAGGTAGATTGCAATATTGAATAAATTTATAACCAAATCCATCCTGACTGGATACTTCGTAGGTATATTTTAAAATAGGTAGATAGCAATATTGAATAAAATTATAACCAAATCTGTCCTGACTGGATACTTCGTAGGTATATTTTAATATAGGTAGATAGCAATATTGAATAAAATTATAACCAAATCTGTCCTGACAGGATACTTCGTAGGTATATTTTAATATAGGTAGATAGCAATATTGAATAAAATTATAACCAAATCTATCCTGACTGGATACTTCGTAGGTATATTTTAATATAGGTAGATAGCAATATTGAATATAATTATAACCAAATCTATCCTGACTGGATACTTCGTAGGTATATTTTAATATAGGTAGATAGCAATATTGAATAAAATTATAACGAAACCTATCCTGACAGGATATTTCGTAGGTTTATTTTAATATAGGTAGATAGCAATATTGAATAAAATTATAACCAAATCTATCCTGACAGGATATTTCGTAGGTATATTTTAAAATAGGTAGATAGCAATATTGAATAAAATTATAACCAAATCTATCCTGACTGGATACTTCGTAGGTATATTTTAATATAGGTAGATAGCAATATTGAATAAAATTATAACCAAATCTATCCTGACAGGATATTTCGTAGGTATATTATAAAATAGGTAGATAGTAATATTGAATAAAATTATAACCAAATCTATCCTGACTGGATACTTCGTAGGTATATTTTAATAAAGGTAGATAGCAATATTGAATAAAATTATAACCAAATCTGTCCTGACTGGATACTTCGTAGGTATATTTTAATATAGGTAGATACCAATATTGAATAAAATTATAACGAAATCTATCCTGACAGGATATTTCGTAGGTATATTTTAAAATAGGTAGATAGCAATATTGAATAAAATTATAACCAAATCTATCCTGACAGGATATTTCGTAGATATATTTTAAAATAGGTAGATAGCAATATTGAATAAAATTATAACCAAATCTATCCTGACTGGATACTTCGTAGCTATATTTTAATATAGGTAGCTAGCAATATTGAATAAAATTATAACCAAATCTATCCTGACAGGATATTTCGTAGGTATATTTTAAAATAGGTAGATAGCAATATTGAATAAAATTATAACCAAATCTATCCTGACTGGATACTTCGTAGGTATATTTTAATATAGGTAGATAGCAATATTGAATAAAATTATAACCAAATCTATCCTGACAGGATATTTCGTAGGTATATTTTAAAATAGGTAGATAGTAATATTGAATAAAATTATAACCAAATCTATCCTGACAGGATATTTCGTAGGTATATTTTAAAATAGGTAGATAGCAATATTGAATAAAATTATAACCAAATCTATCCTGACTGGATGCTTCGTAGGTATATTTTAATATAGGTAGATAGCAATATTGAATAAAATTATAACCAAATCTATCCTGACTGGATATTTCGTAGGTATATTTTAAAATAGGTAGAATAGCAATATTGAATAAAATTATAACCAAATCTATCCTGACTGGATACTTCGTAGGTATATTTTAATATAGGTAGATAGCAATATTGAATAAAATTATAACCAAATATATCCTGACTGGATACTTCGTAGGTATATTTTAATATAGGTAGATAGCAATATTGAATAAAATTATAACTAAATCTATCCTGACAAGATATTTCGTAGGTATATTTTAAAATAGGTAGATAGCAATATTGAACAAAATTATAACCAAATCTATCCTGACTGGATACTTCGTAGGTATATTTTAATATAGGTAGATAGCAATATTGAATAAAATTATAACGAAACCTATCCTGACAGGATATTTCGTAGGTTTATTTTAATATAGGTAGATAGCAATATTGAATAAAATTATAACCAAATCTATCCTGACTGGGTACTTCGTAGGTATACTTTAATATAGGTAGATAGCAATATTGAATAAAATTATAACCAAATCTATCCTCACTGGATACTTCGTAGGTATACTTTAATATAGGTAGATAGCAATATTGAATAAAATTATAACCAAATCTGTCATGACTGGATACTTCATAGGTATATTTTAATATAGGTAGATAGCAATATTGAATAAAATTATAACGAAATCTATCCTGACAGGATATTTCGTAGGTATATTTTAAAATAGGTAGATAGCAATATTGAATAAAATTATAACCAAATCCATCCTGACTGGATACTTCGTAGGTATATTTTAAAATAGGTAGATAGCAATATTGAATAAAATTAAAACCAAATCTATCCTGACAGGATATTTCGTAGGTATATTTTAAAATAGGTAGATAGCAATATTGAATAAAATTATAACCAAATCTATCCTGACTGGATACTTCGTATGTATATTTTAATATAGGCAGATAGCAATATTGAATAAAATTATAACCAATCTATCCTGACTGGATATTTCGTAGGTATATTTTAAAATAGTTAGATAGAAATATTGAATAAAATTATAACCAAATCTATCCTGAATGGATACTTCGTAGGTATATTTTAATATAGGTAGATAGCATTATTGAATAAAATTATAACCAAATCTATCCTGACAGGATATTTCATAGGTATATTTTAAAATAGGTAGATAGCAATATTGAATAAAATTATAACCAAATCTATCCTGACTGGATACTTCGTAGGTATATTTTAATATAGGTAGATAGCAATATTAAATAAAATTATAACGAAACCTATCCTGACAGGATATTTCGTAGGTATATTTTAATATAGGTAGATAGCAATATTGAATAAAATTATAACCAAATCTATCCTGACTGGATATTTCGTAGGGATATTTTAATATAGGTAGATAGCAATATTGAATAAAATTATAACCAAATCTATCCTGACTGGATACTTCGTAGGTGTATTTTAATATAGGTAGATAGCAATATTGAATAAAATTATAACGAAACCTATCCTGACAGGATATTTCGTAGGTATATTTTAATATAGGTAGATAGCAATATTGAATAAAATTATAACCAAATCTATCCTGACTGGATACTTCGAAGGTATATTTTAATATAGGTAGATAGCAATATTGAATAAAATTATAACCAAATCTATCCTGACAGGATATTTCGTAGGTATATTTTAAAATAGGTAGATAGCAATATTGAATAAAATTATAACCAAATCTATCCTGACAGGATATTTCGTAGGTATATTTTAATATAGGTAGATAGCAATATTGAATAAAATTATAACCAAATCTATCCTGACTGGATGCTTCGTAGGAATATTTTAATATAGGTAGATAGCAATATTGAATAAAATTATAACGAAATCTATCCTGACAGGATATTTCGTAAGTATATTTTAATATAGGTAGATTGCAATATTGAATAAATTTATAACCAAATCCATCCTGACTGGATACTTCGTAGGTATATTTTAAAATAGGTAGATAGCAATATTGAATAAAATTATAACCAAATCTGTCCTGACTGGATACTTCGTAGGTATATTTTAATATAGGTAGATAGCAATATTGAATAAAATTATAACCAAATCTGTCCTGACAGGATACTTCGTAGGTATATTTTAATATAGGTAGATAGCAATATTGAATAAAATTATAACCAAATCTATCCTGACTGGATACTTCGTAGGTATATTTTAATATAGGTAGATAGCAATATTGAATATAATTATAACCAAATCTATCCTGACTGGATACTTCGTAGGTATATTTTAATATAGGTAGATAGCAATATTGAATAAAATTATAACGAAACCTATCCTGACAGGATATTTCGTAGGTGTATTTTAATATAGGTAGATAGCAATATTGAATAAAATTATAACGAAACCTATCCTGACAGGATATTTCGTAGGTATATTTTAAAATAGGTAGATAGCAATATTGAATAAAATTATAACCAAATCTATCCTGACTGGATATTTCGTAGGTATATTTTAATATAGGTAGATAGCAATATTGAATAAAATTATAACGAAACCTATCCTGACAGGATATTTCGTAGGTGTATTTTAATATAGGTAGATAGCAATATTGAATAAAATTATAACGAAACCTATCCTGACAGGATATTTCGTAGGTATATTTTAATATAGGTAGATAGCAATATTCAATAAAATTATAACCAAATCTATCCTGACTGGATACTTCGAAGGTATATTTTAATATAGGTAGATAGCAATATTGAATAAAATTATAACGAAACCTATCCTGACAGGATATTTCGTAGGTATATTTTAATATAGGTAGATAGCAATATTGAATAAAATTATAACCAAATCTATCCTGACTGGATATTTCGTAGGGATATTTTAATATAGGTAGATAGCAATATTGAATAAAATTATAACCAAATCTATCCTGACTGGATACTTCGTAGGTGTATTTTAATATAGGTAGATAGCAATATTGAATAAAATTATAACGAAACCTATCCTGACTGGATATTTCGTAGGTATATTTTAAAATAGGTAGATAGCAATATTGAATAAAATTATAACCAAATCTATCCTGACAGGATATTTCGTAGGTATATTTTAATATAGGTAGATAGCAATATTGAATAAAATTATAACCAAATCTATCCTGACTGGATGCTTCGTAGGAATATTTTAATATAGGTAGATAGCAATATTGAATAAAATTATAACGAAACCTATCCTGACAGGATATTTCGTAGGTATATTTTAATATAGGTAGATAGCAATATTGAATAAAATTATAACCAAATCTATCCTGACTGGATACTTCGAAGGTATATTTTAATATAGGTAGATAGCAATATTGAATAAAATTATAACCAAATCTATCCTGACAGGATATTTCGTAGGTATATTTTAAAATAGGTAGATAGCAATATTGAATAAAATTATAACCAAATCTATCCTGACAGGATATTTCGTAGGTATATTTTAATATAGGTAGATAGCAATATTGAATAAAATTATAACCAAATCTATCCTGACTGGATGCTTCGTAGGAATATTTTAATATAGGTAGATAGCAATATTGAATAAAATTATAACGAAATCTATCCTGACAGGATATTTCGTAAGTATATTTTAATATAGGTAGATTGCAATATTGAATAAATTTATAACCAAATCCATCCTGACTGGATACTTCGTAGGAATATTTTAATATAGGTAGATAGCAATATTGAATAAAATTATAACCAAATCTATCCTGACTGGATACTTCGTAGGTATATTTTAATATAGGTAGATAGCAATATTGAATAAAATTATAACCAAATATATCCTGACTGGATACTTCGTAGGTATATTTTAATATGGGTAGATAGCAATATTGAATAAAATTATAACTAAATCTATCCTGACAAGATATTTCGTAGGTATATTTTAAAATAGGTAGATAGCAATATTGAACAAAATTATAACCAAATCTATCCTGACTGGATACTTCGTAGGTATATTTTAATATAGGTAGATAGCAATATTGAATAAAATTATAACGAAACCTATCCTGACAGGATATTTCGTAGGTTTATTTTAATATAGGTAGATAGCAATATTGAATAAAATTATAACCAAATCTATCCTGACTGGATACTTCGTAGGTATACTTTAATATAGGTAGATAGCAATATTGAATAAAATTATAACCAAATATATCCTGACTGGATACTTCGTAGGTATATTTTAATATAGGTAGATAGCAATATTGAATAAAATTATAACTAAATCTATCCTGACAAGATATTTCGTAGGTATATTTTAAAATAGGTAGATAGCAATATTGAACAAAATTATAACCAAATCTATCCTGACTGGATACTTCGTAGGTATACTTTAATATAGGTAGATAGCAATATTGAATAAAATTATAACCAAATCTGTCATGACTGGATACTTCATAGGTATATTTTAATATAGGTAGATAGCAATATTGAATAAAATTATAACCAAATCTATCCTGACTGGATACTTCGTAGGTATACTTTAATATAGGTAGATAGCAATATTGAATAAAATTATAACCAAATCTATCCTCACTGGATACTTCGTAGGTATACTTTAATATAGGTAGATAGCAATATTGAATAAAATTATAACCAAATCTGTCATGACTGGATACTTCATAGGTATATTTTAATATAGGTAGATAGCAATATTGAATAAAATTATAACGAAATCTATCCTGACAGGATATTTCGTAGGTATATTTTAAAATAGGTAGATAGCAATATTGAATAAAATTATAACCAAATCCATCCTGACTGGATACTTCGTAGGTATATTTTAAAATAGGTAGATAGCAATATTGAATAAAATTAAAACCAAATCTATCCTGACAGGATATTTCGTAGGTATATTTTAAAATAGGTAGATAGCAATATTGAATAAAATTATAACCAAATCTATCCTGACTGGATACTTCGTATGTATATTTTAATATAGGCAGATAGCAATATTGAATAAAATTATAACCAATCTATCCTGACTGGATATTTCGTAGGTATATTTTAAAATAGTTAGATAGAAATATTGAATAAAATTATAACCAAATCTATCCTGAATGGATACTTCGTAGGTATATTTTAATATAGGTAGATAGCATTATTGAATAAAATTATAACCAAATCTATCCTGACAGGATATTTCATAGGTATATTTTAAAATAGGTAGATAGCAATATTGAATAAAATTATAACCAAATCTATCCTGACTGGATACTTCGTAGGTATATTTTAATATAGGTAGATAGCAATATTGAATAAAATTATAACGAAACCTATCCTGACAGGATATTTCGTAGGTATATTTTAATATAGGTAGATAGCAATATTGAATAAAATTATAACCAAATCTATCCTGACTGGATATTTCGTAGGGATATTTTAATATAGGTAGATAGCAATATTGAATAAAATTATAACCAAATCTATCCTGACTGGATACTTCGTAGGTGTATTTTAATATAGGTAGATAGCAATATTGAATAAAATTATAACGAAACCTATCCTGACAGGATATTTCGTAGGTATATTTTAATATAGGTAGATAGCAATATTGAATAAAATTATAACCAAATCTATCCTGACTGGATACTTCGAAGGTATATTTTAATATAGGTAGATAGCAATATTGAATAAAATTATAACCAAATCTATCCTGACAGGATATTTCGTAGGTATATTTTAAAATAGGTAGATAGCAATATTGAATAAAATTATAACCAAATCTATCCTGACAGGATATTTCGTAGGTATATTTTAATATAGGTAGATAGCAATATTGAATAAAATTATAACCAAATCTATCCTGACTGGATGCTTCGTAGGAATATTTTAATATAGGTAGATAGCAATATTGAATAAAATTATAACGAAATCTATCCTGACAGGATATTTCGTAAGTATATTTTAATATAGGTAGATTGCAATATTGAATAAATTTATAACCAAATCCATCCTGACTGGATACTTCGTAGGTATATTTTAAAATAGGTAGATAGCAATATTGAATAAAATTATAACCAAATCTGTCCTGACTGGATACTTCGTAGGTATATTTTAATATAGGTAGATAGCAATATTGAATAAAATTATAACCAAATCTGTCCTGACAGGATACTTCGTAGGTATATTTTAATATAGGTAGATAGCAATATTGAATAAAATTATAACCAAATCTATCCTGACTGGATACTTCGTAGGTATATTTTAATATAGGTAGATAGCAATATTGAATATAATTATAACCAAATCTATCCTGACTGGATACTTCGTAGGTATATTTTAATATAGGTAGATAGCAATATTGAATAAAATTATAACGAAACCTATCCTGACAGGATATTTCGTAGGTGTATTTTAATATAGGTAGATAGCAATATTGAATAAAATTATAACGAAACCTATCCTGACAGGATATTTCGTAGGTATATTTTAATATAGGTAGATAGCAATATTGAATAAAATTATAACCAAATCTATCCTGACTGGATACTTCGAAGGTATATTTTAATATAGGTAGATAGCAATATTGAATAAAATTATAACGAAACCTATCCTGACAGGATATTTCGTAGGTATATTTTAATATAGGTAGATAGCAATATTGAATAAAATTATAACCAAATCTATCCTGACTGGATATTTCGTAGGGATATTTTAATATAGGTAGATAGCAATATTGAATAAAATTATAACCAAATCTATCCTGACTGGATACTTCGTAGGTGTATTTTAATATAGGTAGATAGCAATATTGAATAAAATTATAACGAAACCTATCCTGACTGGATATTTCGTAGGTATATTTTAAAATAGGTAGATAGCAATATTGAATAAAATTATAACCAAATCTATCCTGACAGGATATTTCGTAGGTATATTTTAATATAGGTAGATAGCAATATTGAATAAAATTATAACCAAATCTATCCTGACTGGATGCTTCGTAGGAATATTTTAATATAGGTAGATAGCAATATTGAATAAAATTATAACGAAACCTATCCTGACAGGATATTTCGTAGGTATATTTTAATATAGGTAGATAGCAATATTGAATAAAATTATAACCAAATCTATCCTGACTGGATACTTCGAAGGTATATTTTAATATAGGTAGATAGCAATATTGAATAAAATTATAACCAAATCTATCCTGACAGGATATTTCGTAGGTATATTTTAAAATAGGTAGATAGCAATATTGAATAAAATTATAACCAAATCTATCCTGACAGGATATTTCGTAGGTATATTTTAATATAGGTAGATAGCAATATTGAATAAAATTATAACCAAATCTATCCTGACTGGATGCTTCGTAGGAATATTTTAATATAGGTAGATAGCAATATTGAATAAAATTATAACGAAATCTATCCTGACAGGATATTTCGTAAGTATATTTTAATATAGGTAGATTGCAATATTGAATAAATTTATAACCAAATCCATCCTGACTGGATACTTCGTAGGAATATTTTAATATAGGTAGATAGCAATATTGATTAAAATTATAACCAAATCTATCCTGACTGGATACTTCGTAGGTATATTTTAATATAGGTAGATAGCAATATTGAATAAAATTATAACCAAATATATCCTGACTGGATACTTCGTAGGTATATTTTAATATAGGTAGATAGCAATATTGAATAAAATTATAACTAAATCTATCCTGACAAGATATTTCGTAGGTATATTTTAAAATAGGTAGATAGCAATATTAAACAAAATTATAACCAAATCTATCCTGACTGGATACTTCGTAGGTATATTTTAATATAGGTAGATAGCAATATTGAATAAAATTATAACGAAACCTATCCTGACAGGATATTTCGTAGGTTTATTTTAATATAGGTAGATAGCAATATTGAATAAAATTATAACCAAATCTATCCTGACTGGATACTTCGTAGGTATACTTTAATATAGGTAGATAGCAATATTGAATAAAATTATAACCAAATCTATCCTCACTGGATACTTCGTAGGTATACTTTAATATAGGTAGATAGCAATATTGAATAAAATTATAACCAAATCTGTCATGACTGGATACTTCATAGGTATATTTTAATATAGGTAGATAGCAATATTGAATAAAATTATAACGAAATCTATCCTGACAGGATATTTCGTAGGTATATTTTAAAATAGGTAGATAGCAATATTGAATAAAATTATAACCAAATCCATCCTGACTGGATACTTCGTAGGTATATTTTAAAATAGGTAGATAGCAATATTGAATAAAATTAAAACCAAATCTATCCTGACAGGATATTTCGTAGGTATATTTTAAAATAGGTAGATAGCAATATTGAATAAAATTATAACCAAATCTATCCTGACTGGATACTTCGTATGTATATTTTAATATAGGCAGATAGCAATATTGAATAAAATTATAACCAATCTATCCTGACTGGATATTTCGTAGGTATATTTTAAAATAGTTAGATAGAAATATTGAATAAAATTATAACCAAATCTATCCTGAATGGATACTTCGTAGGTATATTTTAATATAGGTAGATAGCATTATTGAATAAAATTATAACCAAATCTATCCTGACAGGATATTTCGTAGGTATATTTTAAAATAGGTAGATAGCAATATTGAATAAAATTATAACCAAATCTATCCTGACTGGATACTTCGTAGGTATATTTTAATATAGGTAGATAGCAATATTGAATAAAATTATAACGAAACCTATCCTGACAGGATATTTCGTAGGTATATTTTAATATAGGTAGATAGCAATATTGAATAAAATTATAACCAAATCTATCCTGACTGGATATTTCGTAGGGATATTTTAATATAGGTAGATAGCAATATTGAATAAAATTATAACCAAATCTATCCTGACTGGATACTTCGTAGGTGTATTTTAATATAGGTAGATAGCAATATTGAATAAAATTATAACGAAACCTATCCTGACAGGATATTTCGTAGGTATATTTTAATATAGGTAGATAGCAATATTGAATAAAATTATAACCAAATCTATCCTGACTGGATACTTCGAAGGTATATTTTAATATAGGTAGATAGCAATATTGAATAAAATTATAACCAAATCTATCCTGACAGGATATTTCGTAGGTATATTTTAAAATAGGTAGATAGCAATATTGAATAAAATTATAACCAAATCTATCCTGACAGGATATTTCGTAGGTATATTTTAATATAGGTAGATAGCAATATTGAATAAAATTATAACCAAATCTATCCTGACTGGATGCTTCGTAGGAATATTTTAATATAGGTAGATAGCAATATTGAATAAAATTATAACGAAATCTATCCTGACAGGATATTTCGTAAGTATATTTTAATATAGGTAGATTGCAATATTGAATAAATTTATAACCAAATCCATCCTGACTGGATACTTCGTAGGTATATTTTAAAATAGGTAGATAGCAATATTGAATAAAATTATAACCAAATCTGTCCTGACTGGATACTTCGTAGGTATATTTTAATATAGGTAGATAGCAATATTGAATAAAATTATAACCAAATCTGTCCTGACAGGATACTTCGTAGGTATATTTTAATATAGGTAGATAGCAATATTGAATAAAATTATAACCAAATCTATCCTGACTGGATACTTCGTAGGTATATTTTAATATAGGTAGATAGCAATATTGAATATAATTATAACCAAATCTATCCTGACTGGATACTTCGTAGGTATATTTTAATATAGGTAGATAGCAATATTGAATAAAATTATAACGAAACCTATCCTGACAGGATATTTCGTAGGTGTATTTTAATATAGGTAGATAGCAATATTGAATAAAATTATAACGAAACCTATCCTGACAGGATATTTCGTAGGTATATTTTAATATAGGTAGATAGCAATATTGAATAAAATTATAACCAAATCTATCCTGACTGGATACTTCGAAGGTATAATTTAATATAGGTAGATAGCAATATTGAATAAAATTATAACGAAACCTATCCTGACAGGATATTTCGTAGGTATATTTTAATATAGGTAGATAGCAATATTGAATAAAATTATAACCAAATCTATCCTGACTGGATATTTCGTAGGGATATTTTAATATAGGGAGATAGCAATATTGAATAAAATTATAACCAAATCTATCCTGACTGGATACTTCGTAGGTGTATTTTAATATAGGTAGATAGCAATATTGAATAAAATTATAACGAAACCTATCCTGACAGGATATTTCGTAGGTATATTTTAAAATAGGTAGATAGCAATATTGAATAAAATTATAACCAAATCTATCCTGACAGGATATTTCGTAGGTATATTTTAATATAGGTAGATAGCAATATTGAATAAAATTATAACCAAATCTATCCTGACTGGATGCTTCGTAGGAATATTTTAATATAGGTAGATAGCAATATTGAATAAAATTATAACGAAACCTATCCTGACAGGATATTTCGTAGGTATATTTTAATATAGGTAGATAGCAATATTGAATAAAATTATAACCAAATCTATCCTGACTGGATACTTCGAAGGTATATTTTAATATAGGTAGATAGCAATATTGAATAAAATTATAACCAAATCTATCCTGACAGGATATTTCGTAGGTATATTTTAAAATAGGTAGATAGCAATATTGAATAAAATTATAACCAAATCTATCCTGACAGGATATTTCGTAGGTATATTTTAATATAGGTAGATAGCAATATTGAATAAAATTATAACCAAATCTATCCTGACTGGATGCTTCGTAGGAATATTTTAATATAGGTAGATAGCAATATTGAATAAAATTATAACGAAATCTATCCTGACAGGATATTTCGTAAGTATATTTTAATATAGGTAGATTGCAATATTGAATAAATTTATAACCAAATCCATCCTGACTGGATACTTCGTAGGTATATTTTAAAATAGGTAGATAGCAATATTGAATAAAATTATAACCAAATCTGTCCTGACTGGATATTTCGTAGGTATATTTTAATATAGGTAGATAGCAATATTGAATAAAATTATAACCAAATCTGTCCTGACAGGATACTTCGTAGGTATATTTTAATATAGGTAGATAGCAATATTGAATAAAATTATAACCAAATCTATCCTGACTGGATACTTCGTAGGTATATTTTAATATAGGTAGATAGCAATATTGAATATAATTATAACCAAATCTATCCTGACTGGATACTTCGTAGGTATATTTTAATATAGGTAGATAGCAATATTGAATAAAATTATAACGAAACCTATCCTGACAGGATATTTCGTAGGTGTATTTTAATATAGGTAGATAGCAATATTGAATAAAATTATAACGAAACCTATCCTGACAGGATATTTCGTAGGTATATTTTAATATAGGTAGATAGCAATATTGAATAAAATTATAACCAAATCTATCCTGACTGGATACTTCGAAGGTATATTTTAATATAGGTAGATAGCAATATTGAATAAAATTATAACCAAATCTATCCTGACAGGATATTTCGTAGGTATATTTTAAAATAGGTAGATAGCAATATTGAATAAAATTATAACCAAATCTATCCTGACAGGATATTTCGTAGGTATATTTTAATATAGGTAGATAGCAATATTGAATAAAATTATAACCAAATCTATCCTGACTGGATGCTTCGTAGGAATATTTTAATATAGGTAGATAGCAATATTGAATAAAATTATAACGAAATCTATCCTGACAGGATATTTCGTAAGTATATTTTAATATAGGTAGATTGCAATATTGAATAAATTTATAACCAAATCCATCCTGACTGGATACTTCGTAGGTATATTTTAAAATAGGTAGATAGCAATATTGAATAAAATTATAACCAAATCTGTCCTGACTGGATACTTCGTAGGTATATTTTAATATAGGTAGATAGCAATATTGAATAAAATTATAACCAAATCTGTCCTGACAGGATACTTAGTAGGTATATTTTAATATAGGTAGATAGCAATATTGAATAAAATTATAACCAAATCTATCCTGACAGGATATTTCGTAGGTATATTTTAAAATAGGTAGATAGCAATATTGAATAAAATTATAACCAAATCTATCCTGACTGGATACTTCGTAGGTATATTTTAATATAGGTAGATAGCAATATTGAATAAAATTATAACCAAATCTATCCTGACAGGATATTTCGTAGGTATATTATAAAATAGGTAGATAGTAATATTGAATAAAATTATAACCAAATCTATCCTGACTGGATACTTCGTAGGTATATTTTAATAAAGGTAGATAGCAATATTGAATAAAATTATAACCAAATCTGTCCTGACTGGATACTTCGTAGGTATATTTTAATATAGGTAGATACCAATATTGAATAAAATTATAACGAAATCTATCCTGACAGGATATTTCGTAGGTATATTTTAAAATAGGTAGATAGCAATATTGAATAAAATTATAACCAAATCTATCCTGACAGGATATTTCGTAGATATATTTTAAAATAGGTAGATAGCAATATTGAATAAAATTATAACCAAATCTATCCTGACTGGATACTTCGTAGGTATATTTTAATATAGGTAGCTAGCAATATTGAATAAAATTATAACCAAATCTATCCTGACAGGATATTTCGTAGGTATATTTTAAAATAGGTAGATAGCAATATTGAATAAAATTATAACCAAATCTATCCTGACTGGATACTTCGTAGGTATATTTTAATATAGGTAGATAGCAATATTGAATAAAATTATAACCAAATCTATCCTGACAGGATATTTCGTAGGTATATTTTAAAATAGGTAGATAGTAATATTGAATAAAATTATAACCAAATCTATCCTGACAGGATATTTCGTAGGTATATTTTAAAATAGGTAGATAGCAATATTGAATAAAATTATAACCAAATCTATCCTGACTGGATGCTTCGTAGGTATATTTTAATATAGGTAGATAGCAATATTGAATAAAATTATAACCAAATCTATCCTGACTGGATATTTCGTAGGTATATTTTAAAATAGGTAGAATAGCAATATTGAATAAAATTATAACCAAATCTATCCTGACTGGATACTTCGTAGGTATATTTTAATATAGGTAGATAGCAATATTGAATAAAATTATAACCAAATATATCCTGACTGGATACTTCGTAGGTATATTTTAATATAGGTAGATAGCAATATTGAATAAAATTATAACTAAATCTATCCTGACAAGATATTTCGTAGGTATATTTTAAAATAGGTAGATAGCAATATTGAACAAAATTATAACCAAATCTATCCTGACTGGATACTTCGTAGGTATATTTTAATATAGGTAGATAGCAATATTGAATAAAATTATAACGAAACCTATCCTGACAGGATATTTCGTAGGTTTATTTTAATATAGGTAGATAGCAATATTGAATAAAATTATAACCAAATCTATCCTGACTGGATACTTCGTAGGTATACTTTAATATAGGTAGATAGCAATATTGAATAAAATTATAACCAAATCTATCCTCACTGGATACTTCGTAGGTATACTTTAATATAGGTAGATAGCAATATTGAATAAAATTATAACCAAATCTGTCATGACTGGATACTTCATAGGTATATTTTAATATAGGTAGATAGCAATATTGAATAAAATTATAACGAAATCTATCCTGACAGGATATTTCGTAGGTATATTTTAAAATAGGTAGATAGCAATATTGAATAAAATTATAACCAAATCTATCCTGACTGGATAGTTCGTAGGTATATTTTAATAAAGGTAGATAGCAATATTGAATAAAATTATAACCAAATCTATCCTGACAGGATATTTCGTAGGTATATTTTAAAATAGGTAGATAGCAATATTGAATAAAATTATAACCAAATCTATCCTGACTGGATACTTCGTAGGTATATTTTAATATAGGTAGATAGCAATATTGAATAAAATTATAACGAAACCTATCCTGACAGGATATTTCGTAGGTATATTTTAATATAGGTAGATAGCAATATTGAATAAAATTATAACCAAATCTATCCTGACTGGATATTTCGTAGGGATATTTTAATATAGGTAGATAGCAATATTGAATAAAATTATAACCAAATCTATCCTGACTGGATACTTCGTAGGTGTATTTTAATATAGGTAGATAGCAATATTGAATAAAATTATAACGAAACCTATCCTGACAGGATATTTCGTAGGTATATTTTAATATAGGTAGATAGCAATATTGAATAAAATTATAACCAAATCTATCCTGACTGGATACTTCGAAGGTATATTTTAATATAGGTAGATAGCAATATTGAATAAAATTATAACCAAATCTATCCTGACAGGATATTTCGTAGGTATATTTTAAAATAGGTAGATAGCAATATTGAATAAAATTATAACCAAATCTATCCTGACAGGATATTTCGTAGGTATATTTTAATATAGGTAGATAGCAATATTGAATAAAATTATAACCAAATCTATCCTGACTGGATGCTTCGTAGGAATATTTTAATATAGGTAGATAGCAATATTGAATAAAATTATAACGAAATCTATCCTGACAGGATATTTCGTAAGTATATTTTAATATAGGTAGATTGCAATATTGAATAAATTTATAACCAAATCCATCCTGACTGGATACTTCGTAGGTATATTTTAAAATAGGTAGATAGCAATATTGAATAAAATTATAACCAAATCTGTCCTGACTGGATACTTCGTAGGTATATTTTAATATAGGTAGATAGCAATATTGAATAAAATTATAACCAAATCTGTCCTGACAGGATACTTCGTAGGTATATTTTAATATAGGTAGATAGCAATATTGAATAAAATTATAACCAAATCTATCCTGACTGGATACTTCGTAGGTATATTTTAATATAGGTAGATAGCAATATTGAATATAATTATAACCAAATCTATCCTGACTGGATACTTCGTAGGTATATTTTAATATAGGTAGATAGCAATATTGAATAAAATTATAACGAAACCTATCCTGACAGGATATTTCGTAGGTGTATTTTAATATAGGTAGATAGCAATATTGAATAAAATTATAACGAAACCTATCCTGACAGGATATTTCGTAGGTATATTTTAATATAGGTAGATAGCAATATTGAATAAAATTATAACCAAATCTATCCTGACTGGATACTTCGAAGGTATATTTTAATATAGGTAGATAGCAATATTGAATAAAATTATAACGAAACCTATCCTGACAGGATATTTCGTAGGTATATTTTAATATAGGTAGATAGCAATATTGAATAAAATTATAACCAAATCTATCCTGACTGGATATTTCGTAGGGATATTTTAATATAGGTAGATAGCAATATTGAATAAAATTATAACCAAATCTATCCTGACTGGATACTTCGTAGGTGTATTTTAATATAGGTAGATAGCAATATTGAATAAAATTATAACGAAACCTATCCTGACAGGATATTTCGTAGGTATATTTTAAAATAGGTAGATAGCAATATTGAATAAAATTATAACCAAATCTATCCTGACAGGATATTTCGTAGGTATATTTTAATATAGGTAGATAGCAATATTGAATAAAATTATAACCAAATCTATCCTGACTGGATGCTTCGTAGGAATATTTTAATATAGGTAGATAGCAATATTGAATAAAATTATAACGAAACCTATCCTGACAGGATATTTCGTAGGTATATTTTAATATAGGTAGATAGCAATATTGAATAAAATTATAACCAAATCTATCCTGACTGGATACTTCGAAGGTATATTTTAATATAGGTAGATAGCAATATTGAATAAAATTATAACCAAATCTATCCTGACAGGATATTTCGTAGGTATATTTTAAAATAGGTAGATAGCAATATTGAATAAAATTATAACCAAATCTATCCTGACAGGATATTTCGTAGGTATATTTTAATATAGGTAGATAGCAATATTGAATAAAATTATAACCAAATCTATCCTGACTGGATGCTTCGTAGGAATATTTTAATATAGGTAGATAGCAATATTGAATAAAATTATAACGAAATCTATCCTGACAGGATATTTCGTAAGTATATTTTAATATAGGTAGATTGCAATATTGAATAAATTTATAACCAAATCCATCCTGACTGGATACTTCGTAGGTATATTTTAAAATAGGTAGATAGCAATATTGAATAAAATTATAACCAAATCTGTCCTGACTGGATACTTCGTAGGTATATTTTAATATAGGTAGATAGCAATATTGAATAAAATTATAACCAAATCTGTCCTGACAGGATACTTCGTAGGTATATTTTAATATAGGTAGATAGCAATATTGAATAAAATTATAACCAAATCTATCCTGACTGGATACTTCGTAGGTATATTTTAATATAGGTAGATAGCAATATTGAATATAATTATAACCACATCTATCCTGACTGGATACTTCGTAGGTATATTTTAATATAGGTAGATAGCAATATTGAATAAAATTATAACGAAACCTATCCTGACAGGATATTTCGTAGGTTTATTTTAATATAGGTAGATAGCAATATTGAATAAAATTATAACCAAATCTATCCTGACAGGATATTTCGTAGGTATATTTTAAAATAGGTAGATAGCAATATTGAATAAAATTATAACCAAATCTATCCTGACTGGATACTTCGTAGGTATATTTTAATATAGGTAGATAGCAATATTGAATAAAATTATAACCAAATCTATCCTGACAGGATATTTCGTAGGTATATTATAAAATAGGTAGATAGTAATATTGAATAAAATTATAACCAAATCTATCCTGACTGGATACTTCGTAGGTATATTTTAATAAAGGTAGATAGCAATATTGAATAAAATTATAACCAAATCTGTCCTGACTGGATACTTCGTAGGTATATTTTAATATAGGTAGATACCAATATTGAATAAAATTATAACGAAATCTATCCTCACTGGATACTTCGTAGGTATACTTTAATATAGGTAGATAGCAATATTGAATAAAATTATAACCAAATCTGTCATGACTGGATACTTCATAGGTATATTTTAATATAGGTAGATAGCAATATTGAATAAAATTATAACGAAACCTATCCTGACAGGATATTTCGTAGGTTTATTTTAATATAGGTAGATAGCAATATTGAATAAAATTATAACCAAATCTATCCTCACTGGATACTTCGTAGGTATACTTTAATATAGGTAGATAGCAATATTGAATAAAATTATAACCAAATCTGTCATGACTGGATACTTCATAGGTATATTTTAATATAGGTAGATAGCAATATTGAATAAAATTATAACGAAATCTATCCTGACAGGATATTTCGTAGGTATATTTTAAAATAGGTAGATAGCAATATTGAATAAAATTATAACCAAATCTATCCTGACTGGATAGTTCGTAGGTATATTTTAATAAAGGTAGATAGCAATATTGAATAAAATTATAACCAAATCTATCCTGACAGGATATTTCGTAGGTATATTTTAAAATAGGTAGATAGCAATATTGAATAAAATTATAACCAAATCTATCCTGACTGGATACTTCGTAGGTATATTTTAATATAGGTAGATAGCAATATTGAATAAAATTATAACGAAACCTATCCTGACAGGATATTTCGTAGGTATATTTTAATATAGGTAGATAGCAATATTGAATAAAATTATAACCAAATCTATCCTGACTGGATATTTCGTAGGGATATTTTAATATAGGTAGATAGCAATATTGAATAAAATTATAACCAAATCTATCCTGACTGGATACTTCGTAGGTGTATTTTAATATAGGTAGATAGCAATATTGAATAAAATTATAACGAAACCTATCCTGACAGGATATTTCGTAGGTATATTTTAATATAGGTAGATAGCAATATTGAATAAAATTATAACCAAATCTATCCTGACTGGATACTTCGAAGGTATATTTTAATATAGGTAGATAGCAATATTGAATAAAATTATAACCAAATCTATCCTGACAGGATATTTCGTAGGTATATTTTAAAATAGGTAGATAGCAATATTGAATAAAATTATAACCAAATCTATCCTGACAGGATATTTCGTAGGTATATTTTAATATAGGTAGATAGCAATATTGAATAAAATTATAACCAAATCTATCCTGACTGGATGCTTCGTAGGAATATTTTAATATAGGTAGATAGCAATATTGAATAAAATTATAACGAAATCTATCCTGACAGGATATTTCGTAAGTATATTTTAATATAGGTAGATTGCAATATTGAATAAATTTATAACCAAATCCATCCTGACTGGATACTTCGTAGGTATATTTTAAAATAGGTAGATAGCAATATTGAATAAAATTATAACCAAATCTGTCCTGACTGGATACTTCGTAGGTATATTTTAATATAGGTAGATAGCAATATTGAATAAAATTATAACCAAATCTGTCCTGACAGGATACTTCGTAGGTATATTTTAATATAGGTAGATAGCAATATTGAATAAAATTATAACCAAATCTATCCTGACTGGATACTTCGTAGGTATATTTTAATATAGGTAGATAGCAATATTGAATAAAATTATAACGAAACCTATCCTGACAGGATATTTCGTAGGTGTATTTTAATATAGGTAGATAGCAATATTGAATAAAATTATAACGAAACCTATCCTGACAGGATATTTCGTAGGTATATTTTAATATAGGTAGATAGCAATATTGAATAAAATTATAACCAAATCTATCCTGACTGGATACTTCGAAGGTATATTTTAATATAGGTAGATAGCAATATTGAATAAAATTATAACGAAACCTATCCTGACAGGATATTTCGTAGGTATATTTTAATATAGGTAGATAGCAATATTGAATAAAATTATAACCAAATCTATCCTGACTGGATATTTCGTAGGGATATTTTAATATAGGTAGATAGCAATATTGAATAAAATTATAACCAAATCTATCCTGACTGGATACTTCGTAGGTGTATTTTAATATAGGTAGATAGCAATATTGAATAAAATTATAACGAAACCTATCCTGACAGGATATTTCGTAGGTATATTTTAAAATAGGTAGATAGCAATATTGAATAAAATTATAACCAAATCTATCCTGACAGGATATTTCGTAGGTATATTTTAATATAGGTAGATAGCAATATTGAATAAAATTATAACCAAATCTATCCTGACTGGATGCTTCGTAGGAATATTTTAATATAGGTAGATAGCAATATTGAATAAAATTATAACGAAACCTATCCTGACAGGATATTTCGTAGGTATATTTTAATATAGGTAGATAGCAATATTGAATAAAATTATAACCAAATCTATCCTGACTGGATACTTCGAAGGTATATTTTAATATAGGTAGATAGCAATATTGAATAAAATTATAACCAAATCTATCCTGACAGGATATTTCGTAGGTATATTTTAAAATAGGTAGATAGCAATATTGAATAAAATTATAACCAAATCTATCCTGACAGGATATTTCGTAGGTATATTTTAATATAGGTAGATAGCAATATTGAATAAAATTATAACCAAATCTATCCTGACTGGATGCTTCGTAGGAATATTTTAATATAGGTAGATAGCAATATTGAATAAAATTATAACGAAATCTATCCTGACAGGATATTTCGTAAGTATATTTTAATATAGGTAGATTGCAATATTGAATAAATTTATAACCAAATCCATCCTGACTGGATACTTCGTAGGTATATTTTAAAATAGGTAGATAGCAATATTGAATAAAATTATAACCAAATCTGTCCTGACTGGATACTTCGTAGGTATATTTTAATATAGGTAGATAGCAATATTGAATAAAATTATAACCAAATCTGTCCTGACAGGATACTTCGTAGGTATATTTTAATATAGGTAGATAGCAATATTGAATAAAATTATAACCAAATCTATCCTGACTGGATACTTCGTAGGTATATTTTAATATAGGTAGATAGCAATATTGAATATAATTATAACCAAATCTATCCTGACTGGATACTTCGTAGGTATATTTTAATATAGGTAGATAGCAATATTGAATAAAATTATAACGAAACCTATCCTGACAGGATATTTCGTAGGTGTATTTTAATATAGGTAGATAGCAATATTGAATAAAATTATAACGAAACCTATCCTGACAGGATATTTCGTAGGTATATTTTAATATAGGTAGATAGCAATATTGAATAAAATTATAACCAAATCTATCCTGACTGGATACTTCGAAGGTATATTTTAATATAGGTAGATAGCAATATTGAATAAAATTATAACCAAATCTATCCTGACAGGATATTTCGTAGGTATATTTTAAAATAGGTAGATAGCAATATTGAATAAAATTATAACCAAATCTATCCTGACAGGATATTTCGTAGGTATATTTTAATATAGGTAGATAGCAATATTGAATAAAATTATAACCAAATCTATCCTGACTGGATGCTTCGTAGGAATATTTTAATATAGGTAGATAGCAATATTGAATAAAATTATAACGAAATCTATCCTGACAGGATATTTCGTAAGTATATTTTAATATAGGTAGATTGCAATATTGAATAAATTTATAACCAAATCCATCCTGACTGGATACTTCGTAGGTATATTTTAAAATAGGTAGATAGCAATATTGAATAAAATTATAACCAAATCTGTCCTGACTGGATACTTCGTAGGTATATTTTAATATAGGTAGATAGCAATATTGAATAAAATTATAACCAAATCTGTCCTGACAGGATACTTCGTAGGTATATTTTAATATAGGTAGATAGCAATATTGAATAAAATTATAACCAAATCTATCCTGACTGGATACTTCGTAGGTATATTTTAATATAGGTAGATAGCAATATTGAATATAATTATAACCAAATCTATCCTGACTGGATACTTCGTAGGTATATTTTAATATAGGTAGATAGCAATATTGAATAAAATTATAACGAAACCTATCCTGACAGGATATTTCGTAGGTTTATTTTAATATAGGTAGATAGCAATATTGAATAAAATTATAACCAAATCTATCCTGACAGGATATTTCGTAGGTATATTTTAAAATAGGTAGATAGCAATATTGAATAAAATTATAACCAAATCTATCCTGACTGGATACTTCGTAGGTATATTTTAATATAGGTAGATAGCAATATTGAATAAAATTATAACCAAATCTATCCTGACAGGATATTTCGTAGGTATATTATAAAATAGGTAGATAGTAATATTGAATAAAATTATAACCAAATCTATCCTGACTGGATACTTCGTAGGTATATTTTAATAAAGGTAGATAGCAATATTGAATAAAATTATAACCAAATCTGTCCTGACTGGATACTTCGTAGGTATATTTTAATATAGGTAGATACCAATATTGAATAAAATTATAACGAAATCTATCCTGACAGGATATTTCGTAGGTATATTTTAAAATAGGTAGATAGCAATATTGAATAAAATTATAACCAAATCTATCCTGACAGGATATTTCGTAGATATATTTTAAAATAGGTAGATAGCAATATTGAATAAAATTATAACCAAATCTATCCTGACTGGATACTTCGTAGGTATATTTTAATATAGGTAGCTAGCAATATTGAATAAAATTATAACCAAATCTATCCTGACAGGATATTTCGTAGGTATATTTTAAAATAGGTAGATAGCAATATTGAATAAAATTATAACCAAATCTATCCTGACTGGATACTTCGTAGGTATATTTTAATATAGGTAGATAGCAATATTGAATAAAATTATAACCAAATCTATCCTGACAGGATATTTCGTAGGTATATTTTAAAATAGGTAGATAGTAATATTGAATAAAATTATAACCAAATCTATCCTGACAGGATATTTCGTAGGTATATTTTAAAATAGGTAGATAGCAATATTGAATAAAATTATAACCAAATCTATCCTGACTGGATGCTTCGTAGGTATATTTTAATATAGGTAGATAGCAATATTGAATAAAATTATAACCAAATCTATCCTGACTGGATATTTCGTAGGTATATTTTAAAATAGGTAGAATAGCAATATTGAATAAAATTATAACCAAATCTATCCTGACTGGATACTTCGTAGGTATATTTTAATATAGGTAGATAGCAATATTGAATAAAATTATAACCAAATATATCCTGACTGGATACTTCGTAGGTATATTTTAATATAGGTAGATAGCAATATTGAATAAAATTATAACTAAATCTATCCTGACAAGATATTTCGTAGGTATATTTTAAAATAGGTAGATAGCAATATTGAACAAAATTATAACCAAATCTATCCTGACTGGATACTTCGTAGGTATATTTTAATATAGGTAGATAGCAATATTGAATAAAATTATAACGAAACCTATCCTGACAGGATATTTCGTAGGTTTATTTTAATATAGGTAGATAGCAATATTGAATAAAATTATAACCAAATCTATCCTGACTGGATACTTCGTAGGTATACTTTAATATAGGTAGATAGCAATATTGAATAAAATTATAACCAAATCTATCCTCACTGGATACTTCGTAGGTATACTTTAATATAGGTAGATAGCAATATTGAATAAAATTATAACCAAATCTGTCATGACTGGATACTTCATAGGTATATTTTAATATAGGTAGATAGCAATATTGAATAAAATTATAACGAAATCTATCCTGACAGGATATTTCGTAGGTATATTTTAAAATAGGTAGATAGCAATATTGAATAAAATTATAACCAAATCTATCCTGACTGGATAGTTCGTAGGTATATTTTAATAAAGGTAGATAGCAATATTGAATAAAATTATAACCAAATCTATCCTGACAGGATATTTCGTAGGTATATTTTAAAATAGGTAGATAGCAATATTGAATAAAATTATAACCAAATCTATCCTGACTGGATACTTCGTATGTATATTTTAATATAGGCAGATAGCAATATTGAATAAAATTATAACCAATCTATCCTGACTGGATATTTCGTAGGTATATTTTAAAATAGTTAGATAGAAATATTGAATAAAATTATAACCAAATCTATCCTGAATGGATACTTCGTAGGTATATTTTAATATAGGTAGATAGCATTATTGAATAAAATTATAACCAAATCTATCCTGACAGGATATTTCATAGGTATATTTTAAAATAGGTAGATAGCAATATTGAATAAAATTATAACCAAATCTATCCTGACTGGATACTTCGTAGGTATATTTTAATATAGGTAGATAGCAATATTGAATAAAATTATAACGAAACCTATCCTGACAGGATATTTCGTAGGTATATTTTAATATAGGTAGATAGCAATATTGAATAAAATTATAACCAAATCTATCCTGACTGGATATTTCGTAGGGATATTTTAATATAGGTAGATAGCAATATTGAATAAAATTATAACCAAATCTATCCTGACTGGATACTTCGTAGGTGTATTTTAATATAGGTAGATAGCAATATTGAATAAAATTATAACGAAACCTATCCTGACAGGATATTTCGTAGGTATATTTTCATATAGGTAGATAGCAATATTGAATAAAATTATAACCAAATCTATCCTGACTGGATACTTCGAAGGTATATTTTAATATAGGTAGATAGCAATATTGAATAAAATTATAACCAAATCTATCCTGACAGGATATTTCGTAGGTATATTTTAAAATAGGTAGATAGCAATATTGAATAAAATTATAACCAAATCTATCCTGACAGGATATTTCGTAGGTATATTTTAATATAGGTAGATAGCAATATTGAATAAAATTATAACCAAATCTATCCTGACTGGATGCTTCGTAGGTATATTTTAATATAGGTAGATAGCAATATTGAATAAAATTATAACGAAATCTATCCTGACAGGATATTTCGTAGGTATATTTTAATATAGGTAGATAGCAATATTGAATAAAATTATAACCAAATCCATCCTGACTGGATACTTCGTAGGTATATTTTAAAATAGGTAGATAGCAATATTTAATAAAATTATAACCAAATCTATCCTGACAGGATATTTGGTAGGTATATTTTTAAATAGGTAGATAGCAATATTGAATAAAATTATAACCAAATCTATCCTGACAGGATATTTCGTAGGTATATTTTAATATAGGTAGATAGCAATATTGAATAAAATTATAACCAAATCTATCCTGACTGGATGCTTCGTAGGTATATTTTAATATAGGTAGATAGCAATATTGAATAACATTATAACGAAATCTATCCTGACAGGATATTTCGTAGGTATATTTTAATATAAGTAGATAGCAATATTGAATAAAATTATAACCAAATCCACCCTGACTGGATACTTCGTAGGTATATTTTAAAATAGGTAGATAGCAATATTGAATAAAATTATAACCAAATCTATCCTGACTGGATACTTCGTAGGTATATTTTAATATAGGTAGATAGCAATATTGAATAAAATTATAAAGAAATCTATCCTGACTGGATACTTCGTAGGTATATTTTAATATAGGTAGCTAGCAATATTGAATAAAATTATAACCAAATCTATCCTGACAGGATATTTCGTAGGTATATTTTAAAATAGGTAGATAGCAATATTGAATAAAATTATAACCAAATCTATCCTGACTGGATACTTCGTAGTTATATTTTAATATAGGTAGATAGCAATATTGAATAAAATTATAACCAAATCTATCCTGACAGGATATTTCGTAGGTATATTTTAAAATAGGTAGATAGTAATATTGAATAAAATTATAACCAAATCTATCCTGACAGGATATTTCGTAGGTATATTTTAAAATAGGTAGATAGCAATATTGAATAAAATTATAACCAGATCTATCCTGACTGGATGCTTCGTAGGTATATTTTAATATAGGTAGGTAGCAATATTGAATAAAATTATAACCAAATCTATCCTGACTGGATATTTCGTAGGTATATTTTAAAATAGGTAGAATAGCAATATTGAATAAAATTATAACCAAATCTATCCTGACTGGATCCTTCGTAGGTATATTTTAATATAGATAGATAGCAATATTGAATAAAATTATAACCAAATATATCCTGACTGGATACTTCGTAGGTATATTTTAATATAGGTAGATAGCAATATTGAATAAAATTATAACTAAATCTATCCTGACAAGATATTTCGTAGGTATATTTTAAAATAGGTAGATAGCAATATTGAACAAAATTATAACCAAATCTATCCTGACTGGATACTTCGTAGGTATATTTTAATATAGGTAGATAGCAATATTGAATAAAATTATAACGAAACCTATCCTGACAGGATATTTCGTAGGTTTATTTTAATATAGGTAGATAGCAATATTGAATAAAATTATAACCAAATCTATCCTGACTGGATACTTCGTAGGTATACTTTAATATAGGTAGATAGCAATATTGAATAAAATTATAACCAAATCTATCCTGACTGGATACTTCGTAGGTATACTTTAATATAGGTAGATAGCAATATTGAATAAAATTATAACCAAATCTGTCCTGACTGGATACTTCATAGGTATATTTTAATATACGTAGATAGCAATATTGAATAAAATTATAACGAAATCTATCCTGACAGGATATTTCGTAGGTATATTTTAATATAGGTAGATAGCAATATTGAATAAAATTATAACCAAATCTATCCTGACTGGATACTTCGTAGGTATACTTTAATATAGGTAGATAGCAATATTGAATAAAATTATAACCAAATCTATCCTGACTGGATACTTCGTAGGTATACTTTAATATAGGTAGATAGCAATATTGAATAAAATTATAACCAAATCTGTCCTGACTGGATATTTCGTAGGTATATTATAAAATAGGTAGATAGCAATATTGAATAAAATTATAACCAAATCTATCCTGACTGGATAGTTCGTAGGTATATTTTAATAAAGGTAGATAGCAATATTGAATAAAATTATAACCAAATCTATCCTGACAGGATATTTCGTAGGTATATTTTAAAATAGGTAGATAGCAATATTGAATAAAATTATAACCAAATCTATCCTGACTGGATACTTCGTATGTATATTTTAATATAGGCAGATAGCAATATTGAATAAAATTATAACCAATCTATCCTGACTGGATATTTCGTAGGTATATTTTAAAATAGTTAGATAGAAATATTGAATAAAATTATAACCAAATCTATCCTGAATGGATACTTCGTAGGTATATTTTAATATAGGTAGATAGCATTATTGAATAAAATTATAACCAAATCTATCCTGACAGGATATTTCATAGGTATATTTTACAATAGGTAGATAGCAATATTGAATAAAATTATAACCAAATCTATCCTGACTGGATACTTCGTAGGTATATTTTAATATAGGTAGATAGCAATATTGAATAAAATTATAACGAAACCTATCCTGACAGGATATTTCGTAGGTATATTTTAATATAGGTAGATAGCAATATTGAATTAAATTATAACCAAATCTATCCTGACTGGATATTTCGTAGGGATATTTTAATATAGGTAGATAGCAATATTGAATAAAATTATAACCAAATCTATCCTGACTGGATACTTCGAAGGTGTATTTTAATATAGGTAGATAGCAATATTGAATAAAATTATAACGAAACCTATCCTGACAGGATATTTCGTAGGCATATTTTAATATAGGTAGATAGCAATATTGAATAAAATTATAACCAAATCTATCCTGACTGGATACTTCGAAGGTATATTTTAATATAGGTAGATAGCAATATTGAATAAAATTATAACCAAATCTATCCTGACAGGATATTTCGTAGGTATATTTTAAAATAGGTAGATAGCAATATTGAATAAAATTATAACCAAATCTATCCTGACAGGATATTTCGTAGGTATATTTTAATATAGGTAGATAGCAATATTGAATAAAATTATAACCAAATCTATCCTGACTGGATGCTTCGTAGGTATATTTTAATATAGGTAGATAGCAATATTGAATAAAATTATAACCAAATCCATCCTGACTGGATACTTCATAGGTATATTTTAAAATAGGTAGATAGCAATATTGAATAAAATTATAACCAAATCTATCCTGACAGGATATTTCGTAGGTATATTTTAAAATAGGTAGATAGCAATATTGAATAAAATTATAACCAAATCTATCCTGACATGGTATTTCGTAGGTATATTTTAATATAGGTAGATAGCAATATTGAATAAAATTATAACCAAATCTATCCTGACTGGATGCTTCGTAGGTATATTTTAATATAGGTAGATAGCAATATTGAATAACATTATAACGAAATCTATCCTGACAGGATATTTCGTAGGTATATTTTAATATAGGTAGATAGCAATATTGAATAAAATTATAACCAAATCCATCCTGACTGGATACTTCGTAGGAATATTTTAAAATAGGTAGATAGCAATATTGAATAAAATTATAACCAAATCTATCCTGACTGGATACTTCGTAGGTATATTTTAATATAGGTAGATAGCAATATTGAATAAAATTATAAAGAAATCTATCCTGACTGGATACTTCGTAGGTATATTTTATTATAGGTAGCTAGCAATATTGAATAAAATTATGACCAAATCTATCCTGACAGGATATTTCGTAGGTATATTTTAAAATAGGTAGATAGCAATATTGAATAAAATTATAACGAAATCTATCCTGACTGGATACTTCGTAGGTATATTTTAATATAGGTAGATAGCAATATTGAATAAAATTATAACCAAATCTATCCTGACAGGATATTTCGTAGGTATATTTTAAAATAGGTAGATAGTAATATTGAATAAAATTATAACCAAATCTATCCTGACTGGATACTTCGTAGGTATATTTCAATAAAGGTAGATAGCAATATTGAATAAAATTATAACCAAATCTGTCCTGACTGGATACTTCGTAGGTATATTTTAATATAGGTAGATACCAATATTGAATAAAATTATAACGAAATCTATCCTGACAGGATATTTCGTAGGTATATTTTAAAATAGGTAGATAGCAATATTGAATAAAATTATAACCAAATCTATCCTGACAGGATATTTCGTAGATATATTTTAAAATAGGTAGATAGCAATTTGAATAAAATTATAACCAAATCTATCCTGACTGGATACTTCGTAGGTATATTTTAATATAGGTAGATAGCAATATTGAATAAAATTATAACCAAATCTATCCTGACAGGATATTTCGTAGGTATATTTTAAAATAGGTAGATAGTAATATTGAATAAAATTATAACCAAATCTATCCTGACAGGATATTTCGTAGGTATATTTTAAAATAGGTAGATAGCAATATTGAATAAAATTATAACCAAATCTATCCTGACTGGATGCTTCGTAGGTATATTTTAATATAGGTAGATAGCAATATTGAATAAAATTATAACCAAATCTATCCTGACTGGATATTTCGTAGGTATATTTTAAAATAGGTAGAATAGCAATATTGAATAAAATTATAACCAAATCTATCCTGACTGGATACTTCGTAGGTATATTTTAATATAGGTAGATAGCAATATTGAATAAAATTATAACCAAATATATCCTGACTGGATACTTCGTAGGTATATTTTAATATAGGTAGATAGCAATATTGAATAAAATTATAACTAAATCTATCCTGACAAGATATTTCGTAGGTATATTTTAAAATAGGTAGATAGCAATATTGAACAAAATTATAACCAAATCTATCCTGACTGGATACTTCGTAGGTATATTTTAATATAGGTAGATAGCAATATTGAATAAAATTATAACGAAACCTATCCTGACAGGATATTTCGTAGGTTTATTTTAATATAGGTAGATAGCAATATTGAATAAAATTATAACCAAATCTATCCTGACTGGATACTTCGTAGGTATACTTTAATATAGGTAGATAGCAATATTGAATAAAATTATAACCAAATCTATCCTCACTGGATACTTCGTAGGTATACTTTAATATAGGTAGATAGCAATATTGAATAAAATTATAACCAAATCTGTCATGACTGGATACTTCATAGGTATATTTTAATATAGGTAGATAGCAATATTGAATAAAATTATAACGAAATCTATCCTGACAGGATATTTCGTAGGTATATTTTAAAATAGGTAGATAGCAATATTGAATAAAATTATAACCAAATCTATCCTGACTGGATAGTTCGTAGGTATATTTTAATAAAGGTAGATAGCAATATTGAATAAAATTATAACCAAATCTATCCTGACAGGATATTTCGTAGGTATATTTTAAAATAGGTAGATAGCAATATTGAATAAAATTATAACCAAATCTATCCTGACTGGATACTTCGTATGTATATTTTAATATAGGCAGATAGCAATATTGAATAAAATTATAACCAATCTATCCTGACTGGATATTTCGTAGGTATATTTTAAAATAGTTAGATAGAAATATTGAATAAAATTATAACCAAATCTATCCTGAATGGATACTTCGTAGGTATATTTTAATATAGGTAGATAGCATTATTGAATAAAATTATAACCAAATCTATCCTGACAGGATATTTCATAGGTATATTTTAAAATAGGTAGATAGCAATATTGAATAAAATTATAACCAAATCTATCCTGACTGGATACTTCGTAGGTATATTTTAATATAGGTAGATAGCAATATTGAATAAAATTATAACGAAACCTATCCTGACAGGATATTTCGTAGGTATATTTTAATATAGGTAGATAGCAATATTGAATAAAATTATAACCAAATCTATCCTGACTGGATATTTCGTAGGGATATTTTAATATAGGTAGATAGCAATATTGAATAAAATTATAACCAAATCTATCCTGACTGGATACTTCGTAGGTGTATTTTAATATAGGTAGATAGCAATATTGAATAAAATTATAACGAAACCTATCCTGACAGGATATTTCGTAGGTATATTTTAATATAGGTAGATAGCAATATTGAATAAAATTATAACCAAATCTATCCTGACTGGATACTTCGAAGGTATATTTTAATATAGGTAGATAGCAATATTGAATAAAATTATAACCAAATCTATCCTGACAGGATATTTCGTAGGTATATTTTAAAATAGGTAGATAGCAATATTGAATAAAATTATAACCAAATCTATCCTGACAGGATATTTCGTAGGTATATTTTAATATAGGTAGATAGCAATATTGAATAAAATTATAACCAAATCTATCCTGACTGGATGCTTCGTAGGTATATTTTAATATAGGTAGATAGCAATATTGAATAAAATTATAACGAAATCTATCCTGACAGGATATTTCGTAGGTATATTTTAATATAGGTAGATAGCAATATTGAATAAAATTATAACCAAATCCATCCTGACTGGATACTTCGTAGGTATATTTTAAAATAGGTAGATAGCAATATTGAATAAAATTATAACCAAATCTATCCTGACAGGATATTTCGTAGGTATATTTTAAAATAGGTAGATAGCAATATTGAATAAAATTATAACCAAATCTATCCTGACAGGATATTTCGTAGGTATATTTTAATATAGGTAGATAGCAATATTGAATAAAATTATAACCAAATCTATCCTGACTGGATGCTTCGTAGGTATATTTTAATATAGGTAGATAGCAATATTGAATAACATTATAACGAAATCTATCCTGACAGGATATTTCGTAGGTATATTTTAATATAAGTAGATAGCAATATTGAATAAAATTATAACCAAATCCACCCTGACTGGATACTTCGTAGGTATATTTTAAAATAGGTAGATAGCAATATTGAATAAAATTATAACCAAATCTATCCTGACTGGATACTTCGTAGGTATATTTTAATATAGGTAGATAGCAATATTGAATAAAATTATAAAGAAATCTATCCTGACTGGATACTTCGTAGGTATATTTTAATATAGGTAGCTAGCAATATTGAATAAAATTATAACCAAATCTATCCTGACAGGATATTTCGTAGGTATATTTTAAAATAGGTAGATAGCAATATTGAATAAAATTATAACCAAATCTATCCTGACTGGATACTTCGTAGTTATATTTTAATATAGGTAGATAGCAATATTGAATAAAATTATAACCAAATCTATCCTGACAGGATATTTCGTAGGTATATTTTAAAATAGGTAGATAGTAATATTGAATAAAATTATAACCAAATCTATCCTGACAGGATATTTCGTAGGTATATTTTAAAATAGGTAGATAGCAATATTGAATAAAATTATAACCAGATCTATCCTGACTGGATGCTTCGTAGGTATATTTTAATATAGGTAGGTAGCAATATTGAATAAAATTATAACCAAATCTATCCTGACTGGATATTTCGTAGGTATATTTTAAAATAGGTAGAATAGCAATATTGAATAAAATTATAACCAAATCTATCCTGACTGGATCCTTCGTAGGTATATTTTAATATAGATAGATAGCAATATTGAATAAAATTATAACCAAATATATCCTGACTGGATACTTCGTAGGTATATTTTAATATAGGTAGATAGCAATATTGAATAAAATTATAACTAAATCTATCCTGACAAGATATTTCGTAGGTATATTTTAAAATAGGTAGATAGCAATATTGAACAAAATTATAACCAAATCTATCCTGACTGGATACTTCGTAGGTATATTTTAATATAGGTAGATAGCAATATTGAATAAAATTATAACGAAACCTATCCTGACAGGATATTTCGTAGGTTTATTTTAATATAGGTAGATAGCAATATTGAATAAAATTATAACCAAATCTATCCTGACTGGATACTTCGTAGGTATACTTTAATATAGGTAGATAGCAATATTGAATAAAATTATAACCAAATCTATCCTGACTGGATACTTCGTAGGTATACTTTAATATAAGTAGATAGCAATATTGAATAAAATTATAACCAAGTCTGTCCTGACTGGATACTTCATAGGTATATTTTAATATAGGTAGATAGCAATATTGAATAAAATTATAACGAAATCTATCCTGACAGGATATTTCGTAGGTATATTTTAATATAGGTAGATAGCAATATTGAATAAAATTATAACCAAATCTATCCTGACTGGATACTTCGTAGGTATACTTTAATATAGGTAGATAGCAATATTGAATAAAATTATAACCAAATCTATCCTGACTGGATACTTCGTAGGTATACTTTAATATAGGTAGATAGCAATATTGAATAAAATTATAACCAAATCTGTCCTGACTGGATATTTCGTAGGTATATTATAAAATAGGTAGATAGCAATATTGAATAAAATTATAACCAAATCTATCCTGACTGGATAGTTCGTAGGTATATTTTAATAAAGGTAGATAGCAATATTGAATAAAATTATAACGAAATCTATCCTGACAGGATATTTCGTAGGTATATTTTAAAATAGGTAGATAGCAATATTGAATAAAATTATAACCAAATCTATCCTGACTGGATACTTCGTATGTATATTTTAATATAGGCAGATAGCAATATTGAATAAAATTATAACCAATCTATCCTGACTGGATATTTCGTAGGTATATTTTAAAATAGTTAGATAGAAATATTGAATAAAATTATAACCAAATCTATCCTGAATGGATACTTCGTAGGTATATTTTAATATAGGTAGATAGCATTATTGAATAAAATTATAACCAAATCTATCCTGACAGGATATTTCATAGGTATATTTTACAATAGGTAGATAGCAATATTGAATAAAATTATAACCAAATCTATCCTGACTGGATACTTCGTAGGTATATTTTAATATAGGTAGATAGCAATATTGAATAAAATTATAACGAAACCTATCCTGACAGGATATTTCGTAGGTATATTTTAATATAGGTAGATAGCAATATTGAATTAAATTATAACCAAATCTATCCTGACAGGATATTTCGTAGGTATATTTTAATATAGGTAGATAGCAATATTGAATAAAATTATAACCAAATCTATCCTGACTGGATGCTTCGTAGGTATATTTTAATATAGGTAGATAGCAATATTGAATAAAATTATAACGAAATCTATCCTGACAGGATATTTCGTAGGTATATTTTAATATAGGTAGATAGCAATATTGAATAAAATTATAACCAAATCTATCCTGACAGGATATTTCGTAGGTATATTTTAATATAGGTAGATAGCAATATTGAATAAAATTATAACCAAATCTATCCTGACTGGATGCTTCGTAGGTATATTTTAATATAGGTAGATAGCAATATTGAATAAAATTATAACGAAATCTATCCTGACAGGATATTTCGTAGGTATATTTTAATATAGGTAGATAGCAATATTGAATAAAATTATAACCAAATCCATCCTGACTGGATACTTCATAGGTATATTTTAAAATAGGTAGATAGCAATATTGAATAAAATTATAACCAAATCTATCCTGACAGGATATTTCGTAGGTATATTTTAAAATAGGTAGATAGCAATATTGAATAAAATTATAACCAAATCTATCCTGACATGGTATTTCGTAGGTATATTTTAATATAGGTAGATAGCAATATTGAATAAAATTATAACCAAATCTATCCTGACTGGATGCTTCGTAGGTATATTTTAATATAGGTAGATAGCAATATTGAATAACATTATAACGAAATCTATCCTGACAGGATATTTCGTAGGTATATTTTAATATAGGTAGATAGCAATATTGAATAAAATTATAACCAAATCCATCCTGACTGGATACTTCGTAGGAATATTTTAAAATAGGTAGATAGCAATATTGAATAAAATTATAACCAAATCTATCCTGACTGGATACTTCGTAGGTATATTTTAATATAGGTAGATAGCAATATTGAATAAAATTATAAAGAAATCTATCCTGACTGGATACTTCGTAGGTATATTTTAATATAGGTAGCTAGCAATATTGAATAAAATTATAACCAAATCTATCCTGACAGGATATTTCGTAGGTATATTTTAAAATAGGTAGATAGCAATATTGAATAAAATTATAACGAAATCTATCCTGACTGGATACTTCGTAGGTATATTTTAATATAGGTAGATAGCAATATTGAATAAAATTATAACCAAATCTATCCTGACAGGATATTTCGTAGGTATATTTTAAAATAGGTAGATAGTAATATTGAATAAAATTATAACCAAATCTATCCTGACAGGATATTTCGTAGGTATATTTTAAAATAGGTAGATAGCAATATTGAATAAAATTATAACCAAATCTATCCTGACTGGATGATTCGTAGGTATATTTTAATATAGGTAGATAGCAATATTGAATAAAATTATAACCAAATCTATCCTGACTGGATATTTCGTAGGTATATTTTAAAATAGGTAGAATAGCAATATTGAATAAAATTATAACCAAATCTATCCTGACTGGATACTTCGTAGGTATATTTTAATATAGGTGGATAGCAATATTGAATAAAATTATAACCAAATATATCCTGACTGGATACTTCGTAGGTATATTTTAAAATAGGTAGATAGCAATATTGAACAAAATTATAACCAAATCTATCCTGACTGGATACTTCGTAGGTATATTTTAATATAGGTAGATAGCAATATTGAATAAAATTATAACGAAACCTATCCTGACAGGGTATTTCGTAGGTTTATTTTAATATAGGTAGATAGCAATATTGAATAAAATTATAACCAAATCTATCCTGACTGGATACTTCGTAGGTATACTTTAATATAGGTAGATAGCAATATTGAATAAAATTATAACCAAATCTATCCTGACTGGATACTTCGTAGGTATACTTTAATATAGGTAGATAGCAATATTGAATAAAATTATAACCAAATCTGTCCTGACTGAATACTTCATAGGTATATTATAATATAGGTAGATAGCAATATTGAATAAAATTATAACGAAATCTATCCTGACAGGATATTTCGTAGGTATATTTTAAAATAGGTAGATAGCAATATTGAATAAAATTATAACCAAATCTATCCTGACAGGATATTTCGTAGGTATATTATAAAATAGGTAGATAGCAATATTGAATAAAATTATAACCAAATCTATCCTGACTGGATACTTCGTAGGTATATTTTAAAAAAGGTAGATAGCAATATTGAATAAAATTATAACCAAATCTATCCTGACAGGATATTTCGTAGGTATATTTTAAAATAGGTAGATAGCAATATTGAATAAAACTATATAACCAAATCTATCCTGATTGGATACTTCGTATGTATATTTTAATATAGGCAGATAGCAATATTGAATAAAATTATAACCAATCTATCCTGACTGGATATTTCGTAGGTATATTTTAAAATAGTTAGATAGAAATATTGAATAAAATTATAACCAAATCTATCCTGAATGGATACTTCGTAGGTATATTTTAATATAGGTAGATAGCATTATTGAATAAAATTATAACCAAATCTATCCTGACAGGATATTTCATAGGTATATTTTAAAATAGGTAGATAGCAATATTGAATAAAATTATAACCAAATCTATCCTGACTGGATACTTCGTAGGTATATTTTAATATAGGTAGATAGCAATATTGAATAAAATTATAACGAAACCTATCCTGACAGGATATTTCGTAGGTATATTTTAATATAGGTAGATAGCAATATTGAATAAAATTATAACCAAATCTATCCTGACTGGATATTTCGTAGGGATATTTTAATATAGGTAGATAGCAATATTGAATAAAATTATAACCAAATCTATCCTGACTGGATACTTCGTAGGTGTATTTTAATATAGGTAGATAGCAATATTGAATAAAATTATAACGAAACCTATCCTGACAGGATATTTCGTAGGTATATTTTAATATAGGTAGATAGCAATATTGAATAAAATTATAACCAAATCTATCCTGACTGGATACTTCGAAGGTATATTTTAATATAGGTAGATAGCAAAATTGAATAAAATTATAACCAAATCTATCCTGACAGGATATTTCGTAGGTATATTTTAAAATAGGTAGATAGCAATATTGAATAAAATTATAACCAAATCTATCCTGACAGGATATTTCGTAGGTATATTTTAATATAGGTAGATAGCAATATTGAATAAAATTATAACCAAATCTATCCTGACTGGATGCTTCGTAGGTATATTTTAATATAGGTAGATAGCAATATTGAATAAAATTATAACGAAATCTATCCTGACAGGATATTTCGTAGGTATATTTTAATATAGGTAGATAGCAATATTGAATAAAATTATAACCAAATCCATCCTGTCTGGATACTTCGTAGGTATATTTTAAAATAGGTAGATAGCAATATTGAATAAAATTATAACCAAATCTATCCTGACAGGATATTTCGTAGGTATATTTTAAAATAGGTAGATAGCAATATTGAATAAAATTATAACCAAATCTATCCTGACAGGATATTTCGTTGGTATATTTTAATATAGGTAGATAGCAATATTGAATAAAATTATAACCAAATATATCCTGACTGGATACTTCGTAGGTATATTTTAATATAGGTAGATAGCAATATTGAATAAAATTATAACTAAATCTATCCTGACAAGATATTTCGTAGGTATATTTTAAAATAGGTAGATAGCAATATTGAACAAAATTATAACCAAATCTATCCTGACTGGATACTTCGTAGGTATATTTTAATATAGGTAGATAGCAATATTGAATATAATTATAACCAAATCTATCCTGACTGGATACTTCGTAGGTATATTTTAATATAGGTAGATAGCAATATTGAATAAAATTATAACGAAACCTATCCTGACAGGATATTTCGTAGGTGTATTTTAATATAGGTAGATAGCAATATTGAATAAAATTATAACGAAACCTATCCTGACAGGATATTTCGTAGGTATATTTTAAAATAGGTAGATAGCAATATTGAATAAAATTATAACCAAATCTATCCTGACTGGATATTTCGTAGGTATATTTTAATATAGGTAGATAGCAATATTGAATAAAATTATAACGAAACCTATCCTGACAGGATATTTCGTAGGTGTATTTTAATATAGGTAGATAGCAATATTGAATAAAATTATAACGAAACCTATCCTGACAGGATATTTCGTAGGTATATTTTAATATAGGTAGATAGCAATATTGAATAAAATTATAACCAAATCTATCCTGACTGGATACTTCGAAGGTATATTTTAATATAGGTAGATAGCAATATTGAATAAAATTATAACGAAACCTATCCTGACAGGATATTTCGTAGGTATATTTTAATATAGGTAGATAGCAATATTGAATAAAATTATAACCAAATCTATCCTGACTGGATATTTCGTAGGGATATTTTAATATAGGTAGATAGCAATATTGAATAAAATTATAACCAAATCTATCCTGACTGGATACTTCGTAGGTGTATTTTAATATAGGTAGATAGCAATATTGAATAAAATTATAACGAAACCTATCCTGACTGGATATTTCGTAGGTATATTTTAAAATAGGTAGATAGCAATATTGAATAAAATTATAACCAAATCTATCCTGACAGGATATTTCGTAGGTATATTTTAATATAGGTAGATAGCAATATTGAATAAAATTATAACCAAATCTATCCTGACTGGATGCTTCGTAGGAATATTTTAATATAGGTAGATAGCAATATTGAATAAAATTATAACGAAACCTATCCTGACAGGATATTTCGTAGGTATATTTTAATATAGGTAGATAGCAATATTGAATAAAATTATAACCAAATCTATCCTGACTGGATACTTCGAAGGTATATTTTAATATAGGTAGATAGCAATATTGAATAAAATTATAACCAAATCTATCCTGACAGGATATTTCGTAGGTATATTTTAAAATAGGTAGATAGCAATATTGAATAAAATTATAACCAAATCTATCCTGACAGGATATTTCGTAGGTATATTTTAATATAGGTAGATAGCAATATTGAATAAAATTATAACCAAATCTATCCTGACTGGATGCTTCGTAGGAATATTTTAATATAGGTAGATAGCAATATTGAATAAAATTATAACGAAATCTATCCTGACAGGATATTTCGTAAGTATATTTTAATATAGGTAGATTGCAATATTGAATAAATTTATAACCAAATCCATCCTGACTGGATACTTCGTAGGAATATTTTAATATAGGTAGATAGCAATATTGAATAAAATTATAACCAAATCTATCCTGACTGGATACTTCGTAGGTATATTTTAATATAGGTAGATAGCAATATTGAATAAAATTATAACCAAATATATCCTGACTGGATACTTCGTAGGTATATTTTAATATAGGTAGATAGCAATATTGAATAAAATTATAACTAAATCTATCCTGACAAGATATTTCGTAGGTATATTTTAAAATAGGTAGATAGCAATATTGAACAAAATTATAACCAAATCTATCCTGACTGGATACTTCGTAGGTATATTTTAATATAGGTAGATAGCAATATTGAATAAAATTATAACGAAACCTATCCTGACAGGATATTTCGTAGGTTTATTTTAATATAGGTAGATAGCAATATTGAATAAAATTATAACCAAATCTATCCTGACTGGATACTTCGTAGGTATACTTTAATATAGGTAGATAGCAATATTGAATAAAATTATAACCAAATATATCCTGACTGGATACTTCGTAGGTATATTTTAATATAGGTAGATAGCAATATTGAATAAAATTATAACTAAATCTATCCTGACAAGATATTTCGTAGGTATATTTTAAAATAGGTAGATAGCAATATTGAACAAAATTATAACCAAATCTATCCTGACTGGATACTTCGTAGGTATACTTTAATATAGGTAGATAGCAATATTGAATAAAATTATAACCAAATCTGTCATGACTGGATACTTCATAGGTATATTTTAATATAGGTAGATAGCAATATTGAATAAAATTATAACCAAATCTATCCTGACTGGATACTTCGTAGGTATACTTTAATATAGGTAGATAGCAATATTGAATAAAATTATAACCAAATCTATCCTCACTGGATACTTCGTAGGTATACTTTAATATAGGTAGATAGCAATATTGAATAAAATTATAACCAAATCTGTCATGACTGGATACTTCATAGGTATATTTTAATATAGGTAGATAGCAATATTGAATAAAATTATAACGAAATCTATCCTGACAGGATATTTCGTAGGTATATTTTAAAATAGGTAGATAGCAATATTGAATAAAATTATAACCAAATCCATCCTGACTGGATACTTCGTAGGTATATTTTAAAATAGGCAGATAGCAATATTGAATAAAATTATAACCAATCTATCCTGACTGGATATTTCGTAGGTATATTTTAAAATAGTTAGATAGAAATATTGAATAAAATTATAACCAAATCTATCCTGAATGGATACTTCGTAGGTATATTTTAATATAGGTAGATAGCATTATTGAATAAAATTATAACCAAATCTATCCTGACAGGATATTTCATAGGTATATTTTAAAATAGGTAGATAGCAATATTGAATAAAATTATAACCAAATCTATCCTGACTGGATACTTCGTAGGTATATTTTAATATAGGTAGATAGCAATATTGAATAAAATTATAACGAAACCTATCCTGACAGGATATTTCGTAGGTATATTTTAATATAGGTAGATAGCAATATTGAATAAAATTATAACCAAATCTATCCTGACTGGATATTTCGTAGGGATATTTTAATATAGGTAGATAGCAATATTGAATAAAATTATAACCAAATCTATCCTGACTGGATACTTCGTAGGTGTATTTTAATATAGGTAGATAGCAATATTGAATAAAATTATAACGAAACCTATCCTGACAGGATATTTCGTAGGTATATTTTAATATAGGTAGATAGCAATATTGAATAAAATTATAACCAAATCTATCCTGACTGGATACTTCGAAGGTATATTTTAATATAGGTAGATAGCAATATTGAATAAAATTATAACCAAATCTATCCTGATTGGATATTTCGTAGGTATATTTTAAAATAGGTAGATAGCAATATTGAATAAAATTATAACCAAATCTATCCTGACAGGATATTTCGTAGGTATATTTTAATATAGGTAGATAGCAATATTGAATAAAATTATAACCAAATCTATCCTGACTGGATGCTTCGTAGGAATATTTTAATATAGGTAGATAGCAATATTGAATAAAATTATAACGAAATCTATCCTGACAGGATATTTCGTAAGTATATTTTAATATAGGTAGATTGCAATATTGAATAAATTTATAACCAAATCCATCCTGACTGGATACTTCGTAGGTATATTTTAAAATAGGTAGATAGCAATATTGAATAAAATTATAACCAAATCTGTCCTGACTGGATACTTCGTAGGTATATTTTAATATAGGTAGATAGCAATATTGAATAAAATTATAACCAAATCTGTCCTGACAGGATACTTCGTAGGTATATTTTAATATAGGTAGATAGCAATATTGAATAAAATTATAACCAAATCTATCCTGACTGGATACTTCGTAGGTATATTTTAATATAGGTAGATAGCAATATTGAATATAATTATAACCAAATCTATCCTGACTGGATACTTCGTAGGTATATTTTAATATAGGTAGATAGCAATATTGAATAAAATTATAACGAAACCTATCCTGACAGGATATTTCGTAGGTGTATTTTAATATAGGTAGATAGCAATATTGAATAAAATTATAACGAAACCTATCCTGACAGGATATTTCGTAGGTATATTTTAATATAGGTAGATAGCAATATTGAATAAAATTATAACCAAATCTATCCTGACTGGATACTTCGAAGGTATATTTTAATATAGGTAGATAGCAATATTGAATAAAATTATAACGAAACCTATCCTGACAGGATATTTCGTAGGTATATTTTAATATAGGTAGATAGCAATATTGAATAAAATTATAACCAAATCTATCCTGACTGGATATTTCGTAGGGATATTTTAATATAGGTAGATAGCAATATTGAATAAAATTATAACCAAATCTATCCTGACTGGATACTTCGTAGGTGTATTTTAATATAGGTAGATAGCAATATTGAATAAAATTATAACGAAACCTATCCTGACTGGATATTTCGTAGGTATATTTTAAAATAGGTAGATAGCAATATTGAATAAAATTATAACCAAATCTATCCTGACAGGATATTTCGTAGGTATATTTTAATATAGGTAGATAGCAATATTGAATAAAATTATAACCAAATCTATCCTGACTGGATGCTTCGTAGGAATATTTTAATATAGGTAGATAGCAATATTGAATAAAATTATAACGAAACCTATCCTGACAGGATATTTCGTAGGTATATTTTAATATAGGTAGATAGCAATATTGAATAAAATTATAACCAAATCTATCCTGACTGGATACTTCGAAGGTATATTTTAATATAGGTAGATAGCAATATTGAATAAAATTATAACCAAATCTATCCTGACAGGATATTTCGTAGGTATATTTTAAAATAGGTAGATAGCAATATTGAATAAAATTATAACCAAATCTATCCTGACAGGATATTTCGTAGGTATATTTTAATATAGGTAGATAGCAATATTGAATAAAATTATAACCAAATCTATCCTGACTGGATGCTTCGTAGGAATATTTTAATATAGGTAGATAGCAATATTGAATAAAATTATAACGAAATCTATCCTGACAGGATATTTCGTAAGTATATTTTAATATAGGTAGATTGCAATATTGAATAAATTTATAACCAAATCCATCCTGACTGGATACTTCGTAGGAATATTTTAATATAGGTAGATAGCAATATTGAATAAAATTATAACCAAATCTATCCTGACTGGATACTTCGTAGGTATATTTTAATATAGGTAGATAGCAATATTGAATAAAATTATAACCAAATATATCCTGACTGGATACTTCGTAGGTATATTTTAATATAGGTAGATAGCAATATTGAATAAAATTATAACTAAATCTATCCTGACAAGATATTTCGTAGGTATATTTTAAAATAGGTAGATAGCAATATTGAACAAAATTATAACCAAATCTATCCTGACTGGATACTTCGTAGGTATATTTTAATATAGGTAGATAGCAATATTGAATAAAATTATAACGAAACCTATCCTGACAGGATATTTCGTAGGTTTATTTTAATATAGGTAGATAGCAATATTGAATAAAATTATAACCAAATCTATCCTGACTGGATACTTCGTAGGTATACTTTAATATAGGTAGATAGCAATATTGAATAAAATTATAACCAAATCTATCCTCACTGGATACTTCGTAGGTATACTTTAATATAGGTAGATAGCAATATTGAATAAAATTATAACCAAATCTGTCATGACTGGATACTTCATAGGTATATTTTAATATAGGTAGATAGCAATATTGAATAAAATTATAACGAAATCTATCCTGACAGGATATTTCGTAGGTATATTTTAAAATAGGTAGATAGCAATATTGAATAAAATTATAACCAAATCCATCCTGACTGGATACTTCGTAGGTATATTTTAAAATAGGTAGATAGCAATATTGAATAAAATTAAAACCAAATCTATCCTGACAGGATATTTCGTAGGTATATTTTAAAATAGGTAGATAGCAATATTGAATAAAATTATAACCAAATCTATCCTGACTGGATACTTCGTATGTATATTTTAATATAGGCAGATAGCAATATTGAATAAAATTATAACCAATCTATCCTGACTGGATATTTCGTAGGTATATTTTAAAATAGTTAGATAGAAATATTGAATAAAATTATAACCAAATCTATCCTGAATGGATACTTCGTAGGTATATTTTAATATAGGTAGATAGCATTATTGAATAAAATTATAACCAAATCTATCCTGACAGGATATTTCGTAGGTATATTTTAAAATAGGTAGATAGCAATATTGAATAAAATTATAACCAAATCTATCCTGACTGGATACTTCGTAGGTATATTTTAATATAGGTAGATAGCAATATTGAATAAAATTATAACGAAACCTATCCTGACAGGATATTTCGTAGGTATATTTTAATATAGGTAGATAGCAATATTGAATAAAATTATAACCAAATCTATCCTGACTGGATATTTCGTAGGGATATTTTAATATAGGTAGATAGCAATATTGAATAAAATTATAACCAAATCTATCCTGACTGGATACTTCGTAGGTGTATTTTAATATAGGTAGATAGCAATATTGAATAAAATTATAACGAAACCTATCCTGACAGGATATTTCGTAGGTATATTTTAATATAGGTAGATAGCAATATTGAATAAAATTATAACCAAATCTATCCTGACTGGATACTTCGAAGGTATATTTTAATATAGGTAGATAGCAATATTGAATAAAATTATAACCAAATCTATCCTGACAGGATATTTCGTAGGTATATTTTAAAATAGGTAGATAGCAATATTGAATAAAATTATAACCAAATCTATCCTGACAGGATATTTCGTAGGTATATTTTAATATAGGTAGATAGCAATATTGAATAAAATTATAACCAAATCTATCCTGACTGGATGCTTCGTAGGAATATTTTAATATAGGTAGATAGCAATATTGAATAAAATTATAACGAAATCTATCCTGACAGGATATTTCGTAAGTATATTTTAATATAGGTAGATTGCAATATTGAATAAATTTATAACCAAATCCATCCTGACTGGATACTTCGTAGGTATATTTTAAAATAGGTAGATAGCAATATTGAATAAAATTATAACCAAATCTGTCCTGACTGGATACTTCGTAGGTATATTTTAATATAGGTAGATAGCAATATTGAATAAAATTATAACCAAATCTGTCCTGACAGGATACTTCGTAGGTATATTTTAATATAGGTAGATAGCAATATTGAATAAAATTATAACCAAATCTATCCTGACTGGATACTTCGTAGGTATATTTTAATATAGGTAGATAGCAATATTGAATATAATTATAACCAAATCTATCCTGACTGGATACTTCGTAGGTATATTTTAATATAGGTAGATAGCAATATTGAATAAAATTATAACGAAACCTATCCTGACAGGATATTTCGTAGGTGTATTTTAATATAGGTAGATAGCAATATTGAATAAAATTATAACGAAACCTATCCTGACAGGATATTTCGTAGGTATATTTTAATATAGGTAGATAGCAATATTGAATAAAATTATAACCAAATCTATCCTGACTGGATACTTCGAAGGTATAATTTAATATAGGTAGATAGCAATATTGAATAAAATTATAACGAAACCTATCCTGACAGGATATTTCGTAGGTATATTTTAATATAGGTAGATAGCAATATTGAATAAAATTATAACCAAATCTATCCTGACTGGATATTTCGTAGGGATATTTTAATATAGGGAGATAGCAATATTGAATAAAATTATAACCAAATCTATCCTGACTGGATACTTCGTAGGTGTATTTTAATATAGGTAGATAGCAATATTGAATAAAATTATAACGAAACCTATCCTGACAGGATATTTCGTAGGTATATTTTAAAATAGGTAGATAGCAATATTGAATAAAATTATAACCAAATCTATCCTGACAGGATATTTCGTAGGTATATTTTAATATAGGTAGATAGCAATATTGAATAAAATTATAACCAAATCTATCCTGACTGGATGCTTCGTAGGAATATTTTAATATAGGTAGATAGCAATATTGAATAAAATTATAACGAAACCTATCCTGACAGGATATTTCGTAGGTATATTTTAATATAGGTAGATAGCAATATTGAATAAAATTATAACCAAATCTATCCTGACTGGATACTTCGAAGGTATATTTTAATATAGGTATATAGCAATATTGAATAAAATTATAACCAAATCTATCCTGACAGGATATTTCGTAGGTATATTTTAATATAGGTAGATAGCAATATTGAATAAAATTATAACGAAATCTATCCTGACAGGATATTTCGTAAGTATATTTTAATATAGGTAGATTGCAATATTGAATAAATTTATAACCAAATCCATCCTGACTGGATACTTCGTAGGTATATTTTAAAATAGGTAGATAGCAATATTGAATAAAATTATAACCAAATCTGTCCTGACTGGATATTTCGTAGGTATATTTTAATATAGGTAGATAGCAATATTGAATAAAATTATAACCAAATCTGTCCTGACAGGATACTTCGTAGGTATATTTTAATATAGGTAGATAGCAATATTGAATAAAATTATAACCAAATCTATCCTGACTGGATACTTCGTAGGTATATTTTAATATAGGTAGATAGCAATATTGAATATAATTATAACCAAATCTATCCTGACTGGATACTTCGTAGGTATATTTTAATATAGGTAGATAGCAATATTGAATAAAATTATAACGAAACCTATCCTGACAGGATATTTCGTAGGTGTATTTTAATATAGGTAGATAGCAATATTGAATAAAATTATAACGAAACCTATCCTGACAGGATATTTCGTAGGTATATTTTAATATAGGTAGATAGCAATATTGAATAAAATTATAACCAAATCTATCCTGACTGGATACTTCGAAGGTATATTTTAATATAGGTAGATAGCAATATTGAATAAAATTATAACCAAATCTATCCTGACAGGATATTTCGTAGGTATATTTTAAAATAGGTAGATAGCAATATTGAATAAAATTATAACCAAATCTATCCTGACAGGATATTTCGTAGGTATATTTTAATATAGGTAGATAGCAATATTGAATAAAATTATAACCAAATCTATCCTGACTGGATGCTTCGTAGGAATATTTTAATATAGGTAGATAGCAATATTGAATAAAATTATAACGAAATCTATCCTGACAGGATATTTCGTAAGTATATTTTAATATAGGTAGATTGCAATATTGAATAAATTTATAACCAAATCCGTCCTGACTGGATACTTCGTAGGTATATTTTAAAATAGGTAGATAGCAATATTGAATAAAATTATAACCAAATCTGTCCTGACTGGATACTTCGTAGGTATATTTTAATATAGGTAGATAGCAATATTGAATAAAATTATAACCAAATCTGTCCTGACAGGATACTTAGTAGGTATATTTTAATATAGGTAGATAGCAATATTGAATAAAATTATAACCAAATCTATCCTGACAGGATATTTCGTAGGTATATTTTAAAATAGGTAGATAGCAATATTGAATAAAATTATAACCAAATCTATCCTGACTGGATACTTCGTAGGTATATTTTAATATAGGTAGATAGCAATATTGAATAAAATTATAACCAAATCTATCCTGACAGGATATTTCGTAGGTATATTATAAAATAGGTAGATAGTAATATTGAATAAAATTATAACCAAATCTATCCTGACTGGATACTTCGTAGGTATATTTTAATAAAGGTAGATAGCAATATTGAATAAAATTATAACCAAATCTGTCCTGACTGGATACTTCGTAGGTATATTTTAATATAGGTAGATACCAATATTGAATAAAATTATAACGAAATCTATCCTGACAGGATATTTCGTAGGTATATTTTAAAATAGGTAGATAGCAATATTGAATAAAATTATAACCAAATCTATCCTGACAGGATATTTCGTAGATATATTTTAAAATAGGTAGATAGCAATATTGAATAAAATTATAACCAAATCTATCCTGACTGGATACTTCGTAGGTATATTTTAATATAGGTAGCTAGCAATATTGAATAAAATTATAACCAAATCTATCCTGACAGGATATTTCGTAGGTATATTTTAAAATAGGTAGATAGCAATATTGAATAAAATTATAACCAAATCTATCCTGACTGGATACTTCGTAGGTATATTTTAATATAGGTAGATAGCAATATTGAATAAAATTATAACCAAATCTATCCTGACAGGATATTTCGTAGGTATATTTTAAAATAGGTAGATAGTAATATTGAATAAAATTATAACCAAATCTATCCTGACAGGATATTTCGTAGGTATATTTTAAAATAGGTAGATAGCAATATTGAATAAAATTATAACCAAATCTATCCTGACTGGATGCTTCGTAGGTATATTTTAATATAGGTAGATAGCAATATTGAATAAAATTATAACCAAATCTATCCTGACTGGATATTTCGTAGGTATATTTTAAAATAGGTAGAATAGCAATATTGAATAAAATTATAACCAAATCTATCCTGACTGGATACTTCGTAGGTATATTTTAATATAGGTAGATAGCAATATTGAATAAAATTATAACCAAATATATCCTGACTGGATACTTCGTAGGTATATTTTAATATAGGTAGATAGCAATATTGAATAAAATTATAACTAAATCTATCCTGACAAGATATTTCGTAGGTATATTTTAAAATAGGTAGATAGCAATATTGAACAAAATTATAACCAAATCTATCCTGACTGGATACTTCGTAGGTATATTTTAATATAGGTAGATAGCAATATTGAATAAAATTATAACGAAACCTATCCTGACAGGATATTTCGTAGGTTTATTTTAATATAGGTAGATAGCAATATTGAATAAAATTATAACCAAATCTATCCTGACTGGATACTTCGTAGGTATACTTTAATATAGGTAGATAGCAATATTGAATAAAATTATAACCAAATCTATCCTCACTGGATACTTCGTAGGTATACTTTAATATAGGTAGATAGCAATATTGAATAAAATTATAACCAAATCTGTCATGACTGGATACTTCATAGGTATATTTTAATATAGGTAGATAGCAATATTGAATAAAATTATAACGAAATCTATCCTGACAGGATATTTCGTAGGTATATTTTAAAATAGGTAGATAGCAATATTGAATAAAATTATAACCAAATCTATCCTGACTGGATAGTTCGTAGGTATATTTTAATAAAGGTAGATAGCAATATTGAATAAAATTATAACCAAATCTATCCTGACAGGATATTTCGTAGGTATATTTTAAAATAGGTAGATAGCAATATTGAATAAAATTATAACCAAATCTATCCTGACTGGATACTTCGTAGGTATATTTTAATATAGGTAGATAGCAATATTGAATAAAATTATAACGAAACCTATCCTGACAGGATATTTCGTAGGTATATTTTAATATAGGTAGATAGCAATATTGAATAAAATTATAACCAAATCTATCCTGACTGGATATTTCGTAGGGATATTTTAATATAGGTAGATAGCAATATTGAATAAAATTATAACCAAATCTATCCTGACTGGATACTTCGTAGGTGTATTTTAATATAGGTAGATAGCAATATTGAATAAAATTATAACGAAACCTATCCTGACAGGATATTTCGTAGGTATATTTTAATATAGGTAGATAGCAATATTGAATAAAATTATAACCAAATCTATCCTGACTGGATACTTCGAAGGTATATTTTAATATAGGTAGATAGCAATATTGAATAAAATTATAACCAAATCTATCCTGACAGGATATTTCGTAGGTATATTTTAAAATAGGTAGATAGCAATATTGAATAAAATTATAACCAAATCTATCCTGACAGGATATTTCGTAGGTATATTTTAATATAGGTAGATAGCAATATTGAATAAAATTATAACCAAATCTATCCTGACTGGATGCTTCGTAGGAATATTTTAATATAGGTAGATAGCAATATTGAATAAAATTATAACGAAATCTATCCTGACAGGATATTTCGTAAGTATATTTTAATATAGGTAGATTGCAATATTGAATAAATTTATAACCAAATCCATCCTGACTGGATACTTCGTAGGTATATTTTAAAATAGGTAGATAGCAATATTGAATAAAATTATAACCAAATCTGTCCTGACTGGATACTTCGTAGGTATATTTTAATATAGGTAGATAGCAATATTGAATAAAATTATAACCAAATCTGTCCTGACAGGATACTTCGTAGGTATATTTTAATATAGGTAGATAGCAATATTGAATAAAATTATAACCAAATCTATCCTGACTGGATACTTCGTAGGTATATTTTAATATAGGTAGATAGCAATATTGAATATAATTATAACCAAATCTATCCTGACTGGATACTTCGTAGGTATATTTTAATATAGGTAGATAGCAATATTGAATAAAATTATAACGAAACCTATCCTGACAGGATATTTCGTAGGTGTATTTTAATATAGGTAGATAGCAATATTGAATAAAATTATAACGAAACCTATCCTGACAGGATATTTCGTAGGTATATTTTAATATAGGTAGATAGCAATATTGAATAAAATTATAACCAAATCTATCCTGACTGGATACTTCGAAGGTATATTTTAATATAGGTAGATAGCAATATTGAATAAAATTATAACGAAACCTATCCTGACAGGATATTTCGTAGGTATATTTTAATATAGGTAGATAGCAATATTGAATAAAATTATAACCAAATCTATCCTGACTGGATATTTCGTAGGGATATTTTAATATAGGTAGATAGCAATATTGAATAAAATTATAACCAAATCTATCCTGACTGGATACTTCGTAGGTGTATTTTAATATAGGTAGATAGCAATATTGAATAAAATTATAACGAAACCTATCCTGACAGGATATTTCGTAGGTATATTTTAAAATAGGTAGATAGCAATATTGAATAAAATTATAACCAAATCTATCCTGACAGGATATTTCGTAGGTATATTTTAATATAGGTAGATAGCAATATTGAATAAAATTATAACCAAATCTATCCTGACTGGATGCTTCGTAGGAATATTTTAATATAGGTAGATAGCAATATTGAATAAAATTATAACGAAACCTATCCTGACAGGATATTTCGTAGGTATATTTTAATATAGGTAGATAGCAATATTGAATAAAATTATAACCAAATCTATCCTGACTGGATACTTCGAAGGTATATTTTAATATAGGTAGATAGCAATATTGAATAAAATTATAACCAAATCTATCCTGACAGGATATTTCGTAGGTATATTTTAAAATAGGTAGATAGCAATATTGAATAAAATTATAACCAAATCTATCCTGACAGGATATTTCGTAGGTATATTTTAATATAGGTAGATAGCAATATTGAATAAAATTATAACCAAATCTATCCTGACTGGATGCTTCGTAGGAATATTTTAATATAGGTAGATAGCAATATTGAATAAAATTATAACGAAATCTATCCTGACAGGATATTTCGTAAGTATATTTTAATATAGGTAGATTGCAATATTGAATAAATTTATAACCAAATCCATCCTGACTGGATACTTCGTAGGTATATTTTAAAATAGGTAGATAGCAATATTGAATAAAATTATAACCAAATCTGTCCTGACTGGATACTTCGTAGGTATATTTTAATATAGGTAGATAGCAATATTGAATAAAATTATAACCAAATCTGTCCTGACAGGATACTTCGTAGGTATATTTTAATATAGGTAGATAGCAATATTGAATAAAATTATAACCAAATCTATCCTGACTGGATACTTCGTAGGTATATTTTAATATAGGTAGATAGCAATATTGAATATAATTATAACCACATCTATCCTGACTGGATACTTCGTAGGTATATTTTAATATAGGTAGATAGCAATATTGAATAAAATTATAACGAAACCTATCCTGACAGGATATTTCGTAGGTTTATTTTAATATAGGTAGATAGCAATATTGAATAAAATTATAACCAAATCTATCCTGACAGGATATTTCGTAGGTATATTTTAAAATAGGTAGATAGCAATATTGAATAAAATTATAACCAAATCTATCCTGACTGGATACTTCGTAGGTATATTTTAATATAGGTAGATAGCAATATTGAATAAAATTATAACCAAATCTATCCTGACAGGATATTTCGTAGGTATATTATAAAATAGGTAGATAGTAATATTGAATAAAATTATAACCAAATCTATCCTGACTGGATACTTCGTAGGTATATTTTAATAAAGGTAGATAGCAATATTGAATAAAATTATAACCAAATCTGTCCTGACTGGATACTTCGTAGGTATATTTTAATATAGGTAGATACCAATATTGAATAAAATTATAACGAAATCTATCCTCACTGGATACTTCGTAGGTATACTTTAATATAGGTAGATAGCAATATTGAATAAAATTATAACCAAATCTGTCATGACTGGATACTTCATAGGTATATTTTAATATAGGTAGATAGCAATATTGAATAAAATTATAACGAAACCTATCCTGACAGGATATTTCGTAGGTTTATTTTAATATAGGTAGATAGCAATATTGAATAAAATTATAACCAAATCTATCCTCACTGGATACTTCGTAGGTATACTTTAATATAGGTAGATAGCAATATTGAATAAAATTATAACCAAATCTGTCATGACTGGATACTTCATAGGTATATTTTAATATAGGTAGATAGCAATATTGAATAAAATTATAACGAAATCTATCCTGACAGGATATTTCGTAGGTATATTTTAAAATAGGTAGATAGCAATATTGAATAAAATTATAACCAAATCTATCCTGACTGGATAGTTCGTAGGTATATTTTAATAAAGGTAGATAGCAATATTGAATAAAATTATAACCAAATCTATCCTGACAGGATATTTCGTAGGTATATTTTAAAATAGGTAGATAGCAATATTGAATAAAATTATAACCAAATCTATCCTGACTGGATACTTCGTAGGTATATTTTAATATAGGTAGATAGCAATATTGAATAAAATTATAACGAAACCTATCCTGACAGGATATTTCGTAGGTATATTTTAATATAGGTAGATAGCAATATTGAATAAAATTATAACCAAATCTATCCTGACTGGATATTTCGTAGGGATATTTTAATATAGGTAGATAGCAATATTGAATAAAATTATAACCAAATCTATCCTGACTGGATACTTCGTAGGTGTATTTTAATATAGGTAGATAGCAATATTGAATAAAATTATAACGAAACCTATCCTGACAGGATATTTCGTAGGTATATTTTAATATAGGTAGATAGCAATATTGAATAAAATTATAACCAAATCTATCCTGACTGGATACTTCGAAGGTATATTTTAATATAGGTAGATAGCAATATTGAATAAAATTATAACCAAATCTATCCTGACAGGATATTTCGTAGGTATATTTTAAAATAGGTAGATAGCAATATTGAATAAAATTATAACCAAATCTATCCTGACAGGATATTTCGTAGGTATATTTTAATATAGGTAGATAGCAATATTGAATAAAATTATAACCAAATCTATCCTGACTGGATGCTTCGTAGGAATATTTTAATATAGGTAGATAGCAATATTGAATAAAATTATAACGAAATCTATCCTGACAGGATATTTCGTAAGTATATTTTAATATAGGTAGATTGCAATATTGAATAAATTTATAACCAAATCCATCCTGACTGGATACTTCGTAGGTATATTTTAAAATAGGTAGATAGCAATATTGAATAAAATTATAACCAAATCTGTCCTGACTGGATACTTCGTAGGTATATTTTAATATAGGTAGATAGCAATATTGAATAAAATTATAACCAAATCTGTCCTGACAGGATACTTCGTAGGTATATTTTAATATAGGTAGATAGCAATATTGAATAAAATTATAACCAAATCTATCCTGACTGGATACTTCGTAGGTATATTTTAATATAGGTAGATAGCAATATTGAATAAAATTATAACGAAACCTATCCTGACAGGATATTTCGTAGGTGTATTTTAATATAGGTAGATAGCAATATTGAATAAAATTATAACGAAACCTATCCTGACAGGATATTTCGTAGGTATATTTTAATATAGGTAGATAGCAATATTGAATAAAATTATAACCAAATCTATCCTGACTGGATACTTCGAAGGTATATTTTAATATAGGTAGATAGCAATATTGAATAAAATTATAACGAAACCTATCCTGACAGGATATTTCGTAGGTATATTTTAATATAGGTAGATAGCAATATTGAATAAAATTATAACCAAATCTATCCTGACTGGATATTTCGTAGGGATATTTTAATATAGGTAGATAGCAATATTGAATAAAATTATAACCAAATCTATCCTGACTGGATACTTCGTAGGTGTATTTTAATATAGGTAGATAGCAATATTGAATAAAATTATAACGAAACCTATCCTGACAGGATATTTCGTAGGTATATTTTAAAATAGGTAGATAGCAATATTGAATAAAATTATAACCAAATCTATCCTGACAGGATATTTCGTAGGTATATTTTAATATAGGTAGATAGCAATATTGAATAAAATTATAACCAAATCTATCCTGACTGGATGCTTCGTAGGAATATTTTAATATAGGTAGATAGCAATATTGAATAAAATTATAACGAAACCTATCCTGACAGGATATTTCGTAGGTATATTTTAATATAGGTAGATAGCAATATTGAATAAAATTATAACCAAATCTATCCTGACTGGATACTTCGAAGGTATATTTTAATATAGGTAGATAGCAATATTGAATAAAATTATAACCAAATCTATCCTGACAGGATATTTAGTAGGTATATTTTAAAATAGGTAGATAGCAATATTGAATAAAATTATAACCAAATCTATCCTGACAGGATATTTCGTAGGTATATTTTAATATAGGTAGATAGCAATATTGAATAAAATTATAACCAAATCTATCCTGACTGGATGCTTCGTAGGAATATTTTAATATAGGTAGATAGCAATATTGAATAAAATTATAACGAAATCTATCCTGACAGGATATTTCGTAAGTATATTTTAATATAGGTAGATTGCAATATTGAATAAATTTATAACCAAATCCATCCTGACTGGATACTTCGTAGGTATATTTTAAAATAGGTAGATAGCAATATTGAATAAAATTATAACCAAATCTGTCCTGACTGGATACTTCGTAGGTATATTTTAATATAGGTAGATAGCAATATTGAATAAAATTATAACCAAATCTGTCCTGACAGGATACTTCGTAGGTATATTTTAATATAGGTAGATAGCAATATTGAATAAAATTATAACCAAATCTATCCTGACTGGATACTTCGTAGGTATATTTTAATATAGGTAGATAGCAATATTGAATATAATTATAACCAAATCTATCCTGACTGGATACTTCGTAGGTATATTTTAATATAGGTAGATAGCAATATTGAATAAAATTATAACGAAACCTATCCTGACAGGATATTTCGTAGGTGTATTTTAATATAGGTAGATAGCAATATTGAATAAAATTATAACGAAACCTATCCTGACAGGATATTTCGTAGGTATATTTTAATATAGGTAGATAGCAATATTGAATAAAATTATAACCAAATCTATCCTGACTGGATACTTCGAAGGTATATTTTAATATAGGTAGATAGCAATATTGAATAAAATTATAACCAAATCTATCCTGACAGGATATTTCGTAGGTATATTTTAAAATAGGTAGATAGCAATATTGAATAAAATTATAACCAAATCTATCCTGACAGGATATTTCGTAGGTATATTTTAATATAGGTAGATAGCAATATTGAATAAAATTATAACCAAATCTATCCTGACTGGATGCTTCGTAGGAATATTTTAATATAGGTAGATAGCAATATTGAATAAAATTATAACGAAATCTATCCTGACAGGATATTTCGTAAGTATATTTTAATATAGGTAGATTGCAATATTGAATAAATTTATAACCAAATCCATCCTGACTGGATACTTCGTAGGTATATTTTAAAATAGGTAGATAGCAATATTGAATAAAATTATAACCAAATCTGTCCTGACTGGATACTTCGTAGGTATATTTTAATATAGGTAGATAGCAATATTGAATAAAATTATAACCAAATCTGTCCTGACAGGATACTTCGTAGGTATATTTTAATATAGGTAGATAGCAATATTGAATAAAATTATAACCAAATCTATCCTGACTGGATACTTCGTAGGTATATTTTAATATAGGTAGATAGCAATATTGAATATAATTATAACCAAATCTATCCTGACTGGATACTTCGTAGGTATATTTTAATATAGGTAGATAGCAATATTGAATAAAATTATAACGAAACCTATCCTGACAGGATATTTCGTAGGTTTATTTTAATATAGGTAGATAGCAATATTGAATAAAATTATAACCAAATCTATCCTGACAGGATATTTCGTAGGTATATTTTAAAATAGGTAGATAACAATATTTAATAAAATTATAACCAAATCTATCCTGACTGGATACTTCGTAGGTATATTTTAATATAGGTAGATAGCAATATTGAATAAAATTATAACCAAATCTATCCTGACAGGATATTTCGTAGGTATATTATAAAATAGGTAGATAGTAATATTGAATAAAATTATAACCAAATCTATCCTGACTGGATACTTCGTAGGTATATTTTAATAAAGGTAGATAGCAATATTGAATAAAATTATAACCAAATCTGTCCTGACTGGATACTTCGTAGGTATATTTTAATATAGGTAGATACCAATATTGAATAAAATTATAACGAAATCTATCCTGACAGGATATTTCGTAGGTATATTTTAAAATAGGTAGATAGCAATATTGAATAAAATTATAACCAAATCTATCCTGACAGGATATTTCGTAGATATATTTTAAAATAGGTAGATAGCAATATTGAATAAAATTATAACCAAATCTATCCTGACTGGATACTTCGTAGGTATATTTTAATATAGGTAGCTAGCAATATTGAATAAAATTATAACCAAATCTATCCTGACAGGATATTTCGTAGGTATATTTTAAAATAGGTAGATAGCAATATTGAATAAAATTATAACCAAATCTATCCTGACTGGATACTTCGTAGGTATATTTTAATATAGGTAGATAGCAATATTGAATAAAATTATAACCAAATCTATCCTGACAGGATATTTCGTAGGTATATTTTAAAATAGGTAGATAGTAATATTGAATAAAATTATAACCAAATCTATCCTGACAGGATATTTCGTAGGTATATTTTAAAATAGGTAGATAGCAATATTGAATAAAATTATAACCAAATCTATCCTGACTGGATGCTTCGTAGGTATATTTTAATATAGGTAGATAGCAATATTGAATAAAATTATAACCAAATCTATCCTGACTGGATATTTCGTAGGTATATTTTAAAATAGGTAGAATAGCAATATTGAATAAAATTATAACCAAATCTATCCTGACTGGATACTTCGTAGGTATATTTTAATATAGGTAGATAGCAATATTGAATAAAATTATAACCAAATATATCCTGACTGGATACTTCGTAGGTATATTTTAATATAGGTAGATAGCAATATTGAATAAAATTATAACTAAATCTATCCTGACAAGATATTTCGTAGGTATATTTTAAAATAGGTAGATAGCAATATTGAACAAAATTATAACCAAATCTATCCTGACTGGATACTTCGTAGGTATATTTTAATATAGGTAGATAGCAATATTGAATAAAATTATAACGAAACCTATCCTGACAGGATATTTCGTAGGTTTATTTTAATATAGGTAGATAGCAATATTGAATAAAATTATAACCAAATCTATCCTGACTGGATACTTCGTAGGTATACTTTAATATAGGTAGATAGCAATATTGAATAAAATTATAACCAAATCTATCCTCACTGGATACTTCGTAGGTATACTTTAATATAGGTAGATAGCAATATTGAATAAAATTATAACCAAATCTGTCATGACTGGATACTTCATAGGTATATTTTAATATAGGTAGATAGCAATATTGAATAAAATTATAACGAAATCTATCCTGACAGGATATTTCGTAGGTATATTTTAAAATAGGTAGATAGCAATATTGAATAAAATTATAACCAAATCTATCCTGACTGGATAGTTCGTAGGTATATTTTAATAAAGGTAGATAGCAATATTGAATAAAATTATAACCAAATCTATCCTGACAGGATATTTCGTAGGTATATTTTAAAATAGGTAGATAGCAATATTGAATAAAATTATAACCAAATCTATCCTGACTGGATACTTCGTATGTATATTTTAATATAGGCAGATAGCAATATTGAATAAAATTATAACCAATCTATCCTGACTGGATATTTCGTAGGTATATTTTAAAATAGTTAGATAGAAATATTGAATAAAATTATAACCAAATCTATCCTGAATGGATACTTCGTAGGTATATTTTAATATAGGTAGATAGCATTATTGAATAAAATTATAACCAAATCTATCCTGACAGGATATTTCATAGGTATATTTTAAAATAGGTAGATAGCAATATTGAATAAAATTATAACCAAATCTATCCTGACTGGATACTTCGTAGGTATATTTTAATATAGGTAGATAGCAATATTGAATAAAATTATAACGAAACCTATCCTGACAGGATATTTCGTAGGTATATTTTAATATAGGTAGATAGCAATATTGAATAAAATTATAACCAAATCTATCCTGACTGGATATTTCGTAGGGATATTTTAATATAGGTAGATAGCAATATTGAATAAAATTATAACCAAATCTATCCTGACTGGATACTTCGTAGGTGTATTTTAATATAGGTAGATAGCAATATTGAATAAAATTATAACGAAACCTATCCTGACAGGATATTTCGTAGGTATATTTTAATATAGGTAGATAGCAATATTGAATAAAATTATAACCAAATCTATCCTGACTGGATACTTCGAAGGTATATTTTAATATAGGTAGATAGCAATATTGAATAAAATTATAACCAAATCTATCCTGACAGGATATTTCGTAGGTATATTTTAAAATAGGTAGATAGCAATATTGAATAAAATTATAACCAAATCTATCCTGACAGGATATTTCGTAGGTATATTTTAATATAGGTAGATAGCAATATTGAATAAAATTATAACCAAATCTATCCTGACTGGATGCTTCGTAGGTATATTTTAATATAGGTAGATAGCAATATTGAATAAAATTATAACGAAATCTATCCTGACAGGATATTTCGTAGGTATATTTTAATATAGGTAGATAGCAATATTGAATAAAATTATAACCAAATCCATCCTGACTGGATACTTCGTAGGTATATTTTAAAATAGGTAGATAGCAATATTTAATAAAATTATAACCAAATCTATCCTGACAGGATATTTGGTAGGTATATTTTTAAATAGGTAGATAGCAATATTGAATAAAATTATAACCAAATCTATCCTGACAGGATATTTCGTAGGTATATTTTAATATAGGTAGATAGCAATATTGAATAAAATTATAACCAAATCTATCCTGACTGGATGCTTCGTAGGTATATTTTAATATAGGTAGATAGCAATATTGAATAACATTATAACGAAATCTATCCTGACAGGATATTTCGTAGGTATATTTTAATATAAGTAGATAGCAATATTGAATAAAATTATAACCAAATCCACCCTGACTGGATACTTCGTAGGTATATTTTAAAATAGGTAGATAGCAATATTGAATAAAATTATAACCAAATCTATCCTGACTGGATACTTCGTAGGTATATTTTAATATAGGTAGATAGCAATATTGAATAAAATTATAAAGAAATCTATCCTGACTGGATACTTCGTAGGTATATTTTAATATAGGTAGCTAGCAATATTGAATAAAATTATAACCAAATCTATCCTGACAGGATATTTCGTAGGTATATTTTAAAATAGGTAGATAGCAATATTGAATAAAATTATAACCAAATCTATCCTGACTGGATACTTCGTAGTTATATTTTAATATAGGTAGATAGCAATATTGAATAAAATTATAACCAAATCTATCCTGACAGGATATTTCGTAGGTATATTTTAAAATAGGTAGATAGTAATATTGAATAAAATTATAACCAAATCTATCCTGACAGGATATTTCGTAGGTATATTTTAAAATAGGTAGATAGCAATATTGAATAAAATTATAACCAGATCTATCCTGACTGGATGCTTCGTAGGTATATTTTAATATAGGTAGATAGCAATATTGAATAAAATTATAACGAAACCTATCCTGACAGGATATTTCGTAGGCATATTTTAATATAGGTAGATAGCAATATTGAATAAAATTATAACCAAATCTATCCTGACTGGATACTTCGAAGGTATATTTTAATATAGGTAGATAGCAATATTGAATAAAATTATAACCAAATCTATCCTGACAGGATATTTCGTAGGTATATTTTAAAATAGGTAGATAGCAATATTGAATAAAATTATAACCAAATCTATCCTGACAGGATATTTCGTAGGTATATTTTAATATAGGTAGATAGCAATATTGAATAAAATTATAACCAAATCTATCCTGACTGGATGCTTCGTAGGTATATTTTAATATAGGTAGATAGCAATATTGAATAAAATTATAACCAAATCCATCCTGACTGGATACTTCATAGGTATATTTTAAAATAGGTAGATAGCAATATTGAATAAAATTATAACCAAATCTATCCTGACAGGATATTTCGTAGGTATATTTTAAAATAGGTAGATAGCAATATTGAATAAAATTATAACCAAATCTATCCTGACATGGTATTTCGTAGGTATATTTTAATATAGGTAGATAGCAATATTGAATAAAATTATAACCAAATCTATCCTGACTGGATGCTTCGTAGGTATATTTTAATATAGGTAGATAGCAATATTGAATAACATTATAACGAAATCTATCCTGACAGGATATTTCGTAGGTATATTTTAATATAGGTAGATAGCAATATTGAATAAAATTATAACCAAATCCATCCTGACTGGATACTTCGTAGGAATATTTTAAAATAGGTAGATAGCAATATTGAATAAAATTATAACCAAATCTATCCTGACTGGATACTTCGTAGGTATATTTTAATATAGGTAGATAGCAATATTGAATAAAATTATAAAGAAATCTATCCTGACTGGATACTTCGTAGGTATATTTTATTATAGGTAGCTAGCAATATTGAATAAAATTATGACCAAATCTATCCTGACAGGATATTTCGTAGGTATATTTTAAAATAGGTAGATAGCAATATTGAATAAAATTATAACGAAATCTATCCTGACTGGATACTTCGTAGGTATATTTTAATATAGGTAGATAGCAATATTGAATAAAATTATAACCAAATCTATCCTGACAGGATATTTCGTAGGTATATTTTACAATAGGTAGATAGTAATATTGAATAAAATTATAACCAAATCTATCCTGACTGGATACTTCGTAGGTATATTTCAATAAAGGTAGATAGCAATATTGAATAAAATTATAACCAAATCTGTCCTGACTGGATACTTCGTAGGTATATTTTAATATAGGTAGATACCAATATTGAATAAAATTATAACGAAATCTATCCTGACAGGATATTTCGTAGGTATATTTTAAAATAGGTAGATAGCAATATTGAATAAAATTATAACCAAATCTATCCTGACAGGATATTTCGTAGATATATTTTAAAATAGGTAGATAGCAATATTGAATAAAATTATAACCAAATCTATCCTGACTGGATACTTCGTAGGTATATTTTAATATAGGTAGATAGCAATATTGAATAAAATTATAACCAAATCTATCCTGACAGGATATTTCGTAGGTATATTTTAAAATAGGTAGATAGTAATATTGAATAAAATTATAACCAAATCTATCCTGACAGGATATTTCGTAGGTATATTTTAAAATAGGTAGATAGCAATATTGAATAAAATTATAACCAAATCTATCCTGACTGGATGCTTCGTAGGTATATTTTAATATAGGTAGATAGCAATATTGAATAAAATTATAACCAAATCTATCCTGACTGGATATTTCGTAGGTATATTTTAAAATAGGTAGAATAGCAATATTGAATAAAATTATAACCAAATCTATCCTGACTGGATACTTCGTAGGTATATTTTAATATAGGTAGATAGCAATATTGAATAAAATTATAACCAAATATATCCTGACTGGATACTTCGTAGGTATATTTTAATATAGGTAGATAGCAATATTGAATAAAATTATAACTAAATCTATCCTGACAAGATATTTCGTAGGTATATTTTAAAATAGGTAGATAGCAATATTGAACAAAATTATAACCAAATCTATCCTGACTGGATACTTCGTAGGTATATTTTAATATAGGTAGATAGCAATATTGAATAAAATTATAACGAAACCTATCCTGACAGGATATTTCGTAGGTTTATTTTAATATAGGTAGATAGCAATATTGAATAAAATTATAACCAAATCTATCCTGACTGGATACTTCGTAGGTATACTTTAATATAGGTAGATAGCAATATTGAATAAAATTATAACCAAATCTATCCTCACTGGATACTTCGTAGGTATACTTTAATATAGGTAGATAGCAATATTGAATAAAATTATAACCAAATCTGTCATGACTGGATACTTCATAGGTATATTTTAATATAGGTAGATAGCAATATTGAATAAAATTATAACGAAATCTATCCTGACAGGATATTTCGTAGGTATATTTTAAAATAGGTAGATAGCAATATTGAATAAAATTATAACCAAATCTATCCTGACTGGATAGTTCGTAGGTATATTTTAATAAAGGTAGATAGCAATATTGAATAAAATTATAACCAAATCTATCCTGACAGGATATTTCGTAGGTATATTTTAAAATAGGTAGATAGCAATATTGAATAAAATTATAACCAAATCTATCCTGACTGGATACTTCGTATGTATATTTTAATATAGGCAGATAGCAATATTGAATAAAATTATAACCAATCTATCCTGACTGGATATTTCGTAGGTATATTTTAAAATAGTTAGATAGAAATATTGAATAAAATTATAACCAAATCTATCCTGAATGGATACTTCGTAGGTATATTTTAATATAGGTAGATAGCATTATTGAATAAAATTATAACCAAATCTATCCTGACAGGATATTTCATAGGTATATTTTAAAATAGGTAGATAGCAATATTGAATAAAATTATAACCAAATCTATCCTGACTGGATACTTCGTAGGTATATTTTAATATAGGTAGATAGCAATATTGAATAAAATTATAACGAAACCTATCCTGACAGGATATTTCGTAGGTATATTTTAATATAGGTAGATAGCAATATTGAATAAAATTATAACCAAATCTATCCTGACTGGATACTTCGAAGGTATATTTTAATATAGGTAGATAGCAATATTGAATAAAATTATAACCAAATCTATCCTGACAGGATATTTCGTAGGTATATTTTAAAATAGGTAGATAGCAATATTGAATAAAATTATAACCAAATCTATCCTGACAGGATATTTCGTAGGTATATTTTAATATAGGTAGATAGCAATATTGAATAAAATTATAACCAAATCTATCCTGACTGGATGCTTCGTAGGTATATTTTAATATAGGTAGATAGCAATATTGAATAAAATTATAACGAAATCTATCCTGACAGGATATTTCGTAGGTATATTTTAATATAGGTAGATAGCAATATTGAATAAAATTATAACCAAATCCATCCTGACTGGATACTTCGTAGGTATATTTTAAAATAGGTAGATAGCAATATTGAATAAAATTATAACCAAATCTATCCTGACAGGATATTTCGTAGGTATATTTTAAAATAGGTAGATAGCAATATTGAATAAAATTATAACCAAATCTATCCTGACAGGATATTTCGTAGGTATATTTTAATATAGGTAGATAGCAATATTGAATAAAATTATAACCAAATCTATCCTGACTGGATGCTTCGTAGGTATATTTTAATATAGGTAGATAGCAATATTGAATAACATTATAACGAAATCTATCCTGACAGGATATTTCGTAGGTATATTTTAATATAAGTAGATAGCAATATTGAATAAAATTATAACCAAATCCACCCTGACTGGATACTTCGTAGGTATATTTTAAAATAGGTAGATAGCAATATTGAATAAAATTATAACCAAATCTATCCTGACTGGATACTTCGTAGGTATATTTTAATATAGGTAGATAGCAATATTGAATAAAATTATAAAGAAATCTATCCTGACTGGATACTTCGTAGGTATATTTTAATATAGGTAGCTAGCAATATTGAATAAAATTATAACCAAATCTATCCTGACAGGATATTTCGTAGGTATATTTTAAAATAGGTAGATAGCAATATTGAATAAAATTATAACCAAATCTATCCTGACTGGATACTTCGTAGTTATATTTTAATATAGGTAGATAGCAATATTGAATAAAATTATAACCAAATCTATCCTGACAGGATATTTCGTAGGTATATTTTAAAATAGGTAGATAGTAATATTGAATAAAATTATAACCAAATCTATCCTGACAGGATATTTCGTAGGTATATTTTAAAATAGGTAGATAGCAATATTGAATAAAATTATAACCAGATCTATCCTGACTGGATGCTTCGTAGGTATATTTTAATATAGGTAGGTAGCAATATTGAATAAAATTATAACCAAATCTATCCTGACTGGATATTTCGTAGGTATATTTTAAAATAGGTAGAATAGCAATATTGAATAAAATTATAACCAAATCTATCCTGACTGGATCCTTCGTAGGTATATTTTAATATAGATAGATAGCAATATTGAATAAAATTATAACCAAATATATCCTGACTGGATACTTCGTAGGTATATTTTAATATAGGTAGATAGCAATATTGAATAAAATTATAACTAAATCTATCCTGACAAGATATTTCGTAGGTATATTTTAAAATAGGTAGATAGCAATATTGAACAAAATTATAACCAAATCTATCCTGACTGGATACTTCGTAGGTATATTTTAATATAGGTAGATAGCAATATTGAATAAAATTATAACGAAACCTATCCTGACAGGATATTTCGTAGGTTTATTTTAATATAGGTAGATAGCAATATTGAATAAAATTATAACCAAATCTATCCTGACTGGATACTTCGTAGGTATACTTTAATATAGGTAGATAGCAATATTGAATAAAATTATAACCAAATCTATCCTGACTGGATACTTCGTAGGTATACTTTAATATAAGTAGATAGCAATATTGAATAAAATTATAACCAAGTCTGTCCTGACTGGATACTTCATAGGTATATTTTAATATAGGTAGATAGCAATATTGAATAAAATTATAACGAAATCTATCCTGACAGGATATTTCGTAGGTATATTTTAATATAGGTAGATAGCAATATTGAATAAAATTATAACCAAATCTATCCTGACTGGATACTTCGTAGGTATACTTTAATATAGGTAGATAGCAATATTGAATAAAATTATAACCAAATCTATCCTGACTGGATACTTCGTAGGTATACTTTAATATAGGTAGATAGCAATATTGAATAAAATTATAACCAAATCTGTCCTGACTGGATATTTCGTAGGTATATTATAAAATAGGTAGATAGCAATATTGAATAAAATTATAACCAAATCTATCCTGACTGGATAGTTCGTAGGTATATTTTAATAAAGGTAGATAGCAATATTGAATAAAATTATAACCAAATCTATCCTGACAGGATATTTCGTAGGTATATTTTAAAATAGGTAGATAGCAATATTGAATAAAATTATAACCAAATCTATCCTGACTGGATACTTCGTATGTATATTTTAATATAGGCAGATAGCAATATTGAATAAAATTATAACCAATCTATCCTGACTGGATATTTCGTAGGTATATTTTAAAATAGTTAGATAGAAATATTGAATAAAATTATAACCAAATCTATCCTGAATGGATACTTCGTAGGTATATTTTAATATAGGTAGATAGCATTATTGAATAAAATTATAACCAAATCTATCCTGACAGGATATTTCATAGGTATATTTTACAATAGGTAGATAGCAATATTGAATAAAATTATAACCAAATCTATCCTGACTGGATACTTCGTAGGTATATTTTAATATAGGTAGATAGCAATATTGAATAAAATTATAACGAAACCTATCCTGACAGGATATTTCGTAGGTATATTTTAATATAGGTAGATAGCAATATTGAATTAAATTATAACCAAATCTATCCTGACAGGATATTTCGTAGGTATATTTTAATATAGGTAGATAGCAATATTGAATAAAATTATAACCAAATCTATCCTGACTGGATGCTTCGTAGGTATATTTTAATATAGGTAGATAGCAATATTGAATAAAATTATAACGAAATCTATCCTGACAGGATATTTCGTAGGTATATTTTAATATAGGTAGATAGCAATATTGAATAAAATTATAACCAAATCTATCCTGACAGGATATTTCGTAGGTATATTTTAATATAGGTAGATAGCAATATTGAATAAAATTATAACCAAATCTATCCTGACTGGATGCTTCGTAGGTATATTTTAATATAGGTAGATAGCAATATTGAATAAAATTATAACCAAATCCATCCTGACTGGATACTTCATAGGTATATTTTAAAATAGGTAGATAGCAATATTGAATAAAATTATAACCAAATCTATCCTGACAGGATATTTCGTAGGTATATTTTAAAATAGGTAGATAGCAATATTGAATAAAATTATAACCAAATCTATCCTGACATGGTATTTCGTAGGTATATTTTAATATAGGTAGATAGCAATATTGAATAAAATTATAACCAAATCTATCCTGACTGGATGCTTCGTAGGTATATTTTAATATAGGTAGATAGCAATATTGAATAACATTATAACGAAATCTATCCTGACAGGATATTTCGTAGGTATATTTTAATATAGGTAGATAGCAATATTGAATAAAATTATAACCAAATCCATCCTGACTGGATACTTCATAGGTATATTTTAAAATAGGTAGATAGCAATATTGAATAAAATTATAACCAAATCTATCCTGACAGGATATTTCGTAGGTATATTTTAAAATAGGTAGATAGCAATATTGAATAAAATTATAACCAAATCTATCCTGACATGGTATTTCGTAGGTATATTTTAATATAGGTAGATAGCAATATTGAATAAAATTATAACCAAATCTATCCTGACTGGATGCTTCGTAGGTATATTTTAATATAGGTAGATAGCAATATTGAATAAAATTATAACGAAATCTATCCTGACAGGATATTTCGTAGGTATATTTTAATATAGGTAGATAGCAATATTGAATAAAATTATAACCAAATCTATCCTGACAGGATATTTCGTAGGTATATTTTAATATAGGTAGATAGCAATATTGAATAAAATTATAACCAAATCTATCCTGACTGGATGCTTCGTAGGTATATTTTAATATAGGTAGATAGCAATATTGAATAAAATTATAACGAAATCTATCCTGACAGGATATTTCGTAGGTATATTTTAATATAGGTAGATAGCAATATTGAATAAAATTATAACCAAATCCATCCTGACTGGATACTTCATAGGTATATTTTAAAATAGGTAGATAGCAATATTGAATAAAATTATAACCAAATCTATCCTGACAGGATATTTCGTAGGTATATTTTAATATAGGTAGATAGCAATATTGAATAAAATTATAACCAAATCTATCCTGACTGGATATTTCGTAGGGATATTTTAATATAGGTAGATAGCAATATTGAATAAAATTATAACCAAATCTATCCTGACTGGATACTTCGTAGGTGTATTTTAATATAGGTAGATAGCAATATTGAATAAAATTATAACGAAACCTATCCTGACAGGATATTTCGTAGGTATATTTTAATATAGGTAGATAGCAATATTGAATAAAATTATAACCAAATCTATCCTGACTGGATACTTCGAAGGTATATTTTAATATAGGTAGATAGCAATATTGAATAAAATTATAACCAAATCTATCCTGACAGGATATTTCGTAGGTATATTTTAAAATAGGTAGATAGCAATATTGAATAAAATTATAACCAAATCTATCCTGACAGGATATTTCGTAGGTATATTTTAATATAGGTAGATAGCAATATTGAATAAAATTATAACCAAATCTATCCTGACTGGATGCTTCGTAGGTATATTTTAATATAGGTAGATAGCAATATTGAATAAAATTATAACGAAATCTATCCTGACAGGATATTTCGTAGGTATATTTTAATATAGGTAGATAGCAATATTGAATAAAATTATAACCAAATCCATCCTGACTGGATACTTCGTAGGTATATTTTAAAATAGGTAGATAGCAATATTGAATAAAATTATAACCAAATCTATCCTGACAGGATATTTCGTAGGTATATTTTAAAATAGGTAGATAGCAATATTGAATAAAATTATAACCAAATCTATCCTGACAGGATATTTCGTAGGTATATTTTAATATAGGTAGATAGCAATATTGAATAAAATTATAACCAAATCTATCCTGACTGGATGCTTCGTAGGTATATTTTAATATAGGTAGATAGCAATATTGAATAACATTATAACGAAATCTATCCTGACAGGATATTTCGTAGGTATATTTTAATATAAGTAGATAGCAATATTGAATAAAATTATAACCAAATCCACCCTGACTGGATACTTCGTAGGTATATTTTAAAATAGGTAGATAGCAATATTGAATAAAATTATAACCAAATCTATCCTGACTGGATACTTCGTAGGTATATTTTAATATAGGTAGATAGCAATATTGAATAAAATTATAAAGAAATCTATCCTGACTGGATACTTCGTAGGTATATTTTAATATAGGTAGCTAGCAATATTGAATAAAATTATAACCAAATCTATCCTGACAGGATATTTCGTAGGTATATTTTAAAATAGGTAGATAGCAATATTGAATAAAATTATAACCAAATCTATCCTGACTGGATACTTCGTAGTTATATTTTAATATAGGTAGATAGCAATATTGAATAAAATTATAACCAAATCTATCCTGACAGGATATTTCGTAGGTATATTTTAAAATAGGTAGATAGTAATATTGAATAAAATTATAACCAAATCTATCCTGACAGGATATTTCGTAGGTATATTTTAAAATAGGTAGATAGCAATATTGAATAAAATTATAACCAGATCTATCCTGACTGGATGCTTCGTAGGTATATTTTAATATAGGTAGGTAGCAATATTGAATAAAATTATAACCAAATCTATCCTGACTGGATATTTCGTAGGTATATTTTAAAATAGGTAGAATAGCAATATTGAATAAAATTATAACCAAATCTATCCTGACTGGATCCTTCGTAGGTATATTTTAATATAGATAGATAGCAATATTGAATAAAATTATAACCAAATATATCCTGACTGGATACTTCGTAGGTATATTTTAATATAGGTAGATATCAATATCGAATAAAATTATAACTAAATCTATCCTGACAAGATATTTCGTAGGTATATTTTAAAATAGGTAGATAGCAATATTGAACAAAATTATAACCAAATCTATCCTGACTGGATACTTCGTAGGTATATTTTAATATAGGTAGATAGCAATATTGAATAAAATTATAACGAAACCTATCCTGACAGGATATTTCGTAGGTTTATTTTAATATAGGTAGATAGCAATATTGAATAAAATTATAACCAAATCTATCCTGACTGGATACTTCGTAGGTATACTTTAATATAGGTAGATAGCAATATTGAATAAAATTATAACCAAATCTATCCTGACTGGATACTTCGTAGGTATACTTTAATATAAGTAGATAGCAATATTGAATAAAATTATAACCAAGTCTGTCCTGACTGGATACTTCATAGGTATATTTTAATATAGGTAGATAGCAATATTGAATAAAATTATAACGAAATCTATCCTGACAGGATATTTCGTAGGTATATTTTAATATAGGTAGATAGCAATATTGAATAAAATTATAACCAAATCTATCCTGACTGGATACTTCGTAGGTATACTTTAATATAGGTAGATAGCAATATTGAATAAAATTATAACCAAATCTATCCTGACTGGATACTTCGTAGGTATACTTTAATATAGGTAGATAGCAATATTGAATAAAATTATAACCAAATCTGTCCTGACTGGATATTTCGTAGGTATATTATAAAATAGGTAGATAGCAATATTGAATAAAATTATAACCAAATCTATCCTGACTGGATAGTTCGTAGGTATATTTTAATAAAGGTAGATAGCAATATTGAATAAAATTATAACCAAATCTATCCTGACAGGATATTTCGTAGGTATATTTTAAAATAGGTAGATAGCAATATTGAATAAAATTATAACCAAATCTATCCTGACTGGATACTTCGTATGTATATTTTAATATAGGCAGATAGCAATATTGAATAAAATTATAACCAATCTATCCTGACTGGATATTTCGTAGGTATATTTTAAAATAGTTAGATAGAAATATTGAATAAAATTATAACCAAATCTATCCTGAATGGATACTTCGTAGGTATATTTTAATATAGGTAGATAGCATTATTGAATAAAATTATAACCAAATCTATCCTGACAGGATATTTCATAGGTATATTTTACAATAGGTAGATAGCAATATTGAATAAAATTATAACCAAATCTATCCTGACTGGATACTTCGTAGGTATATTTTAATATAGGTAGATAGCAATATTGAATAAAATTATAACGAAACCTATCCTGACAGGATATTTCGTAGGTATATTTTAATATAGGTAGATAGCAATATTGAATTAAATTATAACCAAATCTATCCTGACAGGATATTTCGTAGGTATATTTTAATATAGGTAGATAGCAATATTGAATAAAATTATAACCAAATCTATCCTGACTGGATGCTTCGTAGGTATATTTTAATATAGGTAGATAGCAATATTGAATAAAATTATAACGAAATCTATCCTGACAGGATATTTCGTAGGTATATTTTAATATAGGTAGATAGCAATATTGAATAAAATTATAACCAAATCTATCCTGACAGGATATTTCGTAGGTATATTTTAATATAGGTAGATAGCAATATTGAATAAAATTATAACCAAATCTATCCTGACTGGATGCTTCGTAGGTATATTTTAATATAGGTAGATAGCAATATTGAATAAAATTATAACGAAATCTATCCTGACAGGATATTTCGTAGGTATATTTTAATATAGGTAGATAGCAATATTGAATAAAATTATAACCAAATCCATCCTGACTGGATACTTCATAGGTATATTTTAAAATAGGTAGATAGCAATATTGAATAAAATTATAACCAAATCTATCCTGACAGGATATTTCGTAGGTATATTTTAAAATAGGTAGATAGCAATATTGAATAAAATTATAACCAAATCTATCCTGACATGGTATTTCGTAGGTATATTTTAATATAGGTAGATAGCAATATTGAATAAAATTATAACCAAATCTATCCTGACTGGATGCTTCGTAGGTATATTTTAATATAGGTAGATAGCAATATTGAATAACATTATAACGAAATCTATCCTGACAGGATATTTCGTAGGTATATTTTAATATAGGTAGATAGCAATATTGAATAAAATTATAACCAAATCCATCCTGACTGGATACTTCGTAGGAATATTTTAAAATAGGTAGATAGCAATATTGAATAAAATTATAACCAAATCTATCCTGACTGGATACTTCGTAGGTATATTTTAATATAGGTAGATAGCAATATTGAATAAAATTATAAAGAAATCTATCCTGACTGGATACTTCGTAGGTATATTTTAATATAGGTAGCTAGCAATATTGAATAAAATTATAACCAAATCTATCCTGACAGGATATTTCGTAGGTATATTTTAAAATAGGTAGATAGCAATATTGAATAAAATTATAACGAAATCTATCCTGACTGGATACTTCGTAGGTATATTTTAATATAGGTAGATAGCAATATTGAATAAAATTATAACCAAATCTATCCTGACAGGATATTTCGTAGGTATATTTTAAAATAGGTAGATAGTAATATTGAATAAAATTATAACCAAATCTATCCTGACAGGATATTTCGTAGGTATATTTTAAAATAGGTAGATAGCAATATTGAATAAAATTATAACCAAATCTATCCTGACTGGATGATTCGTAGGTATATTTTAATATAGGTAGATAGCAATATTGAATAAAATTATAACCAAATCTATCCTGACTGGATATTTCGTAGGTATATTTTAAAATAGGTAGAATAGCAATATTGAATAAAATTATAACCAAATCTATCCTGACTGGATACTTCGTAGGTATATTTTAATATAGGTGGATAGCAATATTGAATAAAATTATAACCAAATATATCCTGACTGGATACTTCGTAGGTATATTTTAAAATAGGTAGATAGCAATATTGAACAAAATTATAACCAAATCTATCCTGACTGGATACTTCGTAGGTATATTTTAATATAGGTAGATAGCAATATTGAATAAAATTATAACGAAACCTATCCTGACAGGGTATTTCGTAGGTTTATTTTAATATAGGTAGATAGCAATATTGAATAAAATTATAACCAAATCTATCCTGACTGGATACTTCGTAGGTATACTTTAATATAGGTAGATAGCAATATTGAATAAAATTATAACCAAATCTATCCTGACTGGATACTTCGTAGGTATACTTTAATATAGGTAGATAGCAATATTGAATAAAATTATAACCAAATCTGTCCTGACTGAATACTTCATAGGTATATTTTAATATAGGTAGATAGCAATATTGAATAAAATTATAACGAAATCTATCCTGACAGGATATTTCGTAGGTATATTTTAAAATAGGTAGATAGCAATATTGAATAAAATTATAACCAAATCTATCCTGACAGGATATTTCGTAGGTATATTATAAAATAGGTAGATAGCAATATTGAATAAAATTATAACCAAATCTATCCTGACTGGATACTTCGTAGGTATATTTTAAAAAAGGTAGATAGCAATATTGAATAAAATTATAACCAAATCTATCCTGACAGGATATTTCGTAGGTATATTTTAAAATAGGTAGATAGCAATATTGAATAAAACTATATAACCAAATCTATCCTGATTGGATACTTCGTATGTATATTTTAATATAGGCAGATAGCAATATTGAATAAAATTATAACCAATCTATCCTGACTGGATATTTCGTAGGTATATTTTAAAATAGTTAGATAGAAATATTGAATAAAATTATAACCAAATCTATCCTGAATGGATACTTCGTAGGTATATTTTAATATAGGTAGATAGCATTATTGAATAAAATTATAACCAAATCTATCCTGACAGGATATTTCATAGGTATATTTTAAAATAGGTAGATAGCAATATTGAATAAAATTATAACCAAATCTATCCTGACTGGATACTTCGTAGGTATATTTTAATATAGGTAGATAGCAATATTGAATAAAATTATAACGAAACCTATCCTGACAGGATATTTCGTAGGTATATTTTAATATAGGTAGATAGCAATATTGAATAAAATTATAACCAAATCTATCCTGACTGGATATTTCGTAGGGATATTTTAATATAGGTAGATAGCAATATTGAATAAAATTATAACCAAATCTATCCTGACTGGATACTTCGTAGGTGTATTTTAATATAGGTAGATAGCAATATTGAATAAAATTATAACGAAACCTATCCTGACAGGATATTTCGTAGGTATATTTTAATATAGGTAGATAGCAATATTGAATAAAATTATAACCAAATCTATCCTGACTGGATACTTCGAAGGTATATTTTAATATAGGTAGATAGCAAAATTGAATAAAATTATAACCAAATCTATCCTGACAGGATATTTCGTAGGTATATTTTAAAATAGGTAGATAGCAATATTGAATAAAATTATAACCAAATCTATCCTGACAGGATATTTCGTAGGTATATTTTAATATAGGTAGATAGCAATATTGAATAAAATTATAACCAAATCTATCCTGACTGGATGCTTCGTAGGTATATTTTAATATAGGTAGATAGCAATATTGAATAAAATTATAACGAAATCTATCCTGACAGGATATTTCGTAGGTATATTTTAATATAGGTAGATAGCAATATTGAATAAAATTATAACCAAATCCATCCTGTCTGGATACTTCGTAGGTATATTTTAAAATAGGTAGATAGCAATATTGAATAAAATTATAACCAAATCTATCCTGACAGGATATTTCGTAGGTATATTTTAAAATAGGTAGATAGCAATATTGAATAAAATTATAACCAAATCTATCCTGACAGGATATTTCGTTGGTATATTTTAATATAGGTAGATAGCAATATTGAATAAAATTATAACCAAATATATCCTGACTGGATACTTCGTAGGTATATTTTAATATAGGTAGATAGCAATATTGAATAAAATTATAACTAAATCTATCCTGACAAGATATTTCGTAGGTATATTTTAAAATAGGTAGATAGCAATATTGAACAAAATTATAACCAAATCTATCCTGACTGGATACTTCGTAGGTATATTTTAATATAGGTAGATAGCAATATTGAATAAAATTATAACGAAACCTATCCTGACAGGATATTTCGTAGGTTTATTTTAATATAGGTAGATAGCAATATTGAATAAAATTATAACCAAATCTATCCTGACTGGATACTTCGTAGGTATACTTTAATATAGGTAGATAGCAATATTGAATAAAATTATAACCAAATCTATCCTGACTGGATACTTCGTAGGTATACTTTAATATAGGTAGATAGCAGTATTGAATAAAATTATAACCAAATCTGTCATGACTGGATACTTCATAGGTATATTTTAATATAGGTAGATAGCAATATTGAATAAAATTATAACGAAATCTATCCTGACAGGATCTTTCGTAGGTATATTTTAAAATAGGTAGATAGCAATATTGAATAAAATTATAACCAAATCTATCCTGACTGGATAGTTCGTAGGTATATTTTAATAAAGGTAGATAGCAATATTGAATAAAATTATAACCAAATCTATCCTGACAGGATATTTCGTAGGTATATTTTAAAATAGGTAGATAGCAATATTGAATAAAATTATAACCAAATCTATCCTGACTGGATACTTCGTATGTATATTTTAATATAGGCAGATAGCAATATTGAATAAAATTATAACCAATCTATCCTAACTGGATATTTCGTAGGTATATTTTAAAATAGTTAGATAGAAATATTGAATAAAATTATAACCAAATCTATCCTGAATGGATACTTCGTAGGTATATTTTAATATAGGTAGATAGCATTATTGAATAAAATTATAACCAAATCTATCCTGACAGGATATTTCATAGGTATATTTTAAAATAGGTAGATAGCAATATTGAATAAAATTATAACCAAATCTATCCTGACTGGATACTTCGTAGGTATATTTTAATATAGGTAGATAGCAATATTGAATAAAATTATAACGAAACCTATCCTGACAGGATATTTCGTAGGTATATTTTAATATAGGTAGATAGCAATATTGAATAAAATTATAACCAAATCTATCCTGACTGGATATTTCGTAGGGATATTTTAATATAGGTAGATAGCAATATTGAATAAAATTATAACCAAATCTATCCTGACTGGATACTTCGTAGGTGTATTTTAATATAGGTAGATAGCAATATTGAATAAAATTATAACGAAACCTATCCTGACAGGATATTTCGTAGGTATATTTTAATATAGGTAGATAGCAATATTGAATAAAATTATAACCAAATCTATCCTGTCTGGATACTTCGAAGGTATATTTTAATATAGGTAGATAGCAATATTGAATAAAATTATAACCAAATCTATCCTGACTGGATACTTCGTAGGTATATTTTAATATAGGTAGATAGCAATATTGAATAAAATTATAAAGAAATCTATCCTGACTGGATACTTCGTAGGTATATTTTAATATAGGTAGCTAGCAATATTGAATAAAATTATAACCAAATCTATCCTGACAGGATATTTCGTAGGTATATTTTAAAATAGGTAGATAGCAATATTGAATAAAATTATAACCAAATCTATCCTGACTGGATACTTCGTAGGTATATTTTAATATAGGTAGATAGCAATATTGAATAAAATTATAACCAAATCTATCCTGACAGGATATTTCGTAGGTATATTTTAAAATAGGTAGATAGCAATATTGAATAAAATTATAACCAAATCTATCCTGACAGGATATTTCGTAGGTATATTTTAATATAGGTAGATAGCAATATTGAATAAAATTATAACCAAATCTATCCTGACTGGATGCTTCGTAGGTATATTTTAATATAGGTAGATAGCAATATTGAATAAAATTATAACGAAATCTATCCTGACTGGATATTTCGTAGGTATATTTTAATATAGGTAGATAGCAATATTGAATAAAATTATAACCAAATCCATCCTGACTGGATACTTCGTAGGTATATTTTAAAATAGGTAGATAGCAATATTGAATAAAATTATAACCAAATCTATCCTGACAGGATATTTCGTAGGTATATTTTAAAATAGGTAGATAGCAATATTGAATAAAATTATAACCAAATCTATCCTGACAGGATATTTCGTAGGTATATTTTAATATAGGTAGATAGCAATATTGAATAAAATTATAACCAAATCTATCCTGACTGGATGCTTCGTAGGTATATTTTAATATAGGTAGATAGCAATATTGAATAACATTATAACGAAATCTATCCTGACAGGATATTTCGTAGGTATATTTTAATATAAGTAGATAGCAATATTGAATAAAATTATAACCAAATCCACCCTGACTGGATACTTCGTAGGTATATTTTAAAATAGGTAGATAGCAATATTGAATAAAATTATAACCAAATCTATCCTGACTGGATACTTCGTAGGTATATTTTAATATAGGTAGATAGCAATATTGAATAAAATTATAAAGAAATCTATCCTGACTGGATACTTCGTAGGTATATTTTAATATAGGTAGCTAGCAATATTGAATAAAATTATAACCAAATCTATCCTGACAGGATATTTCGTAGGTATATTTTAAAATAGGTAGATAGCAATATTGAATAAAATTATAACCAAATCTATCCTGACTGGATACTTCGTAGGTATATTTTAATATAGGTAGATAGCAATATTGAACAAAATTATAACCAAATCTATCCTGACAGGATATTTCGTAGGTATATTTTAAAATAGGTAGATAGTAATATTGAATAAAATTATAACCAAATCTATCCTGACAGGATATTTCGTAGGTATATTTTAAAATAGGTAGATAGCAATATTGAATAAAATTATAACCAGATCTATCCTGACTGGATGCTTCGTAGGTATATTTTAATATAGGTAGGTAGCAATATTGAATAAAATTATAACCAAATCTATCCTGACTGGATATTTCGTAGGTATATTTTAAAATAGGTAGAATAGCAATATTGAATAAAATTATAACCAAATCTATCCTGACTGGATCCTTCGTAGGTATATTTTAATATAGGTAGATAGCAATATTGAATAAAATTATAACCAAATATATCCTGACTGGATACTTCGTAGGTATATTTTAATATAGGTAGATAGCAATATTGAATAAAATTATAACTAAATCTATCCTGACAAGATATTTCGTAGGTATATTTTAAAATAGGTAGATAGCAATATTGAACAAAATTATAACCAAATCTATCCTGACTGGATACTTCGTAGGTATATTTTAATATAGGTAGATAGCAATATTGAATAAAATTATAACGAAACCTATCCTGACAGGATATTTCGTAGGTTTATTTTAATATAGGTAGATAGCAATATTGAATAAAATTATAACCAAATCTATCCTGACTGGATACTTCGTAGGTATACTTTAATATAGGTAGATAGCAATATTGAATAAAATTATAACCAAATCTATCCTGACTGGATACTTCGTAGGTATACTTTAATATAGGTAGATAGCAATATTGAATAAAATTATAACCAAATCTGTCCTGACTGGATACTTCATAGGTATATTTTAATATAGGTAGATAGCAATATTGAATAAAATTATAACGAAATCTATCCTGACAGGATATTTCGTAGGTATATTTTAAAATAGGTAGATAGCAATATTGAATAAAATTATAACCAAATCTATCCTGACAGGATATTTCGTAGGTATATTATAAAATAGGTAGATAGCAATATTGAATAAAATTATAACCAAATCTATCCTGACTGGATAGTTCGTAGGTATATTTTAATAAAGGTAGATAGCAATATTGAATAAAATTATAACCAAATCTATCCTGACAGGATATTTCGTAGGTATATTTTAAAATAGGTAGATAGCAATATTGAATAAAATTATAACCAAATCTATCCTGACTGGATACTTCGTATGTATATTTTAATATAGGCAGATAGCAATATTGAATAAAATTATAACCAATCTATCCTGACTGGATATTTCGTAGGTATATTTTAAAATAGTTAGATAGAAATATTGAATAAAATTATAACCAAATCTATCCTGAATGGATACTTCGTAGGTATATTTTAATATAGGTAGATAGCATTATTGAATAAAATTATAACCAAATCTATCCTGACAGGATATTTCATAGGTATATTTTACAATAGGTAGATAGCAATATTGAATAAAATTATAACCAAATCTATCCTGACTGGATATTTCGTAGGTATATTTTAAAATAGTTAGATAGAAATATTGAATAAAATTATAACCAAATCTATCCTGAATGGATACTTCGTAGGTATATTTTAATATAGGTAGATAGCATTATTGAATAAAATTATAACCAAATCTATCCTGACTGGATACTTCGTAGGTATATTTTAATATAGGTAGATAGCAATATTGAATAAAATTATAACGAAACCTATCCTGACAGGATATTTCGTAGGTATATTTTATTATAGATAGATAGCAATATTGAATTAAATTATAACCAAATCTATCCTGACTGGATATTTCGTAGGGATATTTTAATATAGGTAGATAGCAATATTGAATAAAATTATAACCAAATCTATCCTGACTGGATACTTCGTAGGTGTATTTTAATATAGGTAGATAGCAATATTGAATAAAATTATAACGAAACCTATCCTGACAGGATATTTCGTAGGCATATTTTAATATAGGTAGATAGCAATATTGAATAAAATTATAACCAAATCTATCCTGACTGGATACTTCGAAGGTATATTTTAATAGAGGGTAGATAGCAATATTGAATAAAATTATAACCAAATCTATCCTGACAGGATATTTCGTAGGTATATTTTAAAATAGGTAGATAGCAATATTGAATAAAATTATAACCAAATCTATCCTGACAGGATATTTCGTAGGTATATTTTAATATAGGTAGATAGCAATATTGAATAAAATTATAACCAAATCTATCCTGACTGGATGCTTCGTAGGTATATTTTAATATAGGTAGATAGCAATATTGAATAAAATTATAACGAAATCTATCCTGACAGGATATTTCGTAGGTATATTTTAATATAGGTAGATAGCAATATTGAATAAAATTATAACCAAATCCATCCTGACTGGATACTTCATAGGTATATTTTAAAATAGGTAGATAGCAATATTGAATAAAATTATAACCAAATCTATCCTGACAGGATATTTCGTAGGTATATTTTAAAATAGGTAGATAGCAATATTGAATAAAATTATAACCAAATCTATCCTGACATGGTATTTCGTAGGTATATTTTAATATAGGTAGATAGCAATATTGAATAAAATTATAACCAAATCTATCCTGACTGGATGCTTCGTAGGTATATTTTAATATAGGTAGATAGCAATATTGAATAACATTATAACGAAATCTATCCTGACAGGATATTTCGTAGGTATATTTTAATATAGGTAGATAGCAATATTGAATAAAATTATAACCAAATCCATCCTGACTGGATACTTCGTAGGAATATTTTAAAATAGGTAGATAGCAATATTGAATAAAATTATAACCAAATCTATCCTGACTGGATACTTCGTAGGTATATTTTAATATAGGTAGATAGCAATATTGAATAAAATTATAAAGAAATCTATCCTGACTGGATACTTCGTAGGTATATTTTAATATAGGTAGCTAGCAATATTGAATAAAATTATAACCAAATCTATCCTGACAGGATATTTCGTAGGTATATTTTAAAATAGGTAGATAGCAATATTGAATAAAATTATAACCAAATCTATCCTGACTGGATACTTCGTAGGTATATTTTAATATAGGTAGATAGCAATATTGAATAAAATTATAACCAAATCTATCCTGACAGGATATTTCGTAGGTATATTTTAAAATAGGTAGATAGTAATATTGAATAAAATTATAACCAAATCTATCCTGACAGGATATTTCGTAGGTATATTTTAAAATAGGTAGATAGCAATATTGAATAAAATTATAACCAAATCTATCCTGACTGGATGCTTCGTAGGTATATTTTAATATAGGTAGATAGCAATATTGAATAAAATTATAACCAAATCTATCCTGACTGGATATTTCGTAGGTATATTTTAAAATAGGTAGAATAGCAATATTGAATAAAATTATAACCAAATCTATCCTGACTGGATACTTCGTAGGTATATTTTAATATAGGTAGATAGCAATATTGAATAAAATTATAACCAAATATATCCTGACTGGATACTTCGTAGGTATATTTTAAAATAGGTAGATAGCAATATTGAACAAAATTATAACCAAATCTATCCTGACTGGATACTTCGTAGGTATATTTTAATATAGGTAGATAGCAATATTGAATAAAATTATAACGAAACCTATCCTGACAGGGTATTTCGTAGGTTTATTTTAATATAGGTAGATAGCAATATTGAATAAAATTATAACCAAATCTATCCTGACTGGATACTTCGTAGGTATACTTTAATATAGGTAGATAGCAATATTGAATAAAATTATAACCAAATCTATCCTGACTGGATACTTCGTAGGTATACTTTAATATAGGTAGATAGCAATATTGAATAAAATTATAACCAAATCTGTCCTGACTGGATACTTCATAGGTATATTTTAATATAGGTAGATAGCAATATTGAATAAAATTATAACGAAATCTATCCTGACAGGATATTTCGTAGGTATATTTTAAAATAGGTAGATAGCAATATTGAATAAAATTATAACCAAATCTATCCTGACAGGATATTTCGTAGGTATATTATAAAATAGGTAGATAGCAATATTGAATAAAATTATAACCAAATCTATCCTGACTGGATACTTCGTAGGTATATTTTAAAAAAGGTAGATAGCAATATTGAATAAAATTATAACCAAATCTATCCTGACAGGATATTTCGTAGGTATATTTTAAAATAGGTAGATAGCAATATTGAATAAAATTATAACCAAATCTATCCTGACTGGATACTTCGTAGGTATATTTTAATATAGGTAGATAGCAATATTGAATAAAATTATAACCAAATCTATCCTGACAGGATATTTCGTAGGTATATTTTAAATAGGTAGATAGCAATATTGAATAAAATTATAACCAAATCTATCCTGACTGGATACTTCGTAGGTATATTTTAATATAGGTAGATAGCAATATTGAATAAAATTATAACCAAATCTATCCTGACAGGATATTTCATAGGTATATTTTAAAATAGGTAGATAGCAATATTGAATAAAATTATAACCAAATCTATCCTGACTGGATACTTCGTAGGTATATTTTAATATAGGTAGATAGCAATATTGAATAAAATTATAACGAAACCTATCCTGACAGGATATTTCGTAGGTATATTTTAATATAGTTAGATAGCAATATTGAATAAAATTATAACCAAATCTATCCTGACTGGATACTTCGTAGGGATATTTTAATATAGGTAGATAGCAATATTGAATAAAATTATAACCAAATCTATCCTGACTGGATACTTCGTAGGTATATTTTAATATAGGTAGATAGCAATATTGAATAAAATTATAACGAAACCTATCCTGACAGGATATTTCGTAGGTATATTTTAATATAGGTAGATAGCAATATTGAATAAAATTATAACCAAATCTATCCTGACTGGATACTTCGTAGGTATATTTTAATATAGGTAGATAGCAATATTGAATAAAATTATAACCAAATCTATCCTGACAGGATATTTCGTAGGTATATTTTAAAATAGGTAGATAGCAATATTGAATAAAATTATAACCAAATCTATCCTGACAGGATATTTCGTAGGTATATTTTAATATAGGTAGATAGCAATATTGAATAAAATTATAACCAAATCTATCCTGACTGGATGCTTCGTAGGTATATTTTAATATAGGTAGATAGCAATATTGAATAAAATTATAACGAAATCTATCCTGACAGGATATTTCGTAGGTATATTTTAAAATAGGTAGATAGCAATATTGAATAAAATTATAACCAAATCTATCCTGACAGGATATTTCGTAGGTATATTTTAATATAGGTAGATAGCAATATTGAATAAAATTATAACCAAATCTATCCTGACTGGATGCTTCGTAGGTATATTTTAATATAGGTAGATAGCAATATTGAATAAAATTATAACGAAATCTATCCTGACAGGATATTTCGTAGGTATATTTTAATATAGGTAGATAGCAATATTGAATAAAATTATAACCAAATCCATCCTGACTGGATACTTCGTAGATATATTTTAAAATAGTTAGATAGCAATATTGAATAAAATTATAACCAAATATATCCTGACTGGATACTTCGTAGGTATACTTTAATATAGGTAGATAGCAATATTGAATAAAATTATAACCAAATCTGTCCTGACTGGATACTTCATAGGTATATTTTAATATAGGTAGATAGCAATATTGAATAAAATTATAACGAAATCTATCCTGACAGGATATTTCGTAGGTATATTTTAAAATAGGTAGATAGCAATATTGAATAAAATTATAACCAAATCTATCCTGACAGGATATTTCGTAGGTATATTATAAAATAGGTAGATAGCAATATTGAATAAAATTATAACCAAATCTATCCTGACTGGATACTTCGTAGGTATATTTTAAAAAAGGTAGATAGCAATATTGAATAAAATTATAACCAAATCTATCCTGACAGGATATTTCGTAGGTATATTTTAAAATAGGTAGATAGCAATATTGAATAAAATTATAACCAAATCTATCCTGACTGGATACTTCGTAGGTATATTTTAATATAGGTAGATAGCAATATTGAATAAAATTATAACCAAATCTATCCTGACAGGATATTTCGTAGGTATATTTTAAATAGGTAGATAGCAATATTGAATAAAATTATAACCAAATCTATCCTGACTGGATACTTCGTAGGTATATTTTAATATAGGTAGATAGCAATATTGAATAAAATTATAACCAAATCTATCCTGACAGGATATTTCATAGGTATATTTTAAAATAGGTAGATAGCAATATTGAATAAAATTATAACCAAATCTATCCTGACTGGATACTTCGTAGGTATATTTTAATATAGGTAGATAGCAATATTGAATAAAATTATAACGAAACCTATCCTGACAGGATATTTCGTAGGTATATTTTAATATAGTTAGATAGCAATATTGAATAAAATTATAACCAAATCTATCCTGACTGGATACTTCGTAGGGATATTTTAATATAGGTAGATAGCAATATTGAATAAAATTATAACCAAATCTATCCTGACTGGATACTTCGTAGGTATATTTTAATATAGGTAGATAGCAATATTGAATAAAATTATAACGAAACCTATCCTGACAGGATATTTCGTAGGTATATTTTAATATAGGTAGATAGCAATATTGAATAAAATTATAACCAAATCTATCCTGACTGGATACTTCGTAGGTATATTTTAATATAGGTAGATAGCAATATTGAATAAAATTATAACCAAATCTATCCTGACAGGATATTTCGTAGGTATATTTTAAAATAGGTAGATAGCAATATTGAATAAAATTATAACCAAATCTATCCTGACAGGATATTTCGTAGGTATATTTTAATATAGGTAGATAGCAATATTGAATAAAATTATAACCAAATCTATCCTGACTGGATGCTTCGTAGGTATATTTTAATATAGGTAGATAGCAATATTGAATAAAATTATAACGAAATCTATCCTGACAGGATATTTCGTAGGTATATTTTAAAATAGGTAGATAGCAATATTGAATAAAATTATAACCAAATCTATCCTGACAGGATATTTCGTAGGTATATTTTAATATAGGTAGATAGCAATATTGAATAAAATTATAACCAAATCTATCCTGACTGGATGCTTCGTAGGTATATTTTAATATAGGTAGATAGCAATATTGAATAAAATTATAACGAAATCTATCCTGACAGGATATTTCGTAGGTATATTTTAATATAGGTAGATAGCAATATTGAATAAAATTATAACCAAATCCATCCTGACTGGATACTTCGTAGATATATTTTAAAATAGTTAGATAGCAATATTGAATAAAATTATAACCAAATATATCCTGACTGGATACTTCGTAGGTATATTTTAATATAGGTAGATAGCAATATTGAATAAAATTATAACCAAATCTATCCTGACTGGATACTTCGTAGGTATATTTTAATATAGGTAGATAGCAATATTGAATAAAATTATAACGAAATCTATCCTGACTGGATACTTCGTAGGTATATTTTAATATAGGTAGATAGCAATATTGAATAAAATTATAACCAAATCTATCCGGACTGGATACTTCGTAGGTATATTTTAATATAGGTAGATAGCAATATTGAATAAAATTATAACGAAATCTATCCTGACTGGATATTTCGTAGGTATATTTTAATATAGGTAGATAGCAATATTGAATAAAATTATAACCAAATCTATCCGGACTGGATACTTCGTAGGTATATTTTAATATAGGTAGCTAGCAATATTGAATAAAATTATAACCAAATCTATCCTGACAGGATATTTCGTAGGTATATTTTAAAATAGGTAGATAGCAATATTGAATAAAATTATAACCAAATCTATCCTGACTGGATACTTCGTAGGTATATTTTAATATAGGTAGATAGCAATATTGAATAAAATTATAACCAAATCTATCCTGACAGGATATTTCGTAGGTATATTTTAAAATAGGTAGATAGTAATATTGAATAAAATTATAACCAAATCTATCCTGACAGGATATTTCGTAGGTATATTTTAAAATAGGTAGATAGCAATATTGAATAAAATTATAACCAGATCTATCCTGACTGGATGCTTCGTAGGTATATTTTAATATAGGTAGGTAGCAATATTGAATAAAATTATAACCAAATCTATCCTGACTGGATATTTCGTAGGTATATTTTAAAATAGGTAGAATAGCAATATTGAATAAAATTATAACCAAATCTATCCTGACTGGATCCTTCGTAGGTATATTTTAATATAGGTAGATAGCAATATTGAATAAAATTATAACCAAATATATCCTGACTGGATACTTCGTAGGTATATTTTAATATAGGTAGATAGCAATATTGAATAAAATTATAACTAAATCTATCCTGACAAGATATTTCGTAGGTATATTTTAAAATAGGTAGATAGCAATATTGAACAAAATTATAACCAAATCTATCCTGACTGGATACTTCGTAGGTATATTTTAATATAGGTAGATAGCAATATTGAATAAAATTATAACGAAACCTATCCTGACAGGATATTTCGTAGGTTTATTTTAATATAGGTAGATAGCAATATTGAATAAAATTATAACCAAATCTATCCTGACTGGATACTTCGTAGGTATACTTTAATATAGGTAGATAGCAATATTGAATAAAATTATAACCAAATCTATCCTGACTGGATACTTCGTAGGTATACTTTAATATAGGTAGATAGCAATATTGAATAAAATTATAACCAAATCTGTCCTGACTGGATACTTCATAGGTATATTTTAATATAGGTAGATAGCAATATTGAATAAAATTATAACGAAATCTATCCTGACAGGATATTTCGTAGGTATATTTTAAAATAGGTAGATAGCAATATTGAATAAAATTATAACCAAATCTATCCTGACAGGATATTTCGTAGGTATATTATAAAATAGGTAGATAGCAATATTGAATAAAATTATAACCAAATCTATCCTGACTGGATAGTTCGTAGGTATATTTTAATAAAGGTAGATAGCAATATTGAATAAAATTATAACCAAATCTATCCTGACAGGATATTTCGTAGGTATATTTTAAAATAGGTAGATAGCAATATTGAATAAAATTATAACCAAATCTATCCTGACTGGATACTTCGTATGTATATTTTAATATAGGCAGATAGCAATATTGAATAAAATTATAACCAATCTATCCTGACTGGATATTTCGTAGGTATATTTTAAAATAGTTAGATAGAAATATTGAATAAAATTATAACCAAATCTATCCTGAATGGATACTTCGTAGGTATATTTTAATATAGGTAGATAGCATTATTGAATAAAATTATAACCAAATCTATCCTGACAGGATATTTCATAGGTATATTTTACAATAGGTAGATAGCAATATTGAATAAAATTATAACCAAATCTATCCTGACTGGATACTTCGTAGGTATATTTTAATATAGGTAGATAGCAATATTGAATAAAATTATAACGAAACCTATCCTGACAGGATATTTCGTAGGTATATTTTATTATAGATAGATAGCAATATTGAATTAAATTATAACCAAATCTATCCTGACTGGATATTTCGTAGGGATATTTTAATATAGGTAGATAGCAATATTGAATAAAATTATAACCAAATCTATCCTGACTGGATACTTCGTAGGTGTATTTTAATATAGGTAGATAGCAATATTGAATAAAATTATAACGAAACCTATCCTGACAGGATATTTCGTAGGCATATTTTAATATAGGTAGATAGCAATATTGAATAAAATTATAACCAAATCTATCCTGACTGGATACTTCGAAGGTATATTTTAATAGAGGGTAGATAGCAATATTGAATAAAATTATAACCAAATCTATCCTGACAGGATATTTCGTAGGTATATTTTAAAATAGGTAGATAGCAATATTGAATAAAATTATAACCAAATCTATCCTGACAGGATATTTCGTAGGTATATTTTAATATAGGTAGATAGCAATATTGAATAAAATTATAACCAAATCTATCCTGACTGGATGCTTCGTAGGTATATTTTAATATAGGTAGATAGCAATATTGAATAAAATTATAACGAAATCTATCCTGACAGGATATTTCGTAGGTATATTTTAATATAGGTAGATAGCAATATTGAATAAAATTATAACCAAATCCATCCTGACTGGATACTTCATAGGTATATTTTAAAATAGGTAGATAGCAATATTGAATAAAATTATAACCAAATCTATCCTGACAGGATATTTCGTAGGTATATTTTAAAATAGGTAGATAGCAATATTGAATAAAATTATAACCAAATCTATCCTGACATGGTATTTCGTAGGTATATTTTAATATAGGTAGATAGCAATATTGAATAAAATTATAACCAAATCTATCCTGACTGGATGCTTCGTAGGTATATTTTAATATAGGTAGATAGCAATATTGAATAACATTATAACGAAATCTATCCTGACAGGATATTTCGTAGGTATATTTTAATATAGGTAGATAGCAATATTGAATAAAATTATAACCAAATCCATCCTGACTGGATACTTCGTAGGAATATTTTAAAATAGGTAGATAGCAATATTGAATAAAATTATAACCAAATCTATCCTGACTGGATACTTCGTAGGTATATTTTAATATAGGTAGATAGCAATATTGAATAAAATTATAAAGAAATCTATCCTGACTGGATACTTCGTAGGTATATTTTAATATAGGTAGCTAGCAATATTGAATAAAATTATAACCAAATCTATCCTGACAGGATATTTCGTAGGTATATTTTAAAATAGGTAGATAGCAATATTGAATAAAATTATAACCAAATCTATCCTGACTGGATACTTCGTAGGTATATTTTAATATAGGTAGATAGCAATATTGAATAAAATTATAACCAAATCTATCCTGACAGGATATTTCGTAGGTATATTTTAAAATAGGTAGATAGTAATATTGAATAAAATTATAACCAAATCTATCCTGACAGGATATTTCGTAGGTATATTTTAAAATAGGTAGATAGCAATATTGAATAAAATTATAACCAAATCTATCCTGACTGGATGCTTCGTAGGTATATTTTAATATAGGTAGATAGCAATATTGAATAAAATTATAACCAAATCTATCCTGACTGGATATTTCGTAGGTATATTTTAAAATAGGTAGAATAGCAATATTGAATAAAATTATAACCAAATCTATCCTGACTGGATACTTCGTAGGTATATTTTAATATAGGTAGATAGCAATATTGAATAAAATTATAACCAAATATATCCTGACTGGATACTTCGTAGGTATATTTTAAAATAGGTAGATAGCAATATTGAACAAAATTATAACCAAATCTATCCTGACTGGATACTTCGTAGGTATATTTTAATATAGGTAGATAGCAATATTGAATAAAATTATAACGAAACCTATCCTGACAGGGTATTTCGTAGGTTTATTTTAATATAGGTAGATAGCAATATTGAATAAAATTATAACCAAATCTATCCTGACTGGATACTTCGTAGGTATACTTTAATATAGGTAGATAGCAATATTGAATAAAATTATAACCAAATCTATCCTGACTGGATACTTCGTAGGTATACTTTAATATAGGTAGATAGCAATATTGAATAAAATTATAACCAAATCTGTCCTGACTGGATACTTCATAGGTATATTTTAATATAGGTAGATAGCAATATTGAATAAAATTATAACGAAATCTATCCTGACAGGATATTTCGTAGGTATATTTTAAAATAGGTAGATAGCAATATTGAATAAAATTATAACCAAATCTATCCTGACAGGATATTTCGTAGGTATATTATAAAATAGGTAGATAGCAATATTGAATAAAATTATAACCAAATCTATCCTGACTGGATACTTCGTAGGTATATTTTAAAAAAGGTAGATAGCAATATTGAATAAAATTATAACCAAATCTATCCTGACAGGATATTTCGTAGGTATATTTTAAAATAGGTAGATAGCAATATTGAATAAAATTATAACCAAATCTATCCTGACTGGATACTTCGTAGGTATATTTTAATATAGGTAGATAGCAATATTGAATAAAATTATAACCAAATCTATCCTGACAGGATATTTCGTAGGTATATTTTAAATAGGTAGATAGCAATATTGAATAAAATTATAACCAAATCTATCCTGACTGGATACTTCGTAGGTATATTTTAATATAGGTAGATAGCAATATTGAATAAAATTATAACCAAATCTATCCTGACAGGATATTTCATAGGTATATTTTAAAATAGGTAGATAGCAATATTGAATAAAATTATAACCAAATCTATCCTGACTGGATACTTCGTAGGTATATTTTAATATAGGTAGATAGCAATAATGAATAAAATTATAACGAAACCTATCCTGACAGGATATTTCGTAGGTATATTTTAATATAGTTAGATAGCAATATTGAATAAAATTATAACCAAATCTATCCTGACTGGATACTTCGTAGGGATATTTTAATATAGGTAGATAGCAATATTGAATAAAATTATAACCAAATCTATCCTGACTGGATACTTCGTAGGTATATTTTAATATAGGTAGATAGCAATATTGAATAAAATTATAACGAAACCTATCCTGACAGGATATTTCGTAGGTATATTTTAATATAGGTAGATAGCAATATTGAATAAAATTATAACCAAATCTATCCTGACTGGATACTTCGTAGGTATATTTTAATATAGGTAGATAGCAATATTGAATAAAATTATAACCAAATCTATCCTGACAGGATATTTCGTAGGTATATTTTAAAATAGGTAGATAGCAATATTGAATAAAATTATAACCAAATCTATCCTGACAGGATATTTCGTAGGTATATTTTAATATAGGTAGATAGCAATATTGAATAAAATTATAACCAAATCTATCCTGACAGGATATTTCGTAGGTATATTTTAAAATAGGTAGATAGCAATATTGAATAAAATTATAACCAAATCTATCCTGACAGGATATTTCGTAGGTATATTTTAATATAGGTAGATAGCAATATTGAATAAAATTATAACCAAATCTATCCTGACTGGATGCTTCGTAGGTATATTTTAATATAGGTAGATAGCAATATTGAATAAAATTATAACGAAATCTATCCTGACAGGATATTTCGTAGGTATATTTTAATATAGGTAGATAGCAATATTGAATAAAATTATAACCAAATCCATCCTGACTGGATACTTCGTAGATATATTTTAAATAGGTAGTTAGCAATAATGAATAAAATTATAACGAAACCTATCCTGACAGGATATTTCGTAGGTATATTTTAATATAGTTAGATAGCAATATTGAATAAAATTATAACCAAATCTATCCTGACTGGATACTTCGTAGGGATATTTTAATATAGGTAGATAGCAATATTGAATAAAATTATAACCAAATCTATCCTGACTGGATACTTCGTAGGTATATTTTAATATAGGTAGATAGCAATATTGAATAAAATTATAACGAAACCTATCCTGACAGGATATTTCGTAGGTATATTTTAATATAGGTAGATAGCAATATTGAATAAAATTATAACCAAATCTATCCTGACTGGATACTTCGTAGGTATATTTTAATATAGGTAGATAGCAATATTGAATAAAATTATAACCAAATCTATCCTGACAGGATATTTCGTAGGTATATTTTAAAATAGGTAGATAGCAATATTGAATAAAATTATAACCAAATCTATCCTGACAGGATATTTCGTAGGTATATTTTAATATAGGTAGATAGCAATATTGAATAAAATTATAACGAAATCTATCCTGACAGGATATTTCGTAGGTATATTTTAAAATAGGTAGATAGCAATATTGAATAAAATTATAACCAAATCTATCCTGACAGGATATTTCGTAGGTATATTTTAATATAGGTAGATAGCAATATTGAATAAAATTATAACCAAATCTATCCTGACTGGATGCTTCGTAGGTATATTTTAATATAGGTAGATAGCAATATTGAATAAAATTATAACGAAATCTATCCTGACAGGATATTTCGTAGGTATATTTTAATATAGGTAGATAGCAATATTGAATAAAATTATAACCAAATCCATCCTGACTGGATACTTCGTAGATATATTTTAAAATAGTTAGATAGCAATATTGAATAAAATTATAACCAAATATATCCTGACTGGATACTTCGTAGGTATATTTTAATATAGGTAGATAGCAATATTGAATAAAATTATAACCAAATCTATCCTGACTGGATACTTCGTAGGTATATTTTAATATAGGTAGATAGCAATATTGAATAAAATTATAACGAAATCTATCCTGACTGGATACTTCGTAGGTATATTTTAATATAGGTAGATAGCAATATTGAATAAAATTATAACCAAATCTATCCGGACTGGATACTTCGTAGGTATATTTTAATATAGGTAGATAGCAATATTGAATAAAATTATAACGAAATCTATCCTGACTGGATATTTCGTAGGTATATTTTAATATAGGTAGATAGCAATATTGAATAAAATTATAACCAAATCTATCCGGACTGGATACTTCGTAGGTATATTTTAATATAGGTAGATAGCAATATTGAATAAAATTATAACGAAATCTATCCTGACTGGATACTTAGTAGGTATATTTTAATATAGGTAGATAGCAATATTGAATAAAATTATAACCAAATCTATCCTGACTGGATACTTCGTAGGTATATTTTAATATAGGTAGATAGCAATATTGAATAAAATTATAACCAAATCTGTCCTGACAGGATACTTCGTAGGTATATTTTAATATAGGTAGATAGCAATATTGAATAAAATTATAACCAAATCTATCCTGACTGGATACTTCGTAGGTATATTTTAATATAGGTAGATAGCAATATTGAATAAAATTATAACCAAATCTATCCTGACTGGATACTTCGTAGGTATATTTTAATATAGGTAGATAGCAATATTGAATAAAATTATAACCAAATCTATCCTGACAGGATATTTCGTAGGTATATTTTAAAATAGGTAGATAGCAATATTGAATAAAATTATAACCAAATCTATCCTGACTGGATACTTCGTAGGTATATTTTAATATAGGTAGATAGCAATATTGAATAAAATTATAACCAAATCTATCCTGACAGGATATTTCGTAGGTATATTTTAAATAGGTAGATAGCAATATTGAATAAAATTATAACCAAATCTATCCTGACTGGATACTTTGTAGGTATATTTTAATATAGGTAGATAGCAAAATTGAATAAAATTATAACCAAATCTATCCTGACAGGATATTTCATAGGTATATTTTAAAATAGGTAGATAGCAATATTGAATAAAATTATAACCAAATCTATCCTGACTGGATACTTCGTAGGTATATTTTAATATAGGTAGATAGCAATATTGAATAAAATTATAACCAAATCTATCCTGACAGGATATTTCGTAGGTATATTTTAAAATAGGTAGATAGCAATATTGAATAAAATTATAACCAAATCTATCCTGACTGGATACTTCGTAGGTATATTTTAATATAGGTAGATAGCAATATTGAATAAAATTATAACCAAATCTATCCTGACAGGATATTTCGTAGGTATATTTTAAATAGGTAGATAGCAATATTGAATAAAATTATAACCAAATCTATCCTGACTGGATACTTCGTAGGTATATTTTAATATAGGTAGATAGCAATATTGAATAAAATTATAACCAAATCTGTCCTGACTGGATACTTCATAGGTATATTTTAATATAGGTAGATAGCAATATTGAATAAAATTATAACGAAATCTATCCTGACAGGATATTTCGTAGGTATATTTTAAAATAGGTAGATAGCAATATTGAATAAAATTATAACCAAATCTATCCTGACAGGATATTTCGTAGGTATATTTTAAAATAGGTAGATAGCAATATTGAATAAAATTATAACCAAATATATCCTGACTGGATACTTCGTAGGTATATTTTAATATAGGTAGATAGCAATATTGAATAAAATTATAACCAAATCTATCCTGACTGGATACTTCGTAGGTATATTTTAATATAGGTAGATAGCAATATTGAATAAAATTATAACGAAATCTATCCTGACTGGATACTTCGTAGGTATATTTTAATATAGGTAGATAGCAATATTGAATAAAATTATAACCAAATCTATCCGGACTGGATACTTCGTAGGTATATTTTAATATAGGTAGATAGCAATATTGAATAAAATTATAACGAAATCTATCCTGACTGGATATTTCGTAGGTATATTTTAATATAGGTAGATAGCAATATTGAATAAAATTATAACCAAATCTATCCGGACTGGATACTTCGTAGGTATATTTTAATATAGGTAGATAGCAATATTGAATAAAATTATAACGAAATCTATCCTGACTGGATACTTAGTAGGTATATTTTAATATAGGTAGATAGCAATATTGAATAAAATTATAACCAAATCTATCCTGACTGGATACTTCGTAGGTATATTTTAATATAGGTAGATAGCAATATTGAATAAAATTATAACCAAATCTGTCCTGACAGGATACTTCGTAGGTATATTTTAATATAGGTAGATAGCAATATTGAATAAAATTATAACCAAATCTATCCTGACAGGATATTTCGTAGGTATATTTTAATATAGGTAGATAGCAATATTGAATAAAATTATAACCAAATCTATCCTGACTGGATGCTTCGTAGGTATATTTTAATATAGGTAGATAGCAATATTGAATAAAATTATAACGAAATCTATCCTGACAGGATATTTCGTAGGTATATTTTAATATAGGTAGATAGCAATATTGAATAAAATTATAACCAAATCCATCCTGACTGGATACTTCGTAGATATATTTTAAAATAGTTAGATAGCAATATTGAATAAAATTATAACCAAATATATCCTGACTGGATACTTCGTAGGTATATTTTAATATAGGTAGATAGCAATATTGAATAAAATTATAACCAAATCTATCCTGACTGGATACTTCGTAGGTATATTTTAATATAGGTAGATAGCAATATTGAATAAAATTATAACGAAATCTATCCTGACTGGATACTTCGTAGGTATATTTTAATATAGGTAGATAGCAATATTGAATAAAATTATAACCAAATCTATCCGGACTGGATACTTCGTAGGTATATTTTAATATAGGTAGATAGCAATATTGAATAAAATTATAACGAAATCTATCCTGACTGGATATTTCGTAGGTATATTTTAATATAGGTAGATAGCAATATTGAATAAAATTATAACCAAATCTATCCGGACTGGATACTTCGTAGGTATATTTTAATATAGGTAGATAGCAATATTGAATAAAATTATAACGAAATCTATCCTGACTGGATACTTAGTAGGTATATTTTAATATAGGTAGATAGCAATATTGAATAAAATTATAACCAAATCTATCCTGACTGGATACTTCGTAGGTATATTTTAATATAGGTAGATAGCAATATTGAATAAAATTATAACCAAATCTGTCCTGACAGGATACTTCGTAGGTATATTTTAATATAGGTAGATAGCAATATTGAATAAAATTATAACCAAATCTATCCTGACTGGATACTTCGTAGGTATATTTTAATATAGGTAGATAGCAATATTGAATAAAATTATAACCAAATCTATCCTGACTGGATACTTCGTAGGTATATTTTAATATAGGTAGATAGCAATATTGAATAAAATTATAACCAAATCTATCCTGACAGGATATTTCGTAGGTATATTTTAAAATAGGTAGATAGCAATATTGAATAAAATTATAACCAAATCTATCCTGACTGGATACTTCGTAGGTATATTTTAATATAGGTAGATAGCAATATTGAATAAAATTATAACCAAATCTATCCTGACAGGATATTTCGTAGGTATATTTTAAATAGGTAGATAGCAATATTGAATAAAATTATAACCAAATCTATCCTGACTGGATACTTTGTAGGTATATTTTAATATAGGTAGATAGCAAAATTGAATAAAATTATAACCAAATCTATCCTGACAGGATATTTCATAGGTATATTTTAAAATAGGTAGATAGCAATATTGAATAAAATTATAACCAAATCTATCCTGACTGGATACTTCGTAGGTATATTTTAATATAGGTAGATAGCAATATTGAATAAAATTATAACCAAATCTATCCTGACAGGATATTTCGTAGGTATATTTTAAAATAGGTAGATAGCAATATTGAATAAAATTATAACCAAATCTATCCTGACTGGATACTTCGTAGGTATATTTTAATATAGGTAGATAGCAATATTGAATAAAATTATAACCAAATCTATCCTGACAGGATATTTCGTAGGTATATTTTAAATAGGTAGATAGCAATATTGAATAAAATTATAACCAAATCTATCCTGACTGGATACTTCGTAGGTATATTTTAATATAGGTAGATAGCAATATTGAATAAAATTATAACCAAATCTGTCCTGACTGGATACTTCATAGGTATATTTTAATATAGGTAGATAGCAATATTGAATAAAATTATAACGAAATCTATCCTGACAGGATATTTCGTAGGTATATTTTAAAATAGGTAGATAGCAATATTGAATAAAATTATAACCAAATCTATCCTGACAGGATATTTCGTAGGTATATTTTAAAATAGGTAGATAGCAATATTGAATAAAATTATAACCAAATCTATCCTGACAGGATATTTCGTAGGTATATTTTAATATAGGTAGATAGCAATATTGAATAAAATTATAACCAAATCTATCCTGACTGGATGCTTCGTAGGTATATTTTAATATAGGTAGATAGCAATATTGAATAAAATTATAACGAAATCTATCCTGACAGGATATTTCGTAGGTATATTTTAAAATAGGTAGATAGCAATATTGAATAAAATTATAACCAAATCTATCCTGACAGGATATTTCGTAGGTATATTTTAATATAGGTAGATAGCAATATTGAATAAAATTATAACCAAATCTATCCTGACTGGATGCTTCGTAGGTATATTTTAATATAGGTAGATAGCAATATTGAATAAAATTATAACGAAATCTATCCTGACAGGATATTTCGTAGGTATATTTTAATATAGGTAGATAGCAATATTGAATAAAATTATAACCAAATCCATCCTGACTGGATACTTCGTAGATATATTTTAAAATAGTTAGATAGCAATATTGAATAAAATTATAACCAAATATATCCTGACTGGATACTTCGTAGGTATATTTTAATATAGGTAGATAGCAATATTGAATAAAATTATAACCAAATCTATCCTGACTGGATACTTCGTAGGTATATTTTAATATAGGTAGATAGCAATATTGAATAAAATTATAACGAAATCTATCCTGACTGGATACTTCGTAGGTATATTTTAATATAGGTAGATAGCAATATTGAATAAAATTATAACCAAATCTATCCGGACTGGATACTTCGTAGGTATATTTTAATATAGGTAGATAGCAATATTGAATAAAATTATAACGAAATCTATCCTGACTGGATATTTCGTAGGTATATTTTAATATAGGTAGATAGCAATATTGAATAAAATTATAACCAAATCTATCCGGACTGGATACTTCGTAGGTATATTTTAATATAGGTAGATAGCAATATTGAATAAAATTATAACGAAATCTATCCTGACTGGATACTTAGTAGGTATATTTTAATATAGGTAGATAGCAATATTGAATAAAATTATAACCAAATCTATCCTGACTGGATACTTCGTAGGTATATTTTAATATAGGTAGATAGCAATATTGAATAAAATTATAACCAAATCTGTCCTGACAGGATACTTCGTAGGTATATTTTAATATAGGTAGATAGCAATATTGAATAAAATTATAACCAAATCTATCCTGACTGGATACTTCGTAGGTATATTTTAATATAGGTAGATAGCAATATTGAATAAAATTATAACCAAATCTATCCTGACTGGATACTTCGTAGGTATATTTTAATATAGGTAGATAGCAATATTGAATAAAATTATAACCAAATCTATCCTGACAGGATATTTCGTAGGTATATTTTAAAATAGGTAGATAGCAATATTGAATAAAATTATAACCAAATCTATCCTGACTGGATACTTCGTAGGTATATTTTAATATAGGTAGATAGCAATATTGAATAAAATTATAACCAAATCTATCCTGACAGGATATTTCGTAGGTATATTTTAAATAGGTAGATAGCAATATTGAATAAAATTATAACCAAATCTATCCTGACTGGATACTTTGTAGGTATATTTTAATATAGGTAGATAGCAAAATTGAATAAAATTATAACCAAATCTATCCTGACAGGATATTTCATAGGTATATTTTAAAATAGGTAGATAGCAATATTGAATAAAATTATAACCAAATCTATCCTGACTGGATACTTCGTAGGTATATTTTAATATAGGTAGATAGCAATATTGAATAAAATTATAACCAAATCTATCCTGACAGGATATTTCGTAGGTATATTTTAAAATAGGTAGATAGCAATATTGAATAAAATTATAACCAAATCTATCCTGACTGGATACTTCGTAGGTATATTTTAATATAGGTAGATAGCAATATTGAATAAAATTATAACCAAATCTATCCTGACAGGATATTTCGTAGGTATATTTTAAATAGGTAGATAGCAATATTGAATAAAATTATAACCAAATCTATCCTGACTGGATACTTCGTAGGTATATTTTAATATAGGTAGATAGCAATATTGAATAAAATTATAACCAAATCTGTCCTGACTGGATACTTCATAGGTATATTTTAATATAGGTAGATAGCAATATTGAATAAAATTATAACGAAATCTATCCTGACAGGATATTTCGTAGGTATATTTTAAAATAGGTAGATAGCAATATTGAATAAAATTATAACCAAATCTATCCTGACAGGATATTTCGTAGGTATATTATAAAATAGGTAGATAGCAATATTGAATAAAATTATAACCAAATCTATCCTGACTGGATACTTCGTAGGTATATTTTAAAAAAGGTAGATAGCAATATTGAATAAAATTATAACCAAATCTATCCTGACAGGATATTTCGTAGGTATATTTTAAAATAGGTAGATAGCAATATTGAATAAAATTATAACCAAATCTATCCTGACTGGATACTTCGTAGGTATATTTTAAAATAGGTAGATAGCAATATTGAATAAAATTATAACCAAATCTATCCTGACTGGATACTTCGTAGGTATATTTTAATATAGGTAGATAGCAATATTGAATAAAATTATAACGAAACCTATCCTGACAGGATATTTCGTAGGTATATTTTAATATAGTTAGATAGCAATATTGAATAAAATTATAACCAAATCTATCCTGACTGGATACTTCGTAGGGATATTTTAATATAGGTAGATAGCAATATTGAATAAAATTATAACCAAATCTATCCTGACTGGATACTTCGTAGGTATATTTTAATATAGGTAGATAGCAATATTGAATAAAATTATAACGAAACCTATCCTGACAGGATATTTCGTAGGTATATTTTAATATAGGTAGATAGCAATATTGAATAAAATTATAACCAAATCTATCCTGACTGGATACTTCGTAGGTATATTTTAATATAGGTAGATAGCAATATTGAATAAAATTATAACCAAATCTATCCTGACAGGATATTTCGTAGGTATATTTTAAAATAGGTAGATAGCAATATTGAATAAAATTATAACCAAATCTATCCTGACAGGATATTTCGTAGGTATATTTTAATATAGGTAGATAGCAATATTGAATAAAATTATAACCAAATCTATCCTGACTGGATGCTTCGTAGGTATATTTTAATATAGGTAGATAGCAATATTGAATAAAATTATAACGAAATCTATCCTGACAGGATATTTCGTAGGTATATTTTAAAATAGGTAGATAGCAATATTGAATAAAATTATAACCAAATCTATCCTGACAGGATATTTCGTAGGTATATTTTAATATAGGTAGATAGCAATATTGAATAAAATTATAACCAAATCTATCCTGACTGGATGCTTCGTAGGTATATTTTAATATAGGTAGATAGCAATATTGAATAAAATTATAACGAAATCTATCCTGACAGGATATTTCGTAGGTATATTTTAATATAGGTAGATAGCAATATTGAATAAAATTATAACCAAATCCATCCTGACTGGATACTTCGTAGATATATTTTAAAATAGTTAGATAGCAATATTGAATAAAATTATAACCAAATATATCCTGACTGGATACTTCGTAGGTATATTTTAATATAGGTAGATAGCAATATTGAATAAAATTATAACCAAATCTATCCTGACTGGATACTTCGTAGGTATATTTTAATATAGGTAGATAGCAATATTGAATAAAATTATAACGAAATCTATCCTGACTGGATACTTCGTAGGTATATTTTAATATAGGTAGATAGCAATATTGAATAAAATTATAACCAAATCTATCCGGACTGGATACTTCGTAGGTATATTTTAATATAGGTAGATAGCAATATTGAATAAAATTATAACGAAATCTATCCTGACTGGATATTTCGTAGGTATATTTTAATATAGGTAGATAGCAATATTGAATAAAATTATAACCAAATCTATCCGGACTGGATACTTCGTAGGTATATTTTAATATAGGTAGATAGCAATATTGAATAAAATTATAACGAAATCTATCCTGACTGGATACTTAGTAGGTATATTTTAATATAGGTAGATAGCAATATTGAATAAAATTATAACCAAATCTATCCTGACTGGATACTTCGTAGGTATATTTTAATATAGGTAGATAGCAATATTGAATAAAATTATAACCAAATCTGTCCTGACAGGATACTTCGTAGGTATATTTTAATATAGGTAGATAGCAATATTGAATAAAATTATAACCAAATCTATCCTGACTGGATACTTCGTAGGTATATTTTAATATAGGTAGATAGCAATATTGAATAAAATTATAACCAAATCTATCCTGACTGGATACTTCGTAGGTATATTTTAATATAGGTAGATAGCAATATTGAATAAAATTATAACCAAATCTATCCTGACAGGATATTTCGTAGGTATATTTTAAAATAGGTAGATAGCAATATTGAATAAAATTATAACCAAATCTATCCTGACTGGATACTTCGTAGGTATATTTTAATATAGGTAGATAGCAATATTGAATAAAATTATAACCAAATCTATCCTGACAGGATATTTCGTAGGTATATTTTAAATAGGTAGATAGCAATATTGAATAAAATTATAACCAAATCTATCCTGACTGGATACTTTGTAGGTATATTTTAATATAGGTAGATAGCAAAATTGAATAAAATTATAACCAAATCTATCCTGACAGGATATTTCATAGGTATATTTTAAAATAGGTAGATAGCAATATTGAATAAAATTATAACCAAATCTATCCTGACTGGATACTTCGTAGGTATATTTTAATATAGGTAGATAGCAATATTGAATAAAATTATAACGAAACCTATCCTGACAGGATATTTCGTAGGTATATTTTAATATAGGTAGATAGCAATATTGAATAAAATTATAACCAAATCTATCCTGACTGGATACTTCGTAGGGATATTTTAATATAGGTAGATAGCAATATTGAATAAAATTATAACCAAATCTATCCTGACAGGATATTTCGTAGGTATATTATAAAATAGGTAGATAGCAATATTGAATAAAATTATAACCAAATCTATCCTGACTGGATACTTCGTAGGTATATTTTAAAAAAGGTAGATAGCAATATTGAATAAAATTATAACCAAATCTATCCTGACAGGATATTTCGTAGGTATATTTTAAAATAGGTAGATAGCAATATTGAATAAAATTATAACCAAATCTATCCTGACTGGATACTTCGTAGGTATATTTTAATATAGGTAGATAGCAATATTGAATAAAATTATAACCAAATCTATCCTGACAGGATATTTCGTAGGTATATTTTAAATAGGTAGTTAGCAATATTGAATAAAATTATAACCAAATCTATCCTGACTGGATACTTCGTAGGTATATTTTAATATAGGTAGATAGCAATATTGAATAAAATTATAACCAAATCTATCCTGACAGGATATTTCATAGGTATATTTTAAAATAGGTAGATAGCAATATTGAATAAAATTATAACCAAATCTATCCTGACTGGATACTTCGTAGGTATATTTTAATATAGGTAGATAGCAATATTGAATAAAATTATAACGAAACCTATCCTGACAGGATATTTCGTAGGTATATTTTAATATAGTTAGATAGCAATATTGAATAAAATTATAACCAAATCTATCCTGACTGGATACTTCGTAGGGATATTTTAATATAGGTAGATAGCAATATTGAATAAAATTATAACCAAATCTATCCTGACTGGATACTTCGTAGGTATATTTTAATATAGGTAGATAGCAATATTGAATAAAATTATAACGAAACCTATCCTGACAGGATATTTCGTAGGTATATTTTAATATAGGTAGATAGCAATATTGAATAAAATTATAACCAAATCTATCCTGACTGGATACTTCGTAGGTATATTTTAATATAGGTAGATAGCAATATTGAATAAAATTATAACCAAATCTATCCTGACAGGATATTTCGTAGGTATATTTTAAAATAGGTAGATAGCAATATTGAATAAAATTATAACCAAATCTATCCTGACAGGATATTTCGTAGGTATATTTTAATATAGGTAGATAGCAATATTGAATAAAATTATAACCAAATCTATCCTGACTGGATGCTTCGTAGGTATATTTTAATATAGGTAGATAGCAATATTGAATAAAATTATAACGAAATCTATCCTGACAGGATATTTCGTAGGTATATTTTAAAATAGGTAGATAGCAATATTGAATAAAATTATAACCAAATCTATCCTGACAGGATATTTCGTAGGTATATTTTAATATAGGTAGATAGCAATATTGAATAAAATTATAACCAAATCTATCCTGACTGGATGCTTCGTAGGTATATTTTAATATAGGTAGATAGCAATATTGAATAAAATTATAACGAAATCTATCCTGACAGGATATTTCGTAGGTATATTTTAATATAGGTAGATAGCAATATTGAATAAAATTATAACCAAATCCATCCTGACTGGATACTTCGTAGATATATTTTAAAATAGTTAGATAGCAATATTGAATAAAATTATAACCAAATCTATCCTGACTGGATACTTCGTAGGTATATTTTAATATAGGTAGATAGCAATATTGAATAAAATTATAACCAAATCCATCCTGACTGGATACTTCGTAGGAATATTTTAAAATAGGTAGATAGCAATATTGAATAAAATTATAACCAAATCTATCCTGACTGGATACTTCGTAGGTATATTTTAATATAGGTAGATAGCAATATTGAATAAAATTATAACCAAATCTATCCTGACTGGATGCTTCGTAGGTATATTTTAATATAGGTAGATAGCAATATTGAATAAAATTATAACCAAATCTATCCTGACTGGATATTTCGTAGGTATATTTTAAAATAGGTAGAATAGCAATATTGAATAAAATTATAACCAAATCTATCCTGACTTAATACTTCGTAGGTATATTTTAATATAGGTAGATAGCAATATTGAATAAAATTATAACCAAATATATCCTGACTGGATACTTCGTAGGTATATTTTAAAATAGGTAGATAGCAATATTGAACAAAATTATAACCAAATCTATCCTGACTGGATACTTCGTAGGTATATTTTAATATAGGTAGATAGCAATATTGAATAAAATTATAACGAAACCTATCCTGACAGGGTATTTCGTAGGTTTATTTTAATATAGGTAGATAGCAATATTGAATAAAATTATAACCAAATCTATCCTGACTGGATACTTCGTAGGTATACTTTAATATAGGTAGATAGCAATATTGAATAAAATTATAACCAAATCTATCCTGACTGGATACTTCGTAGGTATACTTTAATATAGGTAGATAGCAATATTGAATAAAATTATAACCAAATCTGTCCTGACTGGATACTTCATAGGTATATTTTAATATAGGTAGATAGCAATATTGAATAAAATTATAACGAAATCTATCCTGACAGGATATTTCGTAGGTATATTTTAAAATAGGTAGATAGCAATATTGAATAAAATTATAACCAAATCTATCCTGACAGGATATTTCGTAGGTATATTATAAAATAGGTAGATAGCAATATTGAATAAAATTATAACCAAATCTATCCTGACTGGATACTTCGTAGGTATATTTTAAAAAAGGTAGATAGCAATATTGAATAAAATTATAACCAAATCTATCCTGACAGGATATTTCGTAGGTATATTTTAAAATAGGTAGATAGCAATATTGAATAAAATTATAACCAAATCTATCCTGACTGGATACTTCGTAGGTATATTTTAATATAGGTAGATAGCAATATTGAATAAAATTATAACCAAATCTATCCTGACAGGATATTTCGTAGGTATATTTTAAATAGGTAGATAGCAATATTGAATAAAATTATAACCAAATCTATCCTGACTGGATACTTCGTAGGTATATTTTAATATAGGTAGATAGCAATATTGAATAAAATTATAACCAAATCTATCCTGACAGGATATTTCATAGGTATATTTTAAAATAGGTAGATAGCAATATTGAATAAAATTATAACCAAATCTATCCTGACTGGATACTTCGTAGGTATATTTTAATATAGGTAGATAGCAATATTGAATAAAATTATAACGAAACCTATCCTGACAGGATATTTCGTAGGTATATTTTAATATAGTTAGATAGCAATATTGAATAAAATTATAACCAAATCTATCCTGACTGGATACTTCGTAGGGATATTTTAATATAGGTAGATAGCAATATTGAATAAAATTATAACCAAATCTATCCTGACTGGATACTTCGTAGGTATATTTTAATATAGGTAGATAGCAATATTGAATAAAATTATAACGAAACCTATCCTGACAGGATATTTCGTAGGTATATTTTAATATAGGTAGATAGCAATATTGAATAAAATTATAACCAAATCTATCCTGACTGGATACTTCGTAGGTATATTTTAATATAGGTAGATAGCAATATTGAATAAAATTATAACCAAATCTATCCTGACAGGATATTTCGTAGGTATATTTTAAAATAGGTAGATAGCAATATTGAATAAAATTATAACCAAATCTATCCTGACAGGATATTTCGTAGGTATATTTTAATATAGGTAGATAGCAATATTGAATAAAATTATAACCAAATCTATCCTGACTGGATGCTTCGTAGGTATATTTTAATATAGGTAGATAGCAATATTGAATAAAATTATAACGAAATCTATCCTGACAGGATATTTCGTAGGTATATTTTAAAATAGGTAGATAGCAATATTGAATAAAATTATAACCAAATCTATCCTGACAGGATATTTCGTAGGTATATTTTAATATAGGTAGATAGCAATATTGAATAAAATTATAACCAAATCTATCCTGACTGGATGCTTCGTAGGTATATTTTAATATAGGTAGATAGCAATATTGAATAAAATTATAACGAAATCTATCCTGACAGGATATTTCGTAGGTATATTTTAATATAGGTAGATAGCAATATTGAATAAAATTATAACCAAATCCATCCTGACTGGATACTTCGTAGATATATTTTAAAATAGTTAGATAGCAATATTGAATAAAATTATAACCAAATATATCCTGACTGGATACTTCGTAGGTATATTTTAATATAGGTAGATAGCAATATTGAATAAAATTATAACCAAATCTATCCTGACTGGATACTTCGTAGGTATATTTTAATATAGGTAGATAGCAATATTGAATAAAATTATAACGAAATCTATCCTGACTGGATACTTCGTAGGTATATTTTAATATAGGTAGATAGCAATATTGAATAAAATTATAACCAAATCTATCCGGACTGGATACTTCGTAGGTATATTTTAATATAGGTAGATAGCAATATTGAATAAAATTATAACGAAATCTATCCTGACTGGATATTTCGTAGGTATATTTTAATATAGGTAGATAGCAATATTGAATAAAATTATAACCAAATCTATCCGGACTGGATACTTCGTAGGTATATTTTAATATAGGTAGATAGCAATATTGAATAAAATTATAACGAAATCTATCCTGACTGGATACTTAGTAGGTATATTTTAATATAGGTAGATAGCAATATTGAATAAAATTATAACCAAATCTATCCTGACTGGATACTTCGTAGGTATATTTTAATATAGGTAGATAGCAATATTGAATAAAATTATAACCAAATCTGTCCTGACAGGATACTTCGTAGGTATATTTTAATATAGGTAGATAGCAATATTGAATAAAATTATAACCAAATCTATCCTGACTGGATACTTCGTAGGTATATTTTAATATAGGTAGATAGCAATATTGAATAAAATTATAACCAAATCTATCCTGACTGGATACTTCGTAGGTATATTTTAATATAGGTAGATAGCAATATTGAATAAAATTATAACCAAATCTATCCTGACAGGATATTTCGTAGGTATATTTTAAAATAGGTAGATAGCAATATTGAATAAAATTATAACCAAATCTATCCTGACTGGATACTTCGTAGGTATATTTTAATATAGGTAGATAGCAATATTGAATAAAATTATAACCAAATCTATCCTGACAGGATATTTCGTAGGTATATTTTAAATAGGTAGATAGCAATATTGAATAAAATTATAACCAAATCTATCCTGACTGGATACTTTGTAGGTATATTTTAATATAGGTAGATAGCAAAATTGAATAAAATTATAACCAAATCTATCCTGACAGGATATTTCATAGGTATATTTTAAAATAGGTAGATAGCAATATTGAATAAAATTATAACCAAATCTATCCTGACTGGATACTTCGTAGGTATATTTTAATATAGGTAGATAGCAATATTGAATAAAATTATAACGAAACCTATCCTGACAGGATATTTCGTAGGTATATTATAATATAGGTAGATAGCAATATTGAATAAAATTATAACCAAATCTATCCTGACTGGATACTTCGTAGGGATATTTTAATATAGGTAGATAGCAATATTGAATAAAATTATAACCAAATCTATCCTGACAGGATATTTCGTAGGTATATTATAAAATAGGTAGATAGCAATATTGAATAAAATTATAACCAAATCTATCCTGACTGGATACTTCGTAGGTATATTTTAAAAAAGGTAGATAGCAATATTGAATAAAATTATAACCAAATCTATCCTGACAGGATATTTCGTAGGTATATTTTAAAATAGGTAGATAGCAATATTGAATAAAATTATAACCAAATCTATCCTGACTGGATACTTCGTAGGTATATTTTAATATAGGTAGATAGCAATATTGAATAAAATTATAACCAAATCTATCCTGACAGGATATTTCGTAGGTATATTTTAAATAGGTAGATAGCAATATTGAATAAAATTATAACCAAATCTATCCTGACTGGATACTTCGTAGGTATATTTTAATATAGGTAGATAGCAATATTGAATAAAATTATAACCAAATCTATCCTGACAGGATATTTCATAGGTATATTTTAAAATAGGTAGATAGCAATATTGAATAAAATTATAACCAAATCTATCCTGACTGGATACTTCGTAGGTATATTTTAATATAGGTAGATAGCAATATTGAATAAAATTATAACGAAACCTATCCTGACAGGATATTTCGTAGGTATATTTTAATATAGTTAGATAGCAATATTGAATAAAATTATAACCAAATCTATCCTGACTGGATACTTCGTAGGGATATTTTAATATAGGTAGATAGCAATATTGAATAAAATTATAACCAAATCTATCCTGACTGGATACTTCGTAGGTATATTTTAATATAGGTAGATAGCAATATTGAATAAAATTATAACGAAACCTATCCTGACAGGATATTTCGTAGGTATATTTTAATATAGGTAGATAGCAATATTGAATAAAATTATAACCAAATCTATCCTGACTGGATACTTCGTAGGTATATTTTAATATAGGTAGATAGCAATATTGAATAAAATTATAACCAAATCTATCCTGACAGGATATTTCGTAGGTATATTTTAAAATAGGTAGATAGCAATATTGAATAAAATTATAACCAAATCTATCCTGACAGGATATTTCGTAGGTATATTTTAATATAGGTAGATAGCAATATTGAATAAAATTATAACCAAATCTATCCTGACTGGATGCTTCGTAGGTATATTTTAATATAGGTAGATAGCAATATTGAATAAAATTATAACGAAATCTATCCTGACAGGATATTTCGTAGGTATATTTTAAAATAGGTAGATAGCAATATTGAATAAAATTATAACCAAATCTATCCTGACAGGATATTTCGTAGGTATATTTTAATATAGGTAGATAGCAATATTGAATAAAATTATAACCAAATCTATCCTGACTGGATGCTTCGTAGGTATATTTTAATATAGGTAGATAGCAATATTGAATAAAATTATAACGAAATCTATCCTGACAGGATATTTCGTAGGTATATTTTAATATAGGTAGATAGCAATATTGAATAAAATTATAACCAAATCCATCCTGACTGGATACTTCGTAGATATATTTTAAAATAGTTAGATAGCAATATTGAATAAAATTATAACCAAATCTATCCTGACTGGATACTTCGTAGGTATATTTTAATATAGGTAGATAGCAATATTGAATAAAATTATAACCAAATCTATCCTGACTGGATACTTCGTAGGTATATTTTAATATAGGTAGATAGCAATATTGAATAAAATTATAACGAAATCTATCCTGACTGGATACTTCGTAGGTATATTTTAATATAGGTAGATAGCAATATTGAATAAAATTATAACCAAATCTATCCGGACTGGATACTTCGTAGGTATATTTTAATATAGGTAGATAGCAATATTGAATAAAATTATAACGAAATCTATCCTGACTGGATATTTCGTAGGTATATTTTAATATAGGTAGATAGCAATATTGAATAAAATTATAACCAAATCTATCCGGACTGGATACTTCGTAGGTATATTTTAATATAGGTAGATAGCAATATTGAATAAAATTATAACGAAATCTATCCTGACTGGATACTTAGTAGGTATATTTTAATATAGGTAGATAGCAATATTGAATAAAATTATAACCAAATCTATCCTGACTGGATACTTCGTAGGTATATTTTAATATAGGTAGATAGCAATATTGAATAAAATTATAACCAAATCTGTCCTGACAGGATACTTCGTAGGTATATTTTAATATAGGTAGATAGCAATATTGAATAAAATTATAACCAAATCTATCCTGACTGGATACTTCGTAGGTATATTTTAATATAGGTAGATAGCAATATTGAATAAAATTATAACCAAATCTATCCTGACTGGATACTTCGTAGGTATATTTTAATATAGGTAGATAGCAATATTGAATAAAATTATAACCAAATCTATCCTGACAGGATATTTCGTAGGTATATTTTAAAATAGGTAGATAGCAATATTGAATAAAATTATAACCAAATCTATCCTGACTGGATACTTCGTAGGTATATTTTAATATAGGTAGATAGCAATATTGAATAAAATTATAACCAAATCTATCCTGACAGGATATTTCGTAGGTATATTTTAAATAGGTAGATAGCAATATTGAATAAAATTATAACCAAATCTATCCTGACTGGATACTTTGTAGGTATATTTTAATATAGGTAGATAGCAAAATTGAATAAAATTATAACCAAATCTATCCTGACAGGATATTTCATAGGTATATTTTAAAATAGGTAGATAGCAATATTGAATAAAATTATAACCAAATCTATCCTGACTGGATACTTCGTAGGTATATTTTAATATAGGTAGATAGCAATATTGAATAAAATTATAACGAAACCTATCCTGACAGGATATTTCGTAGGTATATTTTAATATAGGTAGATAGCAATATTGAATAAAATTATAACCAAATCTATCCTGACTGGATACTTCGTAGGGATATTTTAATATAGGTAGATAGCAATATTGAATAAAATTATAACCAAATCTATCCTGACTGGATACTTCGTAGGTATATTTTAATATAGGTAGATAGCAATATTGAATAAAATTATAACCAAATCTATCCGGACTGGATACTTCGTAGGTATATTTTAATATAGGTAGATAGCAATATTGAATAAAATTATAACGAAATCTATCCTGACTGGATACTTAGTAGGTATATTTTAATATAGGTAGATAGCAATATTGAATAAAATTATAACCAAATCTATCCTGACTGGATACTTCGTAGGTATATTTTAATATAGGTAGATAGCAATATTGAATAAAATTATAACCAAATCTGTCCTGACAGGATACTTCGTAGGTATATTTTAATAAGGTAGATAGCAATATTGAATAAAATTATAACCAAATCTATCCTGACTGGATACTTCGTAGGTATATTTTAATATAGGTAGATAGCAATATTGAATAAAATTATAACCAAATCTATCCTGACTGGATACTTCGTAGGTATATTTTAATATAGGTAGATAGCAATATTGAATAAAATTATAACCAAATCTATCCTGACAGGATATTTCGTAGGTATATTTTAAAATAGGTAGATAGCAATATTGAATAAAATTATAACCAAATCTATCCTGACTGGATACTTCGTAGGTATATTTTAATATAGGTAGATAGCAATATTGAATAAAATTATAACCAAATCTATCCTGACAGGATATTTCGTAGGTATATTTTAAATAGGTAGATAGCAATATTGAATAAAATTATAACCAAATCTATCCTGACTGGATACTTTGTAGGTATATTTTAATATAGGTAGATAGCAAAATTGAATAAAATTATAACCAAATCTATCCTGACAGGATATTTCATAGGTATATTTTAAAATAGGTAGATAGCAATATTGAATAAAATTATAACCAAATCTATCCTGACTGGATACTTCGTAGGTATATTTTAATATAGGTAGATAGCAATATTGAATAAAATTATAACGAAACCTATCCTGACAGGATATTTCGTAGGTATATTTTAATATAGGTAGATAGCAATATTGAATAAAATTATAACCAAATCTATCCTGACTGGATACTTCGTAGGGATATTTTAATATAGGTAGATAGCAATATTGAATAAAATTATAACCAAATCTATCCTGACTGGATACTTCGTAGGTATATTTTAATATAGGTAGATAGCAATATTGAATAAAATTATAACGAAACCTATCCTGACAGGATATTTCGTAGGTATATTTTAATATAGGTAGATAGCAATATTGAATAAAATTATAACCAAATCTATCCTGACTGGATACTTCGTAGGTATATTTTAATATAGGTAGATAGCAATATTGAATAAAATTAAAACCAAATCTATCCTGACAGGATATTTCGTAGGTATATTTTAAAATAGGTAGATAGCAATATTGAATAAAATTATAACCAAATCTATCCTGACAGGATATTTCGTAGGTATATTTTAATATAGGTAGATAGCAATATTGAATAAAATTATAACCAAATCTATCCTGACTGGATGCTTCGTAGGTATTTTTTAATATAGGTAGATAGCAATATTGAATAAAATTATAACGAAACCTATCCTGACAGGATATTTCGTAGGTATATTTTAATATAGGTAGATAGCAATATTGAATAAAATTATAACCAAATCTATCCTGACTGGATACTTCGTAGGTATATTTTAATATAGGTAGATAGCAATATTGAATAAAATTATAACGAAACCTATCCTGACAGGATATTTCGTAGGTATATTTTAATATAGGTAGATAGCAATATTGAATAAAATTATAACCAAATCTATCCTGACTGGATACTTCGTAGGGATATTTTAATATAGGTAGATAGCAATATTGAATAAAATTATAACCAAATCTATCCTGACTGGATACTTCGTAGGTATATTTTAATATAGGTAGATAGCAATATTGAATAAAATTATAACGAAACCTATCCTGACAGGATATTTCGTAGGTATATTTTAATATAGGTAGATAGCAATATTGAATAAAATTATAACCAAATCTATCCTGACTGGATACTTCGTAGGTATATTTTAATATAGGTAGATAGCAATATTGAATAAAATTAAAACCAAATCTATCCTGACAGGATATTTCGTAGGTATATTTTAAAATAGGTAGATAGCAATATTGAATAAAATTATAACCAAATCTATCCTGACAGGATATTTCGTAGGTATATTTTAATATAGGTAGATAGAAATATTGAATAAAATTATAACCAAATCTATCCTGACTGGATGCTTCGTAGGTATATTTTAATATAGGTAGATAGCAATATTGAATAAAATTATAACGAAATCTATCCTGACAGGATATTTCGTAGGTACATTTTAAAATAGGTAGATAGCGATATTGAATAAAATTATAACCAAATCTATCCTGACTGGATACTTCGTAGGTATATTTTAATAAAGGTAGATAGCAATATTGAATAAAATTATAACCAAATCTATCCTGACAGAATATTTCGTAGGTACATTTTAAAATAGGTAGATAGCGATATTGAATAAAATTATAACCAAATCTATCCTGACTGGATACTTCGTAGGTATATTTTAATATAGGTAGATAGCAATATTGAATAAAATTATAACGAAATCTATCCTGACTGGATACTTCGTAGGTATATTTTAATATAGGTAGATAGCAATATTGAATAAAATTATAACCAAATCTATCCGGACTGGATACTTCGTAGGTATATTTTAATATAGGTAGATAGCAATATTGAATAAAATTATAACGAAATCTATCCTGACTGGATACTTAGTAGGTATATTTTAATATAGGTAGATAGCAATGTTGAATAAAATTATAACCAAATCTGTCCTGACAGGATACTTCGTAGGTATATTTTAATATAGGTAGATAGCAATGTTGAATAAAATTATAACCAAATCTATCCTGACTGGATACTTCGTAGGTATATTTTAATATAGGTAGATAGCAATATTGAATAAAATTATAACCAAATCTGTCCTGACAGGATACTTCGTAGGTATATTTTAATATAGGTAGATAGCAATGTTGAATAAAATTATAACCAAATCTATCCTGACTGGATACTTCGTAGGTATATTTTAATATAGGTAGATAGCAATATTGAATAAAATTATAACCAAATCTGTCCTGACAGGATACTTCGTAGGTATATTTTAATATAGGTAGATAGCAATATTGAATAAAATTATAACCAAATCTATCCGGACTGGATACTTCGTAGGTATATTTTAATATAGGTAGATAGCAATGTTGAATAAAATTATAACCAAATCTATCCTGACTGGATACTTCGTAGGTATATTTTAATATAGGTAGATAGCAATATTGAATAAAATTATAACCAAATCTGTCCTGACAGGATACTTCGTAGGTATATTTTAATATAGGTAGATAGCAATGTTGAATAAAATTAGAACCAAATCTATCTTGACTGGATACTTCGTAGGTATATTTTAATATAGGTAGATAGCAATATTGAATAAAATTATAACCAAATCTATCCGGACTGGATACTTCTTAGGTATATTTTAATATAGGTAGATAGCAATATTGAATAAAATTATAACGAAATCTATCCTGACTGGATACTTAGTAGGTATATTTTAATATAGGTAGATAGCAATGTTGAATAAAATTATAACCAAATCTATCCTGACTGGATACTTCGTAGGTATATTTTAATATAGGTAGATAGCAATATTGAATAGAATTATAACGAAACCTATCCTGACAGGATATTTCGTAGGTATATTTTAATATAGGTAGATAGCAATATTGAATAAAATTATAACCAAATCTATCCTGACTGGATACTTCGTAGGTATATTTTAATATAGGTAGATAGCAATATTGAATAAAATTATAACCAAATCTATCCTGACAGGATATTTCGTAGGTATATTTTAAAATAGGTAGATAGCAATATTGAATAAAATTATAACCAAATCTATCCTGACAGGATATTTCGTAGGTATATTTTAATATAGGTAGATAGCAATATTGAATAAAATTATAACCAAATCTATCCTGACTGGATGCTTCGTAGGTATTTTTTAATATAGGTAGATAGCAATATTGAATAAAATTATAACGAAATCTATCCTGCCAGGATATTTCGTAGGTATATTTTAATATAGGTAGATAGCAATATTGAATAAAATTATAACCAAATCCATCCTGACTGGATACTTCGTAGGTATATTTTAAAATAGGTAGATAGCAATATTGAATAAAATTACAACCAAATCTATCCTGACAGGATATTTCGTAGGTATATTTTAAAATAGGTAGATAGCAATATTGAATAAAATTATAACCAAATCTATCCTGACAGGATATTTCGTAGGTATATTTTAATATAGGTAGATAGAAATATTGAATAAAATTATAACCAAATCTATCCTGACTGGATGCTTCGTAGGTATATTTTAATATAGGTAGATAGCAATATTGAATAAAATTATAACGAAATCTATCCTGACAGGATATTTCGTAGGTACATTTTAAAATAGGTAGATAGCGATATTGAATAAAATTATAACCAAATCTATCCTGACTGGATACTTCGTAGGTATATTTTAATAAAGGTAGATAGCAATATTGAATAAAATTATAACCAAATCTATCCTGACAGAATATTTCGTAGGTACATTTTAAAATAGGTAGATAGCGATATTGAATAAAATTATAACCAAATCTATCCTGACTGGATACTTCGTAGGTATATTTTAATATAGGTAGATAGCAATATTGAATAAAATTATAACGAAATCTATCCTGACTGGATACTTCGTAGGTATATTTTAATATAGGTAGATAGCAATATTGAATAAAATTATAACCAAATCTATCCGGACTGGATACTTCGTAGGTATATTTTAATATAGGTAGATAGCAATATTGAATAAAATTATAACGAAATCTATCCTGACTGGATACTTAGTAGGTATATTTTAATATAGGTAGATAGCAATGTTGAATAAAATTATAACCAAATCTGTCCTGACAGGATACTTCGTAGGTATATTTTAATATAGGTAGATAGCAATGTTGAATAAAATTATAACCAAATCTATCCTGACTGGATACTTCGTAGGTATATTTTAATATAGGTAGATAGCAATATTGAATAAAATTATAACCAAATCTGTCCTGACAGGATACTTCGTAGGTATATTTTAATATAGGTAGATAGCAATGTTGAATAAAATTATAACCAAATCTATCCTGACTGGATACTTCGTAGGTATATTTTAATATAGGTAGATAGCAATATTGAATAAAATTATAACCAAATCTGTCCTGACAGGATACTTCGTAGGTATATTTTAATATAGGTAGATAGCAATATTGAATAAAATTATAACCAAATCTATCCGGACTGGATACTTCGTAGGTATATTTTAATATAGGTAGATAGCAATGTTGAATAAAATTATAACCAAATCTATCCTGACTGGATACTTCGTAGGTATATTTTAATATAGGTAGATAGCAATATTGAATAAAATTATAACCAAATCTGTCCTGACAGGATACTTCGTAGGTATATTTTAATATAGGTAGATAGCAATGTTGAATAAAATTAGAACCAAATCTATCTTGACTGGATACTTCGTAGGTATATTTTAATATAGGTAGATAGCAATATTGAATAAAATTATAACCAAATCTATCCGGACTGGATACTTCTTAGGTATATTTTAATATAGGTAGATAGCAATATTGAATAAAATTATAACGAAATCTATCCTGACTGGATACTTAGTAGGTATATTTTAATATAGGTAGATAGCAATGTTGAATAAAATTATAACCAAATCTATCCTGACTGGATCCTTCGTAGGTATATTTTAATATAGGTAGATAGCAATATTGAATAAAATTATAACCAAATCTGTCCTGACAGGATACTTCGTAGGTATATTTTATTATAGGTAGATAGCAATATTGAATAAAATTATATCCAAATCTATCCTGACTGGATACTTCGTAGGTATATTTTAATATAGGTAGATAGCAATATTGAATAAAATTATAACCAAATCTGTCCTGACAGGATACTTCGTAGGTATATTTTAATATAGGTAGATAGCAATGTTGAATAAAATTATAACCAAATCTATCCTGACTGGATACTTCGTAGGTATATTTTAATATAGGTAGATAGCAATATTGAATAAAATTATAACCAAATCTGTCCTGACAGGATACTTCGTAGGTATATTTTAATATAGGTAGATAGCAATATTGAATAAAATTATAACCAAATCTATCCGGACTGGATACTTCGTAGGTATATTTTAATATAGGTAGATAGCAATGTTGAATAAAATTATAACCAAATCTATCCTGACTGGATACTTCGTAGGTATATTTTAATATAGGTAGATAGCAATATTGAATAAAATTATAACCAAATCTGTCCTGACAGGATACTTCGTAGGTATATTTTAGTATAGGTAGATAGCAATGTTGAATAAAATTAGAACCAAATCTATCTTGACTGGATACTTCGTAGGTATATTTTAATATAGGTAGATAGCAATATTGAATAAAATTATAACCAAATCTATCCGGACTGGATACTTCTTAGGTATATTTTAATATAGGTAGATAGCAATATTGAATAAAATTATAACGAAATCTATCCTGACTGGATACTTAGTAGGTATATTTTAATATAGGTAGATAGCAATGTTGAATAAAATTATAACCAAATCTATCCTGACTGGATACTTCGTAGGTATATTTTAATATAGGTAGATAGCAATATTGAATAGAATTATAACGAAACCTATCCTGACAGGATATTTCGTAGGTATATTTTAATATAGGTAGATAGCAATATTGAATAAAATTATAACCAAATCTATCCTGACTGGATACTTCGTAGGTATATTTTAATATAGGTAGATAGCAATATTGAATAAAATTATAACCAAATCTATCCTGACAGGATATTTCGTAGGTATATTTTAAAATAGGTAGATAGCAATATTGAATAAAATTATAACCAAATCTATCCTGACAGGATATTTCGTAGGTATATTTTAATATAGGTAGATAGCAATATTGAATAAAATTATAACCAAATCTATCCTGACTGGATGCTTCGTAGGTATTTTTTAATATAGGTAGATAGCAATATTGAATAAAATTATAACGAAATCTATCCTGACAGGATATTTCGTAGGTATATTTTAATATAGGTAGATAGCAATATTGAATAAAATTATAACCAAATCCATCCTGGCTGGATACTTCGTAGGTATATTTTAAAATAGGTAGATAGCAATATTGAATAAAATTACAACCAAATCTATCCTGACAGGATATTTCGTAGGTATATTTTAAAATAGGTAGATAGCAATATTGAATAAAATTATAACCAAATCTATCCTGACAGGATATTTCGTAGGTATATTTTAATATAGGTAGATAGAAATATTGAATAAAATTATAACCAAATCTATCCTGACTGGATGCTTCGTAGGTATATTTTAATATAGGTAGATAGCAATATTGAATAAAATTATAACGAAATCTATCCTGACAGGATATTTCGTAGGTACATTTTAAAATAGGTAGATAGCGATATTGAAAAAAAATTATAACCAAATCTATCCTGACTGGATACTTCGTAGGTATATTTTAATAAAGGTAGATAGCAATATTGAATAAAATTATAACCAAATCTATCCTGACAGAATATTTCGTAGGTACATTTTAAAATAGGTAGATAGCGATATTGAATAAAATTATAACCAAATCTATCCTGACTGGATACTTCGTAGGTATATTTTAATATAGGTAGATAGCAATATTGAATAAAATTATAACGAAATCTATCCTGACTGGATACTTCGTAGGTATATTTTAATATAGGTAGATAGCAATATTGAATAAAATTATAACCAAATCTATCCGGACTGGATACTTCGTAGGTATATTTTAATATAGGTAGATAGCAATATTGAATAAAATTATAACGAAATCTATCCTGACTGGATACTTAGTAGGTATATTTTAATATAGGTAGATAGCAATGTTGAATAAAATTATAACCAAATCTGTCCTGACAGGATACTTCGTAGGTATATTTTAATATAGGTAGATAGCAATGTTGAATAAAATTATAACCAAATCTATCCTGACTGGATACTTCGTAGGTATATTTTAATATAGGTAGATAGCAATATTGAATAAAATTATAACCAAATCTGTCCTGACAGGATACTTCGTAGGTATATTTTAATATAGGTAGATAGCAATGTTGAATAAAATTATAACCAAATCTATCCTGACTGGATACTTCGTAGGTATATTTTAATATAGGTAGATAGCAATATTGAATAAAATTATAACCAAATCTGTCCTGACAGGATACTTCGTAGGTATATTTTAATATAGGTAGATAGCAATATTGAATAAAATTATAACCAAATCTATCCGGACTGGATACTTCGTAGGTATATTTTAATATAGGTAGATAGCAATGTTGAATAAAATTATAACCAAATCTATCCTGACTGGATACTTCGTAGGTATATTTTAATATAGGTAGATAGCAATATTGAATAAAATTATAACCAAATCTGTCCTGACAGGATACTTCGTAGGTATATTTTAATATAGGTAGATAGCAATGTTGAATAAAATTAGAACCAAATCTATCTTGACTGGATACTTCGTAGGTATATTTTAATATAGGTAGATAGCAATATTGAATAAAATTATAACCAAATCTATCCGGACTGGATACTTCTTAGGTATATTTTAATATAGGTAGATAGCAATATTGAATAAAATTATAACGAAATCTATCCTGACTGGATACTTAGTAGGTATATTTTAATATAGGTAGATAGCAATGTTGAATAAAATTATAACCAAATCTATCCTGACTGGATACTTCGTAGGTATATTTTAATATAGGTAGATAGCAATATTGAATAAAATTATAACCAAATCTGTCCTGACAGGATACTTCGTAGGTATATTTTATTATAGGTAGATAGCAATATTGAATAAAATTATATCCAAATCTATCCTGACTGGATACTTCGTAGGTATATTTTAATATAGGTAGATAGCAATATTGAATAAAATTATAACCAAATCTATCCTGACAGGATATTTCGTAGGTATATTTTAAAATAGGTAGATAGCAATATTGAATAAAATTATAACCAAATCTATCCTGACTGGATACTTCGTAGGTATATTTTAAATAGGTAGATAGCAATATTGAATAAAATTATAACCAAATCTATCCTGACTGGATACTTCGTAGGTATATTTTAATAAAGGTAGATAGCAATATTGAATAAAATTATAACCAAATCTATCCTGACAGGATATTTCGTAGGTACATTTTAAAATAGGTAGATAGCGATATTGAATAAAATTATAACCAAATCTATCCTGACTGGATACTTCGTAGGTATATTTTAATATAGGTAGATAGCAATATTGAATAAAATTATACCGAAATCTATCCTGACTGGATACTTCGTAGGTATATTTTAATATAGGTAGCTAGCAATATTGAATAAAATTATAACCAAATCTATCCTGACTGGATACTTCGTAGGTATATTTTAATATAGGTAGATAGCAATATTGAATAAAATTATAACCAAATCTATCCGGACTGGATACTTCGTAGGTATATTTTAATATAGGTAGATAGCAATATTGAATAAAATTATAACGAAATCTATCCTGACTGGATACTTAGTAGGTATATTTTAATATAGGTAGATAGCAATGTTGAATAAAATTATAACCAAATCTGTCCTGACAGGATACTTCGTAGGTATATTTTAATATAGGTAGATAGCAATGTTGAATAAAATTATAACCAAATCTATCCTGACTGGATACTTCGTAGGTATATTTTAATATAGGTAGATAGCAATATTGAATAAAATTATAACCAAATCTGTCCTGACAGGATACTTCGTAGGTATATTTTAATATAGGTAGATAGCAATGTTGAATAAAATTATAACCAAATCTATCCTGACTGGATACTTCGTAGGTATATTTTAATATAGGTAGATAGCAATATTGAATAAAATTATAACCAAATCTGTCCTGACAGGATACTTCGTAGGTATATTTTAATATAGGTAGATAGCAATATTGAATAAAATTATAACCAAATCTATCCGGACTGGATACTTCGTAGGTATATTTTAATATAGGTAGATAGCAATGTTGAATAAAATTATAACCAAATCTATCCTGACTGGATACTTCGTAGGTATATTTTAATATAGGTAGATAGCAATATTGAATAAAATTATAACCAAATCTGTCCTGACAGGATACTTCGTAGGTATATTTTAATATAGGTAGATAGCAATGTTGAATAAAATTAGAACCAAATCTATCTTGACTGGATACTTCGTAGGTATATTTTAATATAGGTAGATAGCAATATTGAATAAAATTATAACCAAATCTATCCGGACTGGATACTTCTTAGGTATATTTTAATATAGGTAGATAGCAATATTGAATAAAATTATAACGAAATCTATCCTGACTGGATACTTAGTAGGTATATTTTAATATAGGTAGATAGCAATGTTGAATAAAATTATAACCAAATCTATCCTGACTGGATACTTCGTAGGTATATTTTAATATAGGTAGATAGCAATATTGAATAAAATTATAACCAAATCTGTCCTGACAGGATACTTCGTAGGTATATTTTATTATAGGTAGATAGCAATATTGAATAAAATTATATCCAAATCTATCCTGACTGGATACTTCGTAGGTATATTTTAATATAGGTAGATAGCAATATTGAATAAAATTATAACCAAATCTATCCTGACAGGATATTTCGTAGGTATATTTTAAAATAGGTAGATAGCAATATTGAATAAAATTATAACCAAATCTATCCTGACTGGATACTTCGTAGGTATATTTTAAATAGGTAGATAGCAATATTGAATAAAATTATAACCAAATCTATCCTGACTGGATACTTCGTAGGTATATTTTAATAAAGGTAGATAGCAATATTGAATAAAATTATAACCAAATCTATCCTGACAGGATATTTCGTAGGTACATTTTAAAATAGGTAGATAGCGATATTGAATAAAATTATAACCAAATCTATCCTGACTGGATACTTCGTAGGTATATTTTAATATAGGTAGATAGCAATATTGAATAAAATTATACCGAAATCTATCCTGACTGGATACTTCGTAGGTATATTTTAATATAGGTAGCTAGCAATATTGAATAAAATTATAACCAAATCTATCCGGACTGGATACTTCGTAGGTATATTTTAATATAGGTAGATAGCAATATTGAATAAAATTATAACGAAATCTATCCTGACTGGATACTTAGTAGGTATATTTTAATATAGGTAGATAGCAATATTGAATAAAATTATAACCAAATCTATCCTGACTGGATACTTCGTAGGTATATTTTAATATAGGTAGATAGCAATGTTGAATAAAATTATAACCAAATCTGTCCTGACAGGATACTTCGTAGGTATATTTTAATATAGGTAGATAGCAATGTTGAATAAAATTATAACCAAATCTATCCTGACTGGATACTTCGTAGGTATATTTTAATATAGGTAGATAGCAATATTGAATAAAATTATAACCAAATCTGTCCTGACAGGATACTTCGTAGGTATATTTTAATATAGGTAGATAGCAATGTTGAATAAAATTATAACCAAATCTATCCTGACTGGATACTTCGTAGGTATATTTTAATATAGGTAGATAGCAATATTGAATAAAATTATAACCAAATCTGTCCTGACAGGATATTTCGTAGGTATATTTTAATATAGGTAGATAGAAATATTGAATAAAATTATAACCAAATCTATCCTGACTGGATGCTTCGTAGGTATATTTTAATATAGGTAAATAGCAATATTGAATAAAATTATAACGAAATCTATCCTGACAGGATATTTCGTAGGTACATTTTAAAATAGGTAGATAGCGATATTGAATAAAATTATAACCAAATCTATCCTGACTGGATACTTCGTAGGTATATTTTAATAAAGGTAGATAGCAATATTGAATAAAATTATAACCAAATCTATCCTGACAGGATATTTCGTAGGTACATTTTAAAATAGGTAGATAGCGATATTGAATAAAATTATAACCAAATCTATCCTGACTGGATACTTCGTAGGTATATTTTAATATAGGTAGATAGCAATATTGAATAAAATTATAACGAAATCTATCCTGACTGGATACTTCGTAGGTATATTTTAATATAGGTAGATAGCAATATTGAATAAAATTATAACCAAATCTATCCTGACAGGATATTTCGTAGGTATATTTTAATATAGGTAGATAGCAATATTGAATAAAATTATAACCAAATCTATCCTGACTGGATACTTCGTAGGGATATTTTAATATAGGTAGATAGCAATATTGAATAAAATTATAACCAAATCTATCCTGACTGGATACTTCGTAGGTATATTTTAATATAGGTAGATAGCAATATTGAATAAAATTATAACGAAACCTATCCTGACAGGATATTTCGTAGGTATATTTTAATATAGGTAGATAGCAATATTGAATAAAATTATAACCAAATCTATCCTGACTGGATACTTCGTAGGTATATTTTAATATAGGTAGATAGCAATATTGAATAAAATTATAACCAAATCTATCCTGACAGGATATTTCGTAGGTATATTTTAAAATAGGTAGATAGCAATATTGAATAAAATTATAACCAAATCTATCCTGACAGGATATTTCGTAGGTATATTTTAATATAGGTAGATAGCAATATTGAATAAAATTATAACCAAATCTATCCTGACTGGATGCTTCGTAGGTATATTTTAATATAGGTAGATAGCAATATTGAATAAAATTATAACCAAATCTATCCGGACTGGATACTTCTTAGGTATATTTTAATATAGGTAGATAGCAATATTGAATAAAATTATAACGAAATCTATCCTGACTGGATACTTAGTAGGTATATTTTAATATAGGTAGATAGCAATGTTGAATAAAATTATAACCAAATCTATCCTGACTGGATACTTCGTAGGTATATTTTAATATAGGTAGATAGCAATATTGAATAAAATTATAACCAAATCTGTCCTGACAGGATACTTCGTAGGTATATTTTATTATAGGTAGATAGCAATATTGAATAAAATTATATCCAAATCTATCCTGACTGGATACTTCGTAGGTATATTTTAATATAGGTAGATAGCAATATTGAATAAAATTATAACCAAATCTATCCTGACAGGATATTTCGTAGGTATATTTTAAAATAGGTAGATAGCAATATTGAATAAAATTATAACCAAATCTATCCTGACTGGATACTTCGTAGGTATATTTTAAATAGGTAGATAGCAATATTGAATAAAATTATAACCAAATCTATCCTGACTGGATACTTCGAAGGTATATTTTAATAAAGGTAGATAGCAATATTGAATAAAATTATAACCAAATCTATCCTGACAGGATATTTCGTAGGTACATTTTAAAATAGGTAGATAGCGATATTGAATAAAATTATAACCAAATCTATCCTGACTGGATACTTCGTAGGTATATTTTAATATAGGTAGATAGCAATATTGAATAAAATTATACCGAAATCTATCCTGACTGGATACTTCGTAGGTATATTTTAATATAGGTAGCTAGCAATATTGAATAAAATTATAACCAAATCTATCCGGACTGGATACTTCGTAGGTATATTTTAATATAGGTAGATAGCAATATTGAATAAAATTATAACGAAATCTATCCTGACTGGATACTTAGTAGGTATATTTTAATATAGGTAGATAGCAATATTGAATAAAATTATAACCAAATCTATCCTGACTGGATACTTCGTAGGTATATTTTAATATAGATAGATAGCAATGTTGAATAAAATTATAACCAAATCTGTCCTGACAGGATACTTCGTAGGTATATTTTAATATAGGTAGATAGCAATGTTGAATAAAATTATAACCAAATCTATCCTGACTGGATACTTCGTAGGTATATTTTAATATAGGTAGATAGCAATATTGAATAAAATTATAACCAAATCTGTCCTGACAGGATACTTCGTAGGTATATTTTAATATAGGTAGATAGCAATGTTGAATAAAATTATAACCAAATCTATCCTGACTGGATACTTCGTAGGTATATTTTAATATAGGTAGATAGCAATATTGAATAAAATTATAACCAAATCTGTCCTGACAGGATATTTCGTAGGTATATTTTAATATAGGTAGATAGAAATATTGAATAAAATTATAACCAAATCTATCCTGACTGGATGCTTCGTAGGTATATTTTAATATAGGTAAATAGCAATATTGAATAAAATTATAACGAAATCTATCCTGACAGGATATTTCGTAGGTACATTTTAAAATAGGTAGATAGCGATATTGAATAAAATTATAACCAAATCTATCCTGACTGGATACTTCGTAGGTATATTTTAATAAAGGTAGATAGCAATATTGAATAAAATTATAACCAAATCTATCCTGACAGGATATTTCGTAGGTACATTTTAAAATAGGTAGATAGCGATATTGAATAAAATTATAACCAAATCTATCCTGACTGGATACTTCGTAGGTATATTTTAATATAGGTAGATAGCAATATTGAATAAAATTATAACGAAATCTATCCTGACTGGATACTTCGTAGGTATATTTTAATATAGGTAGATAGCAATATTGAATAAAATTATAACCAAATCTATCCTGACAGGATATTTCGTAGGTATATTTTAATATAGGTAGATAGCAATATTGAATAAAATTATAACCAAATCTATCCTGACTGGATACTTCGTAGGGATATTTTAATATAGGTAGATAGCAATATTGAATAAAATTATAACCAAATCTATCCTGACTGGATACTTCGTAGGTATATTTTAATATAGGTAGATAGCAATATTGAATAAAATTATAACGAAACCTATCCTGACAGGATATTTCGTAGGTATATTTTAATATAGGTAGATAGCAATATTGAATAAAATTATAACCAAATCTATCCTGACTGGATACTTCGTAGGTATATTTTAATATATTTAGATAGCAATATTGAATAAAATTATAACCAAATCTATCCTGACTGGATGCTTCGTAGGTATATTTTAATATAGGTAGATAGCAATATTGAATAAAATTATAACGAAATCTATCCTGACAGGATACTTCGTAGGTATATTTTAATATAGGTAGATAGAAATATTGAATAAAATTATAACCAAATCTATCCTGACTGGATATTTCGTAGGTATATTTTAATATAGGTAGATAGCAATATTGAATAAAATTATAACCAAATCTATCCTGACTGGATGCTTCGTAGGTATTTTTTAATATAGGTAGATAGCAATATTGATTAAAATTATAACGAAATCTATCCTGACAGGATATTTCGTAGGTATATTTTAATATAGGTAGATAGCAATATTGAATAAAATTATAACCAAATCCATCCTGACTGGATACTTCGTAGGTATATTTTAAAATAGGTAGATAGCAATATTGAATAAAATTACAACCAAATCTATCCTGACAGGATATTTCGTAGGTATATTTTAAAATAGGTAGATAGCAATATTGAATAAAATTATAACCAAATCTATCCTGACAGGATATTTCGTAGGTATATTTTAATATAGGTAGATAGAAATATTGAATAAAATTATAACCAAATCTATCCTGACTGGATGCTTCGTAGGTATATTTTAATATAGGTAGATAGCAATATTGAATAAAATTATAACGAAATCTATCCTGACAGGATATTTCGTAGGTACATTTTAAAATAGGTAGATAGCGTTATTGAATAAAATTATAACCAAATCTATCCTGACTGGATACTTCGTAGGTATATTTTAATAAAGGTAGATAGCAATATTGAATAAAATTATAACCAAATCTATCCTGACAGAATATTTCGTAGGTACATTTTAAAATAGGTAGATAGCGATATTGAATAAAATTATAACCAAATCTATCCTGACTGGATACTTCGTAGGTATATTTTAATATAGGTAGATAGCAATATTGAATAAAATTATAACGAAATCTATCCTGACTGGATACTTCGTAGGTATATTTTAATATAGGTAGATAGCAATATTGAATAAAATTATAACCAAATCTATCCGGACTGGATACTTCGTAGGTATATTTTAATATAGGTAGATAGCAATATTGAATAAAATTATAACCAAATCTATCCTGACTGGATACTTAGTAGGTATATTTTAATATAGGTAGATAGCAATGTTGAATAAAATTATAACCAAATCTGTCCTGACAGGATACTTCGTAGGTATATTTTAATATAGGTAGATAGCAATGTTGAATAAAATTATAACCAAATCTATCCTGACTGGATACTTCGTAGGTATATTTTAATATAGGTAGATAGCAATATTGAATAAAATTATAACCAAATCTGTCCTGACAGGATACTTCGTAGGTATATTTTAATATAGGTAGATAGCAATGTTGAATAAAATTATAACCAAATCTATCCTGACTGGATACTTCGTAGGTATATTTTAATATAGGTAGATAGCAATATTGAATAAAATTATAACCAAATCTGTCCTGACAGGATACTTCGTAGGTATATTTTAATATAGGTAGATAGCAATATTGAATAAAATTATAACCAAATCTATCCGGACTGGATACTTCGTAGGTATATTTTAATATAGGTAGATAGCAATGTTGAATAAAATTATAACCAAATCTATCCTGACTGGATACTTCGTAGGTATATTTTAATATAGGTAGATAGCAATATTGAATAAAATTATAACCAAATCTGTCCTGACAGGATACTTCGTAGGTATATTTTAATATAGGTAGATAGCAATGTTGAATAAAATTAGAACCAAATCTATCTTGACTGGATACTTCGTAGGTATATTTTAATATAGGTAGATAGCAATATTGAATAAAATTATAACCAAATCTATCCGGACTGGATACTTCTTAGGTATATTTTAATATAGGTTGATAGCAATATTGAATAAAATTATAACGAAATCTATCCTGACTGGATACTTAGTAGGTATATTTTAATATAGGTAGATAGCAATGTTGAATAAAATTATAACCAAATCTATCCTGACTGGATACTTCGTAGGTATATTTTAATATAGGTAGATAGCAATATTGAATAAAATTATAACCAAATCTGTCCTGACAGGATACTTCGTAGGTATATTTTATTATAGGTAGATAGCAATATTGAATAAAATTATATCCAAATCTATCCTGACTGGATACTTCGTAGGTATATTTTAATATAGGTAGATAGCAATATTGAATAAAATTATAACCAAATCTATCCTGACAGGATATTTCGTAGGTATATTTTAAAATAGGTAGATAGCAATATTGAATAAAATTATAACCAAATCTATCCTGACTGGATACTTCGTAGGTATATTTTAAATAGGTAGATAGCAATATTGAATAAAATTATAACCAAATCTATCCTGACTGGATACTTCGTAGGTATATTTTAATAAAGGTAGATAGCAATATTGAATAAAATTATAACCAAATCTATCCTGACAGGATATTTCGTAGGTACATTTTAAAATAGGTAGATAGCGATATTGAATAAAATTATAACCAAATCTATCCTGACTGGATACTTCGTAGGTATATTTTAATATAGGTAGATAGCAATATTGAATAAAATTATACCGAAATCTATCCTGACTGGATACTTCGTAGGTATATTTTAATATAGGTAGCTAGCAATATTGAATAAAATTATAACCAAATCTATCCGGACTGGATACTTCGTAGGTATATTTTAATATAGGTAGATAGCAATATTGAATAAAATTATAACGAAATCTATCCTGACTGGATACTTAGTAGGTATATTTTGATATAGGTAGATAGCAATATTGAATAAAATTATAACCAAATCTATCCTGACTGTATACTTCGTAGGTATATTTTAATATAGGTAGATAGCAATGTTGAATAAAATTATAACCAAATCTGTCCTGACAGGATACTTCGTAGGTATATTTTAATATAGGTAGATAGAAATATTGAATAAAATTATAACCAAATCTATCCTGACTGGATACTTCGTAGGTATATTTTAATATAGGTAGATAGCAATATTGAATAAAATTATAACCAAATCTGTCCTGACAGGATACTTCGTAGGTATATTTTAATATAGGTAGATAGCAATGTTGAATAAAATTATAACCAAATCTATCCTGACTGGATACTTCGTAGGTATATTTTAATATAGGTAGATAGCAATATTGAATAAAATTATAACCAAATCTATCCTGACTGGATACTTCGTAGGTATATTTTAATATAGGTAGATAGCAATATTGAATAAAATTATAACCAAATCTATCCTGACTGGATACTTCGTAGGTATATTTTAAATAGGTAGATAGCAATATTGAATAAAATTATAACCAAATCTGTCCTGACAGGATACTTCGTAGGTATATTTTAAATAGGTAGATAGCAATGTTGAATAAAATTATAACCAAATCTATCCTGACTGGATACTTCGTAGGTATATTTTAAATATCTAGATAGCAATGTTGAATAAAATTATTACCAAATCTGTCCTGACAGGATACTTCGTAGGTATATTTTAAATAGGTAGATAGCAATGTTGAATAAAATTATAACCAAATCTATCCTGACTGGATACTTCGTAGGTATATTTTAAATAGGTAGATAGCAATGTTGAATAAAATTATAACCAAATCTGTCCTGACAGGATACTTCGTAGGTATATTTTAAATAGGTAGATAGCAATGTTGAATAAAATTATAACCAAATCTATCCTGACTGGATACTTCGTAGGTATATTTTAATATAGGTAGATAGCAATGTTGAATAAAATTATAACCAAATCTGTCCTGACAGGATACTTCGTAGGTATATTTTAAATAGGTAGATAGCAATGTTGAATAAAATTATAACCAAATCTGTCCTGACAGGATACTTCGTAGGTATATTTTAAATAGGTAGATAGCAATGTTGAATAAAATTATAACCAAATCTATCCTGACTGGATACTTCGTAGGTATATTTTAAATAGGTAGATAGCAATGTTGAATAAAATTATAACCAAATCTATCCTGACTGGATACTTCGTAGGTATATTTTAAATAGGTAGATAGCAATGTTGAATAAAATTATAACCAAATCTGTCCTGACAGGATACTTCGTAGGTATATTTTAAATAGGTAGATAGCAATGTTGAATAAAATTATAACCAAATCTGTCCTGACAGGATACTTCGTAGGTATATTTTAAATAGGTAGATAGCAATGTTGAATAAAATTATAACCAAATCTGTCCTGACAGGATACTTCGTAGGTATATTTTAAATAGGTAGATAGCAATGTTGAATAAAATTATAACCAAATCTGTCCTGACAGGATACTTCGTAGGTATATTTTAAATAGGTAGATAGCAATGTTGAATAAAATTATAACCAAATCTATCCTGACTGGATACTTCGTAGGTATATTTTAAATAGGTAGATAGCAATGTTTAATAAAATTATAACCAAATCTGTCCTGACAGGATACTTCGTAGGTATATTTTAAATAGGTAGATAGCAATGTTGAATAAAATTATAACCAAATCTGTCCTGACTGGATACTTCGTAGGTATATTTTAAATAGGTAGATAGCAATGTTGAATAAAATTATAACCAAATCTGTCCTGACAGGATACTTCGTAGGTATATTTTAAATAGGTAGATAGCAATATTGAATAAAATTATAACCAAATCTATCCTGACTGGATACTTCGTAGGTATATTTTAAATAGGTAGATAGCAATGTTGAATAAAATTATAACCAAATCTGTCCTGACAGGATACTTCGTAGGTATATTTTAATATAGGTAGATAGAAATATTGAATAAAATTATAACCAAATCTATCCTGACTGGATACTTCGTAGGTATATTTTAATATAGGTAGATAGCAATATTGAATAAAATTATAACGAAATCTATCCTGACTGGATACTTCGTAGGTATATTTTAATATAGGTAGATAGCAATATTGAATAAAATTATAACCAAATCTATCCGGACTGGATACTTCGTAGGTATATTTTAATATAGGTAGATAGCAATATTGAATAAAATTATAACGAAATCTATCCTGACTGGATACTTAGTAGGTATATTTTAATATAGGTAGATAGCAATATTGAATAAAATTATAACCAAATCTATCCTGACTGGATACTTCGTAGGTATATTTTAATATAGGTAGATAGCAATATTGAATAAAATTATAACGAAACCTATCCTGACAGGATATTTCGTAGGTATATTTTAAGATAGTTAGATAGCAATATTGAATAAAATTATAACCAAATCTATCCTGACTGGATACTTCGTAGGGATATTTTAATATAGGTAGATAGCAATATTGAATAAAATTATAACCAAATCTATCCTGACTGGATACTTCGTAGGTATATTTTAATATAGGTAGATAGCAATATTGAATAAAATTATAACGAAACCTATCCTGACAGGATATTTCGTAGGTATATTTTAATATAGGTAGATAGCAATATTGAATAAAATTATAACCAAATCTATCCTGACTGGATACTTCGTAGGTATATTTTAATATAGGTAGATAGCAATATTGAATAAAATTATAACCAAATCTATCCTGACAGGATATTTCGTAGGTATATTTTAAAATAGGTAGATAGCAATATTGAATAAAATTATAACCAAATCTATCCTGACAGGATATTTCGTAGGTATATTTTAATATAGGTAGATAGCAATATTGAATAAAATTATAACCAAATCTATCCTGACTGGATGCTTCGTAGGTATATTTTAATATAGGTAGATAGCAATATTGAATAAAATTATAACCAAATCTATCCTGACTGGATACTTCGTAGGTATATTTTAATATAGGTAGATAGCAATATTGAATAAAATTATAACCAAATCTGTCCTGACAGGATACTTCGTAGGTATATTTTAATATAGGTAGATAGCAATGTTGAATAAAATTATAACCAAATCTATCCTGACTGGATACTTCGTAGGTATATTTTAATATAGGTAGATAGCAATATTGAATAAAATTATAACCAAATCTGTCCTGACAGGATATTTCGTAGGTATATTTTAATATAGGTAGATAGAAATATTGAATAAATTTATAACCAAATCTATCCTGACTGGATGCTTCGTAGGTATATTTTAATATAGGTAAATAGCAATATTGAATAAAATTATAACGAAATCTATCCTGACAGGATATTTCGTAGGTACATTTTAAAATAGGTAGATAGCGATATTGAATAAAATTATAACCAAATCTATCCTGACTGGATACTTCGTAGGTATATTTTAATAAAGGTAGATAGCAATATTGAATAAAATTATAACCAAATCTATCCTGACAGGATATTTCGTAGGTACATTTTAAAATAGGTAGATAGCGATATTGAATAAAATTATAACCAAATCTATCCTGACTGGATACTTCGTAGGTATATTTTAATATAGGTAGATAGCAATATTGAATAAAATTATAACGAAATCTATCCTGACTGGATACTTCGTAGGTATATTTTAATATAGGTAGATAGCAATATTGAATAAAATTATAACCAAATCTATCCGGACTGGATACTTCGTAGGTATATTTTAATATAGGTAGATAGCAATATTGAATAAAATTATAACGAAATCTATCCTGACTGGATACTTAGTAGGTATATTTTAATATAGGTAGATAGCAATATTGAATAAAATTATAACCAAATCTATCCTGACTGGATACTTCGTAGGTATATTTTAATATAGGTAGATAGCAATATTGAATAAAATTATAACGAAACCTATCCTGACAGGATATTTCGTAGGTATATTTTAATATAGGTAGATAGCAATATTGAATAAAATTATAACCAAATCTATCCTGACTGGATACTTCGTAGGTATATTTTAATATAGGTAGATAGCAATATTGAATAAAATTATAACCAAATCTATCCTGACAGGATATTTCGTAGGTATATTTTAAAATAGGTAGATAGCAATATTGAATAAAATTATAACCAAATCTATCCTGACAGGATATTTCGTAGGTATATTTTAATATAGGTAGATAGCAATATTGAATAAAATTATAACCAAATCTATCCTGACTGGATGCTTCGTAGGTATATTTTAATATAGGTAGATAGCAATATTGAATAAAATTATAACGAAATCTATCCTGACAGGATACTTCGTAGGTATATTTTAATATAGGTAGATAGAAATATTGAATAAAATTATAACCAAATCTATCCTGACTGGATACTTCGTAGGTATATTTTAATATAGGTAGATAGCAATATTGAATAAAATTATAACCAAATCTATCCTGACTGGATACTTCGTAGGTATATTTTAAATAGGTAGATAGCAATATTGAATAAAATTATAACCAAATCTATCCTGACTGGATACTTCGTAGGTATATTTTAATATAGGTAGATAGCAATATTGAATAAAATTATAACCAAATCTGTCCTGACAGGATACTTCGTAGGTATATTTTAATATAGGTAGATAGCAATATTGAATAAAATTATAACCAAATCTATCCTGACTGGATGCTTCGTAGGTATATTTTAATATAGGTAAATAGCAATATTGAATAAAATTATAACGAAATCTATCCTGACAGGATATTTCGTAGGTACATTTTAAAATAGGTAGATAGCGATATTGAATAAAATTATAACCAAATCTATCCTGACTGGATACTTCGTAGGTATATTTTAATAAAGGTAGATAGCAATATTGAATAAAATTATAACCAAATCTATCCTGACAGGATATTTCGTAGGTACATTTTAAAATAGGTAGATAGCGATATTGAATAAAATTATAACCAAATCTATCCTGACTGGATACTTCGTAGGTATATTTTAATATAGGTAGATAGCAATATTGAATAAAATTATAACGAAATCTATCCTGACTGGATACTTCGTAGGTATTTTTTAATATAGGTAGATAGCAATATTGAATAAAATTATAACCAAATCTATCCGGACTGGATACTTCGTAGGTATATTTTAATATAGGTAGATAGCAATATTGAATAAAATTATAACGAAATCTATCCTGACTGGATACTTAGTAGGTATATTTTAATATAGGTAGATAGCAATATTGAATAAAATTATAACCAAATCTATCCTGACTGGATACTTCGTAGGTATATTTTAATATAGGTAGATAGCAATATTGAATAAAATTATAACGAAACCTATCCTGACAGGATATTTCGTAGGTATATTTTAAGATAGTTAGATAGCAATATTGAATAAAATTATAACCAAATCTATCCTGACTGGATACTTCGTAGGGATATTTTAATATAGGTAGATAGCAATATTGAATAAAATTATAACCAAATCTATCCTGACTGGATACTTCGTAGGTATATTTTAATATAGGTAGATAGCAATATTGAATAAAATTATAACGAAACCTATCCTGACAGGATATTTCGTAGGTATATTTTAATATAGGTAGATAGCAATATTGAATAAAATTATAACCAAATCTATCCTGACTGGATACTTCGTAGGTATATTTTAATATAGGTAGATAGCAATATTGAATAAAATTATAACCAAATCTATCCTGACAGGATATTTCGTAGGTATATTTTAAAATAGGTAGATAGCAATATTGAATAAAATTATAACCAAATCTATCCTGACAGGATATTTCGTAGGTATATTTTAATATAGGTAGATAGCAATATTGAATAAAATTATAACCAAATCTATCCTGACTGGATGCTTCGTAGGTATATTTTAATATAGGTAGATAGCAATATTGAATAAAATTATAACCAAATCTATCCTGACTGGATACTTCGTAGGTATATTTTAATATAGGTAGATAGCAATATTGAATAAAATTATAACCAATTTTGTCCTGACAGGATACTTCGTAGGTATATTTTAATATAGGTAGATAGCAATGTTGAATAAAATTATAACCAAATCTATCCTGACTGGATACTTCGTAGGTATATTTTAATATAGGTAGATAGCAATATTGAATAAAATTATAACCAAATCTGTCCTGACAGGATATTTCGTAGGTATATTTTAATATAGGTAGATAGAAATATTGAATAAAATTATAACCAAATCTATCCTGACTGGATGCTTCGTAGGTATATTTTAATATAGGTAAATAGCAATATTGAATAAAATTATAACGAAATCTATCCTGACAGGATATTTCGTAGGTACATTTTAAAATAGGTAGATAGCGATATTGAATAAAATTATAACCAAATCTATCCTGACTGGATACTTCGTAGGTATATTTTAATAAAGGTAGATAGCAATATTGAATAAAATTATAACCAAATCTATCCTGACAGGATATTTCGTAGGTACATTTTAAAATAGGTAGATAGCGATATTGAATAAAATTATAACCAAATCTATCCTGACTGGATACTTCGTAGGTATATTTTAATATAGGTAGATAGCAATATTGAATAAAATTATAACGAAATCTATCCTGACTGGATACTTCGTAGGTATATTTTAATATAGGTAGATAGCAATATTGAATAAAATTATAACCAAATCTATCCGGACTGGATACTTCGTAGGTATATTTTAATATAGGTAGATAGCAATATTGAATAAAATTGTAACGAAATCTATCCTGACTGGATACTTAGTAGGTATATTTTAATATAGGTAGATAGCAATATTGAATAAAATTATAACCAAATCTATCCTGACTGGATACTTCGTAGGTATATTTTAATATAGGTAGATAGCAATATTGAATAAAATTATAACGAAACCTATCCTGACAGGATATTTCGTAGGTATATTTTAATATAGGTAGATAGCAATATTGAATAAAATTATAACCAAATCTATCCTGACTGGATACTTCGTAGGTATATTTTAATATAGGTAGATAGCAATATTGAATAAAATTATAACCAAATCTATCCTGACAGGATATTTCGTAGGTATATTTTAAAATAGGTAGATAGCAATATTGAATAAAATTATAACCAAATCTATCCTGACAGGATATTTCGTAGGTATATTTTAATATAGGTAGATAGCAATATTGAATAAAATTATAACCAAATCTATCCTGACTGGATGCTTCGTAGGTATATTTTAATATAGGTAGATAGCAATATTGAATAAAATTATAACGAAATCTATCCTGACAGGATATTTCGTAGGTATATTTTAAAATAGGTAGATAGCAATATTGAATAAAATTATAACCAAATCTATCCTGACAGGATATTTCGTAGGTATATTTTAATATAGGTAGATAGCAATATTGAATAAAATTATAACCAAATCTATCCTGACTGGATGCTTCGTAGGTATATTTTAATATAGGTAGATAGCAATATTGAATAAAATTATAACGAAATCTATCCTGACAGGATATTTCGTAGGTATATTTTAATATAGGTAGATAGCAATATTGAATAAAATTATAACCAAATCCATCCTGACTGGATACTTCGTAGATATATTTTAAAATAGTTAGATAGCAATATTGAATAAAATTATAACCAAATCTATCCTGACTGGATACTTCGTAGGTATATTTTAATATAGGTAGATAGCAATATTGAATAAAATTATAACCAAATCTATCCTGACTGGATACTTCGTAGGTTTATTTTAATATAGGTAGATAGCAATATTGATTAAAATTATAACGAAATCTTTCCTGACTGGATACTTCGTAGGTATATTTTAATATAGGTAGATAGCAATATTGAATAAAATTATAACCAAATCTATCCGGACTGGATACTTCGTAGGTATATTTTAATATAGGTAGATAGCAATATTGAATAAAATTATAACGAAATATATCCTGACTGGATATTTCGTAGGTATATTTTAATATAGGTAGATAGCAATATTGAATAAAATTATAACCAAATCTATCCGGACTGGATACTTCGTAGGTATATTTTAATATAGGTAGATAGCAATATTGAATAAAATTATAACGAAATCTATCCTGACTGGATACTTAGTAGGTATATTTTAATATAGGTAGATAGCAATATTGAATAAAATTATAACCAAATCTATCCTGACTGGATACTTCGTAGGTATATTTTAATATAGGTAGATAGCAATATTGAATAAAATTATAACCAAATCTGTCCTGACAGGATACTTCGTAGGTATATTTTAATATAGGTAGATAGCAATATTGAATAAAATTATAACCAAATCTATCCTGACTGGATACTTCGTAGGTATATTTTAATATAGGTAGATAGCAATATTGAATAAAATTATAACCAAATCTATCCTGACTGGATACTTCGTAGGTATATTTTAATATAGGTAGATAGCAATATTGAATAAAATTATAACCAAATCTATCCTGACAGGATATTTCGTAGGTATATTTTAAAATAGGTAGATAGCAATATTGAATAAAATTATAACCAAATCTATCCTGACTGGATACTTCGTAGGTATATTTTAATATAGGTAGATAGCAATATTGAATAAAATTATAACCAAATCTATCCTGACAGGATATTTCGTAGGTATATTTTAAATAGGTAGATAGCAATATTGAATAAAATTATAACCAAATCTATCCTGACTGGATACTTTGTAGGTATATTTTAATATAGGTAGATAGCAAAATTGAATAAAATTATAACCAAATCTATCCTGACAGGATATTTCATAGGTATATTTTAAAATAGGTAGATAGCAATATTGAATAAAATTATAACCAAATCTATCCTGACTGGATACTTCGTAGGTATATTTTAATATAGGTAGATAGCAATATTGAATAAAATTATAACGAAACCTATCCTGACAGGATATTTCGTAGGTATATTTTAATATAGGTAGATAGCAATATTGAATAAAATTATAACCAAATCTATCCTGACTGGATACTTCGTAGGGATATTTTAATATAGGTAGATAGCAATATTGAATAAAATTATAACCAAATCTATCCTGACTGGATACTTCGTAGGTATATTTTAATATAGGTAGATAGCAATATTGAATAAAATTATAACGAAACCTATCCTGACAGGATATTTCGTAGGTATATTTTAATATAGGTAGATAGCAATATTGAATAAAATTATAACCAAATCCATCCTGACTGGATACTTCGTAGGTATATTTTAAAATAGGTAGATAGCAATATTGAATAAAATTACAACCAAATCTATCCTGACAGGATATTTCGTAGGTATATTTTAAAATAGGTAGATAGCAATATTGAATAAAATTATAACCAAATCTATCCTGACAGGATATTTCGTAGGTATATTTTAATATAGGTAGATAGAAATATTGAATAAAATTATAACCAAATCTATCCTGACTGGATGCTTCGTAGGTATATTTTAATATAGGTAGATAGCAATATTGAATAAAATTATAACGAAATCTATCCTGACAGGATATTTCGTAGGTACATTTTAAAATAGGTAGATAGCGATATTGAATAAAATTATAACCAAATCTATCCTGACTGGATACTTCGTAGGTATATTTTAATAAAGGTAGATAGCAATATTGAATAAAATTATAACCAAATCTATCCTGACAGAATATTTCGTAGGTACATTTTAAAATAGGTAAATAGCGATATTGAATAAAATTGTAACCAAATCTATCCTGACTGGATACTTCGTAGGTATATTTTAATATAGGTAGATAGCAATATTGAATAAAATTATAACGAAATCTATCCTGACTGGATACTTCGTAGGTATATTTTAATATAGGTAGATAGCAATATTGAATAAAATTATAACCAAATCTATCCGGACTGGATACTTCGTAGGTATATTTTAATATAGGTAGATAGCAATATTGAATAAAATTATAACGAAATCTATCCTGACTGGATACTTAGTAGGTATATTTTAATATAGGTAGATAGCAATGTTGAATAAAATTATAACCAAATCTGTCCTGACAGGATACTTCGTAGGTATATTTTAATATAGGTAGATAGCAATGTTGAATAAAATTATAACCAAATCTATCCTGACTGGATACTTCGTAGGTATATTTTAATATAGGTAGATAGCAATATTGAATAAAATTATAACCAAATCTGTCCTGACAGGATACTTCGTAGGTATATTTTAATATAGGTAGATAGCAATGTTGAATAAAATTATAACCAAATCTATCCTGACTGGATACTTCGTAGGTATATTTTAATATAGGTAGATAGCAATATTGAATAAAATTATAACCAAATCTGTCCTGACAGGATACTTCGTAGGTATATTTTAATATAGGTAGATAGCAATATTGAATAAAATTATAACCAAATCTATCCGGACTGGATACTTCGTAGGTATATTTTAATATAGGTAGATAGCAATGTTGAATAAAATTATAACCAAATCTATCCTGACTGGATACTTCGTAGGTATATTTTAATATAGGTAGATAGCAATATTGAATAAAATTATAACCAAATCTGTCCTGACAGGATACTTCGTAGGTATATTTTAATATAGGTAGATAGCAATGTTGAATAAAATTAGAACCAAATCTATCTTGACTGGATACTTCGTAGGTATATTTTAATATAGGTAGATAGCAATATTGAATAAAATTATAACCAAATCTATCCGGACTGGATACTTCTTAGATATATTTTAATATAGGTAGATAGCAATATTGAATAAAATTATAACGAAATCTATCCTGACTGGATACTTAGTAGGTATATTTTAATATAGGTAGATAGCAATGTTGAATAAAATTATAACCAAATCTATCCTGACTGGATACTTCGTAGGTATATTTTAATATAGGTAGATAGCAATATTGAATAAAATTATAACCAAATCTGTCCTGACAGGATACTTCGTAGGTATATTTTAATATAGGTAGATAGCAATATTGAATAAAATTATATCCAAATCTATCCTGACTGGATACTTCGTAGGTATATTTTAATATAGGTAGATAGCAATATTGAATAAAATTATAACCAAATCTATCCTGACAGGATATTTCGTAGGTACATTTTAAAATAGGTAGATAGCGATATTGAATAAAATTATAACCAAATCTATCCTGACTGGATACTTCGTAGGTATATTTTAATATAGGTAGATAGCAATATTGAATAAAATTATACCGAAATCTATCCTGACTGGATACTTCGTAGGTATATTTTAATATAGGTAGCTAGCAATATTGAATAAAATTATAACCAAATCTATCCGGACTGGATACTTCGTAGGTATATTTTAATATAGGTAGATAGCAATATTGAATAAAATTATAACCAAATCTATCCTGACTGGATACTTAGTAGGTATATTTTAATATAGGTAGATAGCAATATTGAATAAAATTATAACCAAATCTATCCTGACTGGATACTTCGTAGGTATATTTTAATATAGGTAGATAGCAATGTTGAATAAAATTATAACCAAATCTGTCCTGACAGGATACTTCGTAGGTATATTTTAATATAGGTAGATAGCAATGTTGAATAAAATTATAACCAAATCTATCCTGACTGGATACTTCGTAGGTATATTTTAATATAGGTAGATAGCAATATTGAATAAAATTATAACCAAATCTGTCCTGACAGGATACTTCGTAGGTATATTTTAATATAGGTAGATAGCAATGTTGAATAAAATTATAACCAAATCTATCCTGACTGGATACTTCGTAGGTATATTTTAATATAGGTAGATAGCAATATTGAATAAAATTATAACCAAATCTGTCCTGACAGGATATTTCGTAGGTATATTTTAATATAGGTAGATAGAAATATTGAATAAAATTATAACCAAATCTATCCTGACTGGATGCTTCGTAGGTATATGTTAATATAGGTAAATAGCAATATTGAATAAAATTATAACGAAATCTATCCTGACAGGATATTTCGTAGGTACATTTTAAAATAGGTAGATAGCGATATTGAATAAAATTATAACCAAATCTATCCTGACTGGATACTTCGTAGGTATATTTTAATAAAGGTAGATAGCAATATTGAATAAAATTATAACCAAATCTATCCTGACAGGATATTTCGTAGGTACATTTTAAAATAGGTAGATAGCGATATTGAATAAAATTATAACGAAATCTATCCTGACTGGATACTTCGTAGGTATATTTTAATATAGGTAGATAGCAATATTGAATAAAATTATAACCAAATCTATCCGGACTGGATACTTCGTAGGTATATTTTAATATAGGTAGATAGCAATATTGAATAAAATTATAACGAAATCTATCCTGACTGGATACTTAGTAGGTATATTTTAATATAGGTAGATAGCAATATTGAATAAAATTATAACCAAATCTATCCTGACTGGATACTTCGTAGGTATATTTTAATATAGGTAGATAGCAATGTTGAATAAAATTATAACCAAATCTGTCCTGACAGGATACTTCGTAGGTATATTTTAATATAGGTAGATAGCAATGTTGAATAAAATTATAACCAAATCTATCCTGACTGGATACTTCGTAGGTATATTTTAATATAGGTAGATAGCAATATTGAATAAAATATTAACCAAATCTATCCTGACTGGATACTTCGTAGGTATATTTTAATATAGGTAGATAGCAATATTGAATAAAATTATAACGAAACCTATCCTGACAGGATATTTCGTAGGTATATTTTAATATAGGTAGATAGCAATATTGAATAAAATTATAACCAAATCTATCCTGACTGGATACTTCGTAGGGATAGTTTAATATAGGTAGATAGCAATATTGAATAAAATTATAACCAAATCTATCCTGACTGGATACTTCGTAGGTATATTTTAATATAGGTAGATAGCAATATTGAATAAAATTATAACGAAACCTATCCTGACAGGATATTTCGTAGGCATATTTTAATATAGGTAGATAGCAATATTGAATAAAATTATAACCAAATCTATCCTGACTGGATACTTCGTAGGTATATTTTAATATAGGTAGATAGCAATATTGAATAAAATTATAACCAAATCTATCCTGACAGGATATTTCGTAGGTATATTTTAAAATAGGTAGATAGCAATATTGAATAAAATTATAACCAAATCTATCCTGACAGGATATTTCGTAGGTATATTTTAATATAGGTAGATAGCAATATTGAATAAAATTATAACCAAATCTATCCTGACTGGATGCTTCGTAGGTATATTTTAATATAGGTAGATAGCAATATTGAATAAAATTATAACGAAATCTATCCTGACAGGATATTTCGTAGGTATATTTTAATATAGGTAGATAGCAATATTGAATAAAATTATAACCAAATCCATCCTGACTGGATACTTCGTAGGTATATTTTAAAATAGGTAGATAGCAATATTGAATAAAATTACAACCAAATCTATCCTGACAGGATATTTCGTAGGTATATTTTAAAATAGGTAGATAGCAATATTGAATAAAATTATAACCAAATCGATCCTGACAGGATATTTCGTAGGTATATTTTAATATAGGTAGATAGAAATATTGAATAAAATTATAACCAAATCTATCCTGACTGGATGCTTCGTAGGTATATTTTAATATAGGTAGATAGCAATATTGAATAAAATTATAACGAAATCTATCCTGACAGGATATTTCGTAGGTACATTTTAAAATAGGTAGATAGCGATATTGAATAAAATTATAACCAAATCTATCCTGACTGGATACTTCGTAGGTATATTTTAATAAAGGTAGATAGCAATATTGAATAAAATTATAACCAAATCTATCCTGACAGGATATTTCGTAGGTACATTTTAAAATAGGTAGATAGCGATATTGAATAAAATTATAACCAAATCTATCCTGACTGGATACTTCGTAGGTATATTTTAATATAGGTAGATAGCAATATTGAATAAAATTATAACGAAATCTATCCTGACTGGATACTTCGTAGGTATATTTTAATATAGGTAGATAGCAATATTGAATAAAATTATAACCAAATCTATCCGGACTGGATACTTCGTAGGTATATTTTAATATAGGTAGATAGCAATATTGAATAAAATTATAACCAAATCTATCCTGACTGGATACTTCGTAGGTATATTTTAATATAGGTAGATAGCAATATTGAATAAAATTATAACGAAATCTATCCTGACTGGATACTTCGTAGGTATATTTTAATATAGGTAGATAGCAATGTTGAATAAAATTATAACCAAATCTGTCCTGACAGGATACTTCGTAGGTATATTTTAATATAGGTAGATAGCAATATTGAATAAAATTATAACCAAATCTATCCTGACTGGATACTTCGTAGGTATATTTTAATATAGGTAGATAGCAATATTGAATAAAATTATAACCAAATCTATCCTGAATGGATACTTCGTAGGTATATTTTAATATAGGTAGATAGCAATGTTGAATAAAATTATAACCAAATCTGTCCTGACAGGATACTTCGTAGGTATATTTTAATATAGGTAGATAGCAATGTTGAATAAAATTATAACCAAATCTATCCTGACTGGATACTTCGTAGGTATATTTTAATATAGGTAGATAGCAATATTGAATAAAATATTAACCAAATCTATCCTGACTGGATACTTCGTAGGTATATTTTAATATAGGTAGATAGCAATATTGAATAAAATTATAACGAAACCTATCCTGACAGGATATTTCGTAGGTATATTTTAATATAGGTAGATAGCAATATTGAATAAAATTATAACCAAATCTATCCTGACTGGATACTTCGTAGGGATATTTTAATATAGGTAGATAGCAATATTGAATAAAATTATAACCAAATCTATCCTGACTGGATACTTCGTAGGTATATTTTAATATAGGTAGATAGCAATATTGAATAAAATTATAACGAAACCTATCCTGACAGGATATTTCGTAGGCATATTTTAATATAGGTAGATAGCAATATTGAATAAAATTATAACCAAATCTATCCTGACTGGATACTTCGTAGGTATATTTTAATATAGGTAGATAGCAATATTGAATAAAATTATTAAAAAATCTATCCTGACAGGATATTTCGTAGGTATATTTTAAAATAGGTAGATAGCAATATTGAATAAAATTATAACCAAATCTATCCTGACAGGATATTTCGTAGGTATATTTTAATATAGGTAGATAGCAATATTGAATAAAATTATAACCAAATCTATCCTGACTGGATGCTTCGTAGGTATATTTTAATATAGGTAGATAGCAATATTGAATAAAATTATAACGAAATCTATCCTGACAGGATTTTTCGTAGGTATATTTTAATATAGGTAGATAGCAATATTGAATAAAATTATAACCAAATCCATCCTGACTGGATACTTCGTAGGTATATTTTAAAATAGGTAGATAGCAATATTGAATAAAATTACAACCAAATCTATCCTGACAGGATATTTCGTAGGTATATTTTAAAATAGGTAGATAGCAATATTGAATAAAATTATAACCAAATCTATCCTGACAGGATATTTCGTAGGTATATTTTAATATAGGTAGATAGAAATATTGAATAAAATTATAACCAAATCTATCCTGACTGGATGCTTCGTAGGTATATTTTAATATAGGTAGATAGCAATATTGAATAAAATTATAACGAAATCTATCCTGACAGGATATTTCGTAGGTACATTTTAAAATAGGTAGATAGCGATATTGAATAAAATTATAACCAAATCTATCCTGACTGGATACTTCGTAGGTATATTTTAATAAAGGTAGATAGCAATATTGAATAAAATTATAACCAAATCTATCCTGACAGGATATTTCGTAGGTACATTTTAAAATAGGTAGATAGCGATATTGAATAAAATTATAACCAAATCTATCCTGACTGGATACTTCGTAGGTATATTTTAATATAGGTAGATAGCAATATTGAATAAAATTATAACGAAATCTATCCTGACTGGATACTTCGTAGGTATATTTTAATATAGGTAGATAGCAATATTGAATAAAATTATAACCAAATCTATCCGGACTGGATACTTCGTAGGTATATTTTAATATAGGTAGATAGCAATATTGAATAAAATTATAACGAAATCTATCCTGACTGGATACTTAGTAGGTATATTTTAATATAGGTAGATAGCAATATTGAATAAAATTATAACCAAATCTATCCTGACTGGATACTTCGTAGGTATATTTTAATATAGGTAGATAGCAATGTTGAATAAAATTATAACCAAATCTGTCCTGACAGGATACTTCGTAGGTATATTTTAATATAGGTAGATAGCAATGTTGAATAAAATTATAACCAAATCTATCCTGACTGGATACTTCGTAGGTATATTTTAATATAGGTAGATAGCAATATTGAATAAAATTATAACCAAATCTGTCCTGACAGGATACTTCGTAGGTATATTTTAATATAGGTAGATAGCAATGTTGAATAAAATTATAACCAAATCTATCCTGACTGGATACTTCGTAGGTATATTTTAATATAGGTAGATAGCAATATTGAATAAAATTATAACCAAATCTGTCCTGACAGGATACTTCGTAGGTATATTTTAATATAGGTAGATAGCAATATTGAATAAAATTATAACCAAATCTATCCGGACTGGATACTTCGTAGGTATATTTTAATATAGGTAGATAGCAATGTTGAATAAAATTAGAACCAAATCTATCTTGACTGGATACTTCGTAGGTATATTTTAATATAGGTAGATAGCAATATTGAATAAAATTATAACCAAATCTATCCGGACTGGATACTTCTTAGGTATATTTTAATATAGGTAGATAGCAATATTGAATAAAATTATAACGAAATCTATCCTGACTGGATACTTAGTAGGTATATTTTAATATAGGTAGATAGCAATGTTGAATAAAATTATAACCAAATCTATCCTGACTGGATACTTCGTAGGTATATTTTAATATAGGTAGATAGCAATATTGAATAAAATTATAACCAAATCTATCCGGACTGGATACTTCGTAGGTATATTTTAATATAGGTAGATAGCAATATTGAATAAAATTATAACCAAATCTATCCTGACAGGATATTTCGTAGGTATATTTTAAAATAGGTAGATAGCAATATTGAATAAAATTATAACCAAATCTATCCTGACTGGATACTTCGTAGGTATATTTTAAATAGGTAGATAGCAATATTGAATAAAATTATAACCAAATCTATCCTGACTGGATACTTCGTAGGTATATTTTAATAAAGGTAGATAGCAATATTGAATAAAATTATAACCAAATCTATCCTGACAGGATATTTCGTAGGTACATTTTAAAATAGGTAGATAGCGATATTGAATAAAATTATAACCAAATCTATCCTGACTGGATACTTCGTAGGTATATTTTAATATAGGTAGATAGCAATATTGAAAAAAATTATAACGAAATCTATCCTGACTGGATATTTCGTAGTTATATTTTAATATAGGTACCTAGCAATATTGAATAAAATTATAACCAAATCTATCCGGACTGGATACTTCGTAGGTATATTTTAATATAGGTAGATAGCAATATTGAATAAAATTATAACGAAATCTATCCTGACTGGATACTTAGTAGGTATATTTTAATATAGGTAGATAGCAATATTGAATAAAATTATAACCAAATCTATCCTGACTGGATACTTCGTAGGTATATTTTAATATAGGTAGATAGCAATGTTGAATAAAATTATAACCAAATCTATCCTGACTGGATACTTCGTAGGTATATTTTAATATAGGTAGATAGCAATATTGAATAAAATTATAACCAAATCTGTCCTGACAGGATACTTCGTAGGTATATTTTAATATAGGTAGATAGCAATGTTGAATAAAATTATAACCAAATCTATCCTGACTGGATACTTCGTAGGTATATTTTAATATAGGTAGATAGCAATATTGAATAAAATTATAACCAAATCTGTCCTGACAGGATACTTCGTAGGTATATTTTATTATAGGTAGATAGAAATATTGAATATAATTATAACCAAATCTATCTTGACTGGATACTTCGTAGGTATATTTTAATATAGGTAGATAGCAATGTTGAATAAAATTATAACCAAATCTATCCTGACAGGATATTTCGTAGGTATATTTTAAAATAGGTAGATAGCAATATTGAATAAAATTATAACCAAATCTGTCCTGACAGGATACTTCGTAGGTATATTTTAATATAGGTAGATAGCAATATTGAATAAAATTATAACCAAATCTATCCGGACTGGATACTTCGTAGGTATATTTTAATATAGGTAGATAGCAATGTTGAATAAAATTATAACCAAATCTATCCTGACAGGATATTTCGTAGGTATATTTTAAAATAGGTAGATAGCAATATTGAATAAAATTATAACCAAATCTGTCCTGACAGGATACTTCGTAGGTATATTTTAATATAGGTAGATAGCAATATTGAATAAAATTATAACCAAATCTATCCGGACTGGATACTTCGTAGGTATATTTTAATATAGGTAGATAGCAATGTTGAATAAAATTATAACCAAATCTATCCTGACTGGATACTTCGTAGGTATATTTTAATATAGGTAGATAGCAATATTGAATAAAATTATAACCAAATCTGTCCTGACAGGATACTTCGTAGGTATATTTTAATATAGGTAGATAGCAATGTTGAATAAAATTAGAACCAAATCTATCTTGACTGGATACTTCGTAGGTATATTTTAATATAGGTAGATAGCAATATTGAATAAAATTATAACCAAATCTATCCGGACTGGATACTTCGTAGGTATATTTTAATATAGGTAGATAGCAATGTTGAATTAAATTATAACCAAATCTATCCTGACTGGATACTTCGTAGGTATATTTTAATATAGGTAGATAGCAATATTGAATAAAATTATAACCAAATCTGTCCTGACAGGATACTTCGTAGGTATATTTTAATATAGGTAGATAGCAATGTTGAATAAAATTAGAACCAAATCTATCTTGACTGGATACTTCGTAGGTATATTTTAATATAGGTAGATAGCAATATTGAATAAAATTATAACCAAATCTATCCTGACTGGATACTTCGTAGGTATATTTTAATATAGGTAGATAGCAATATTGAATAAAATTATAACCAAATCTATCCTGACTGGATACTTCGTAGGTATATTTTAATATAGGTAGATAGCAATGTTGAATAAAATTATAACGAAATCTATCCTGACTGGATACTTCGTAGGTATATTTTAATATAGGTTGATAGCAATATTGAATAAAATTATAACCAAATCTATCCGGACTGGATACTTCGTAGGTATATTTTAATATAGGTATGTAGTAAGGTTGTATAAAATTACAAATCTAGACGTAGTGCTGTGCGCTGTAGCTACTGTGCGCCCGGTTCACGCGATAGGCCTACATGAATGTACAACTTGAATTTAAAATGTGAAAAAAGAAACTTTCCGTACTTTCCGCGAAAAAAGTTGATATTCGTGTTCTACACATTAAAACGAGTAATATAATAACAAAAAAAATTTTAGCAACGTCATTAACACTATATGTTTACCATATATATATATATATATATATATATATATATATATATATATATATATATATATTTATTTATTTATTTATATTATATATATATATATATATATATATATATATATATATATATACTACTAAATTAAAAATATTTCAAAAACAAGATTACTTTTAATGAATATATTTATTCTTGTTATATATATATATATATATATATATATATATATATATATATATATATATATATATATATTAAATATGGTGATATGTTTTCTTGTAATATAGTTAATAAATTAAAAACATTTCAAAAACAAGAATAATATATGCATTAAAAGTATTCTTGTTTTTGAAATGTTTATAATTTATAAATTATTTTATAAGTTATATATATATATATATATATATTTATTTATTTATTGTAATTATAAAATAAAAAGTAACTAAAATAAAATTTTTCTCTGTCGACCTCAGGTGGAAATGACTTTAAAAATTCTTTTCCTATAGGCCTAATAATTGTTTTTCACAAAGCTGAAATTCTCCACACTCGTTATACCTCTTAGGACTGTATTTAATAAATAATGATTTTAAAATATTCGTTTTCTTTGATGAAATAATAAAAAATCAATGAATTCTAAAACTTACAGTTTATGGCAATGCCGATTACAAATAACCTCACTTTTAATTTGTTAGAATTAAAAACTAGCCCAGTAGCTTGACCATTACCTTATTTGATGAGATCTGCTTCATGTGTTCGAATTAAATAGACACTCTATTAAACACAGTATTTTGAAAATTGTTACCCTTAATTTCACTTAATATAAATGAACACTCTAAAGTTCTAAACAAACAAACAAAATAAAGGTGCACTACTGAGTGTTTCTGCGCGATTGTCGCGAACCACTAATGTAAACAACCTGTTTGCCGATTGCTTCTACGTTTGCAAGTTTCAACTGGTCTGGAATATTAGTTCATATTGGTCAGATTCTGTGAATGCTTTCGACTTATTACACACATTACTTTGTTTCTGTCCCTCCCTGTCTTGACTTATTCAATCTACTGTGTTTCTCAGTCCGTTATAAAATATGTGTAAATCGTCTTGTTCTAAAAAACTAAATAACTTTTTTACTACACGATGTGATTTCGGAATCTGATTTTATGACTTGAGTTGATAGAAACCTCATTTGAGTTCGTAATGATTGATTTAGTTTCTCAAAATTAATAACTTTGATTACACAAATAACTAAAGAAATACACATACGTTTTAATAACACATTCATGAATTTACATAACTTATATGCATCATGTTGAAGAAGTAACTCTAAGTTAGCTAATCCATATGTTTTAAAACAAATATAGAATTTAAAGCACAGATGCCATGAAAGTTATAGAAACTTCATTGACATGAATTCGAGATGAACATTTTCGGACTGTCATCTAAGTCCATTTATCCTTAAGCTCGCCAATTTATTTAATAAATTTAATTGATAAATGGTTTAGTAAATGCTCCAAAAATTGGAAAAGTGTCAAGTGCGGGAAGAAATAGTTTCTAGTGCCGTAATAGGGCAATATACGATCGGAGGGGGCTAGAAATGTCATTCAAATTCGTAACAAAAATTTGAAGGGTAAAGAAAACTATGGCGTTAAAAAATATCACCATATTACAACATAAGTGACATTTTCAAGTATCAGCGAAAAATCGAGCAAAAATCTTCGAAAAAACCCGGTAACATGGTAGTGGAAACTGCTCGCTGGCAAAGAAGGACTGGCAATTCAGCTTCCGTTGGAGACGAACGTATTTCCGGAGATCCAGAAGGAAGTTCCAGGATGTTGTTCCGTGGCTGAGAAGAAAACCAAGCCCAAGATGAACGTGTAGATGATCTGCCTTCGACCGCGACATCGAACTTGAACTTTTTAATAATGTAAAATAGAATGAAAACCGACCCTAAAACCGATCAGTGCCGATGGCTACAAGAACAAAGAGTCCAGGAAAATCCAGGAAAACTACGGCCATCCCAGTGAAAGTTTTTGGGGCAAGACTAAATTTTAATTGAAATTAACCATTTATTAAAACTAGCAAAAATTTCTTATATTCATGTAATCAAATTTCTTAATACATAAATTAAATCATTTGGAAATGAATAACTAAAAAATATAAAAACAAATGGCTATTTTCTAAACAGTATTAATATTGGTGGTCATGAAATAATAATTTGTTCAAATATTAAATTGCAAGTTCTAGAATCATAAGATCAAGCAATAGAAAGTTAACGTTTTTATAAAGTCAAAATCTATATATGTTCAAAATGAATAGTTACAAAATTTATTTAGAGTCAATATTTGAAAATGAATAAGAAATTTATAAAGAAATTCATTAAAAGATGATTTAGCACTTAAGTGAATAGAATTTATTTTATGTCCATATATACTAAATCTAACTTCTAGCATCAAATAACTGTAAAAATGTTAATCCAGTCAATTTGGTTCTAAAATCCTTAAGATTAATGTGTCGGAGCACAAATATAAATTAAATCCAAAGGCACTAGGAAGTACTTTTGCATGTTACTTCTGCAAAACTTTTTATGGACATAAAATAAAATAAATAGGTATAAATTAGTCTTATGTTATATTTAAATATGTATGTGATTTTATGTGTGAAATTTTGAACTCTAAAAATCAAGGACCATACATACTCATAAGGTCTTCAAACATTAGAAACAGTTAAACAATAGTGCTATCCAATTGACTGTTGACGTTATGCTAAGATTATAAAAACATTTAAGAACTTCATAAAACAGTCAAATATATTTCACGTCTAAAGAATTGATTGTAATTAATGGTAAATAAATAACACAAATTAATGAAATGTAATTAAAAATTACATGATATTTTTCATGTAATTAAAACAAAATAGAACAAACAACAAATGTTTCTAATAATTAAAATTAACCTGTGGTAAAGCTAGTAAATAAAATTTTATGAAATATTTCCAACCAGCAACTATGAATAAAATTTAATCATTAATTTAAACTAGCAAAATTCTTTACAAATATTATTGTAATAAAAAAGTAGCAGATAAATTTATAGTAAAACACAATTTTATAAGGTATAAATTATCACCTAAATGAGTGTGAACACTTTGGTTGGTTTTTACACAAAGTCCAGGGATTTATCCACTGGCAGATCACGCTCGACACACCACAGGTACCAGGATATGGTAAGTCGGGTGGGATCATATTTTGACCGCGGTTGAATTGCGCGTTTCGGCCCTACAGAGTCCATCATCACCAGGTATAGCTTACGCGAAAAACGCGTAAATGTGGGCACAGTGCTGGTAGGGTGTGGAACGCGAAATCGGGGACAGAATTTTTCTCCCTGAGAGGGTGCAGACCTAGTGGTTTGGCCGCGGCAGTGTGTGTGTGTGTGTGTGTGTGTTCTACATTATTCCGAATTATTACTCAAATGAAATATAGCTTCGTTAGTATTGGAAGCAGATTCCTATATTAATACAATTAATATATAATAGATTACAAAACTCGAGATGTTCGTCTGTTAATGTGAAACACTAATTGTTTATAAACTAATGAAACTGAACCAACTCTGCGTCTATATAGCTGTTTATTTTGCTATGGTTCTCTACAAGTCAAATATTTGAAAACCAAAAATGACAAATGCAGTTAAATGGAGGCTTAAAAATGTGTCACCTTGGTGTTATCTCCTTCTAATTTTTCCTCTATATCACAAACTTGCTCACTAAAATCGACTAGCAGCGCTGGGCTGTAGTCTAACGCTTATACCTGTTCCTTTTGTCTGAATTTTATCCGTACGAACAGATTATATTAGTGATTAGTGGTCAGTGGTTAAGCTTAGGACTAGGGTGCAATGTATTAGAGTAATTTGAGCCCTGTAAGAAAATATAATGAATTTTAAAAAATACAAATCTGTTAAAACAAATAAAAAGATACACAAAACTTACAAATTAATCATTTATTTACTCATATGCGTTTCAGTGACAAAATCATCACCATCAGTGGGTATTGCTACTACAAACTCTAACTTACAACTAGCAGGTTAGTTACTCTACTTACCTAGTTGTAAGTTAGAGTTTGTAGTAGTAACACTCACTGATGATGATTTTGTCATTGAAACGCGTATGAGTAAATAAATGATTAATTTGTGAGTTTTGTGTATGATTTTATTTGTTTTAACATTATCTCACAAGCTAAACTCAAAGAATATTTGTACAAATCTGTTGTTCGTTGGTTAGGAATTTTAAATAAAACATGAGGAAGCGGTCCCTGAATGCCAATGCAAACCTGTGAGACGGAGAAACAAAATCTTATTGTAATTAACTAATATTTAATATTATAAATAAAGGTAAAAAACAACATCATAACTTTTGTGCTATTACACAATCTATGTTTTAAAATTTATAGTGGAAGTTACCTTGTAGCAAAGATTTTGGAAATCCCATGATGGTTTGTTTGAACTGTAATGAACCCAATTAACCACTTATGGCAGCTATTCCTGCAGTAAAGAGGCTTAGAACTGCTGCGTCATTATTATGTCTCAATAGTTTCGTTGTCCATGAGCAAGTTGAATGCTTAATTGTATCCTGCTCAGCACAGTCTTGTTGCAACCCATGGCGGACACTTGATGCCTCTGTAAACAAACAGCACTCTAGTATATAGTTTGCATATCTGATAAAACTGAACGGGGGCCAATTGTAAGTAATTTTATTTTAGCATTAATAACCTAAAGTTCGATGTGTCTTGTTCAAACTTTCAATCGTTAAATACTTTTTATTCATCCGCTAAAGTTCAAATAGATTTTTCTTTAACTTGTAGTGGATGACACTCAATGTTAATACAGTTTTTTTATTTATCATTTCATTAATTAAGTTTAAAGAAATAACTTTATTTTTGTATGGGAGAAAAGCATTTCACAAAAAGGGCAAGGTATGCAATATAATTGTTTCTCCCAATTGGCTAAAAATAAGTAATAACTTATCATTTCGTAAAACAGCTGATTTCATGTTATAGGTTATGTGGTAGAACAGCTGTTTTAACGCATAGATTATTTTACCTAATTTATATTATTTGTAATTATTTAATAAAAAATAACTAAAATATTTTTTTCTTTCTTGACCTAAGTAGGTAAATACATTTAATATATAAATATATTTTAATAAGTTAATTGACACAAAGATAACTCAAATTAAGCCAGTAAATAAGTTATTATTTATAAATATATATTTATTTTTATCAATGCAATAAACCCAATTTGGAACTGATAGGGGTTGAAGCCTCGGCATAAAGGTAATACAGTATGTAATCCCATATAGGCCCTGCTAGTGTATGAAACGGACAAGACTGTACTTAGAATCTATATTCAAGGTACACATTCAGGCCTATACAGTAGATACAACAAGAAGAAAACTCATTTTACGCCAAATACTCGATTAAAGAGAATCACATTCTAGCAGAGATGGCTATTACATGAGTCCATACAATGGATGTATTCCATGGTGGTTATAGAGGGAAACGGCTGGAAATCTTGGAAAATTTAGGAATGTATAAAAGTCTACAAAATAATACGGACTTATTTAAGGTAACTATTAGACCATTAGTCCATATTTTGTTTAAAATTTGTAACTTGTAAAACTTTTATAATAACATCTGCACTCCATGAAGAGATACATGAGAGAGGCTCAGATAAGGTACGAGGGTTAGTCATTGCTCAATATACTGGAAAATGTGATAAGATAAGCAATGACAAGGCAGATTGTATTTTTAACAATTTTATACCTATGAACACTTGAAGTAGGTGGGGAGCTTTCAAGAAAGCTTCAAGTGTGTAGAAACAAAGTAATAATAATAAAGGAATATAATAGCGCTGGTCCTAAATACAGAAATATCAGTACAAACTAGAAGTTATATCGTTTTAGCTCTACATTTTCCCATAATGTTTAGAGGAATGGGAATATCTAATTCCCACAATCCGTCAACAAGTAAACATATGCTTAATACAGTAATTTCTTTTCTGCAAGTCATGTATGAATATTATACAACATTTTGTGTATTCAATTGCAAATACATTTCTTATTTGTGGTATTATGTGCGAAATTTTTATATTTTGTATATATTGAAGATTTATATATTTTTTAAAACATTTTGTGTACTTTGTACAATATTATATAATATTTTCCACAAGAGTTTTTATATTTTTTATAGCATTCTATATATTTTGTACAATATTTTGTGTATTTTGTATAATATTTTATATTTTGATCAACATTTTAAATATTTTAGACAACATTTTGTATATTTTGTACGACATATAGGCCTATATGTTGTACAATATTGTGTATATTTTCTACAACAGTGTTATATTTTGTATAGCATTCTTTAAATACAAATATGGTACATCTTGTGAATTTTGTACAATATTTTATATTCTGATAAGCATTTTGTACAATTTTACAACATTTTGTATATTATGTAAGACATGTTAATTTGTACAATAATTTGTATATTTTCTACGACAGTTTTATATTTTGTATGTATTGTACAATATTTTGTAAGACATGTTTATTTTGTGCATCATTTTGTATTTATTGTAAATATTTCTATATTTTGTTCAACTTTTTGTATGTTGTGTCAATATTTGTATATTCTATACAATATTTTGTATATTTTTAACAACATTTATATATTTTTTACAACAGTTTACATAATTTATACATTATATATATTTTGCACAACATTTTTTATATTTTTGTCTATATTTTTTTATATTTCCTACAATAGTTATTTATTTTTGTAGAATATTGACAATGTTATATTACTTTTTTAATTTGTTTTTCTAATATTTCTGTTATCAGTTTTAGATAAGCAAACACAATTACTCGGAAATACAAGCTCACATACTTTGACACATGGGAATGGCTGAACCAATAACACTCCTATAGTCAATGTTTAATGAAGAGTTTGAAGATAATCGCATAGGTGGAGATATGTGCCCAAGTTGGAAACCAAATGAATCTATTTTATAAACATATTGCATTGTGAAAATTTTATTAATTTTTATTTTTAATAGCAAGAATGGCATAATTTTTCACTCCTCTTTTCATTTTACTGATTATTTACTATAAGTAACATTTACCAAGCTTGATAAATGTCATATCTGTGTATTTCCAATTGTTATAAGTAAATCATACAAAAAATTAGGATTCTGACATTTGGATTTTTAAACACATAAAACGATTCTGATAAAAATAGTCATTTTTGAAACCGCCTTATTAAAAACTTGCAGTTCTTGCGTTGTATATCTTGAGGTTTTTCTTATAAATATCACTTTTGGTACCATCTGGCAAAATATCCACTACTTACTGATATTGTTTAGCAGAATATTTTACACCACTATTTTTTAGCAGTGCACTGAACAAAATGCACTGACCTGGTGTGAAATGTGCCTGCTGAAAAATATCACTAAGTAGTGGTTTTATTGCCAAGTGATGCCAGAAGTGCGCTTTATTTAACTCCTGTCAAAAAGACTAAAAACTAACTTTTATAACAGAATTTTTACAAAAAAAGATTAAAAACTGCTAATAGTGTCTTAAGAATGACCATAAGCATCGTATACAGAGGTTAAAACATTGTTAGGAGTTAAATAAATTCTCTTATTTCATCATATTCCTTTATGTGTTTACAACTAAACAATACTTACATTTATAAATAAATTAGCCATAACATAATATTTTGTTTACAAAAAAAAATCAAATAGAAATTTCTTAAAATTGTATTAATTGCTTATGTTTACTTCATAAAGTCTCCTTACCATAAACTCAAATAATGAAAATCAATTATTACTAAACCATCCTGCATTATCTGCATTCAAACATTTCTGTCATATTTCTTATAACCCATACTTTACTAAAATAAGAGTGTTATTGGCCGAACTCATCTGAAAAATCTTATAAATTTCTTGGGTTTTGCAAAACCCTACTTTTTGAAAGTTTTAATTCTTGAATTGCAGGTACATCTATCTTATAAAGACTTCATTTTAATGGTGTGATATGATTTCATAACCTATTTCAACATGTCATTAATAATAATTCACTATTTAATTCTGGCTCCAAAAATTAAAAAAACACCAAAATTTTTAAAATATGCACTCAGATTCCGTTCTTATTTACTGCAATTGAAATTAAAATTAAAACACCTATCAAGCCCATGTGTTACTCTTTTCATAAAATGAAAACTTTTTTCTCATGCCAATATTGTTGTAAGATCTGTGTTCTTTTATATGGCATTTTAAATCATCATTATCATGATTCTTTCTTGTATTTAATTATCAGTCACAAGGAACCTCAACCAAACACTTGTTGCCAGGCCAAATTAGTGTCAAAAAGCTACAATCTTGTATTACATTGCTAGTAACAAGGAATCTCAACCAAACACTTGTTGTCGTGCCAAAAAGCAACAATCTTGTATTACATTGCTAGTAATAAGTAATCTCAACCAAACACTTATTGCCAGGCCAAATTAGTGTCAAAAAGCAAAAATTTTGTATTACATTGCTAGTAACAAGGAATCTCAACTAAACACTTGTTGCCAGGCCAAATTAGTGTCAAAAAGCAACAATCTTGTATTACATAGCTAGTAACAAGGAATCTCAACCAAACACTTGTTGCCAGGCCAAATTAGTGTCAAAAAACAGCAATCTTGTATTACATTGCTAGTAACAAGGAATCTCAACTAAACACTTGTTACCGGGCCAAATTAGTGCCAAAAAGCAACAATCTTGTGTTACATAGCTAGTAACAAGGAATCAACCAAACACTTGTTGCCGTGCCAAAAAGCAACAATCTTGTATTACATTGCTAGTAACAAGGAATCTCAACTAAACACTTGTTACCAGGCCAAATTAGTGCCAAAAAGCCACAATCTTGTATTACATAGCTAGTAACAAGGAATCTCAACCAAACCCTTGTTGCCGTGCCAAAAAGCAACAATCTTGTATTACATTGCTAGTAACAAGGAATCTCAACCAAACACTTATTGCCAGGCCAAATTAGTGTCAAAAAGCAACAATCTTGTATTACATTGCTAGTAACAAGGAATCTCAAGTAAACACTTGTTGCCAGGCCAAATTAGTGTCAAAAAGCAACAATCTTGTATTACATAGCTAGTAACAAGGAATCTCAACCAAACACTTGTTGCCAGGCCAAATTAGTGTCAAAAAGCAACAATCTTGTATTACATAGCTAGTAACAAGGAATCAACTAAACACTTGTTGCCGTGCCAAAAAGCAACAATCTTCTATTACATTGCTAGTAACAAGGAATCTCAACCAAACACTTGTTGCCAGGCCAAATTAGTGTCAAAAAACCACAATCTTGTATTACATTGCTAGTAACAAGGAATCTCAACTAAACACTTGTTACCAGGCCAAATTAGTGCCAAAAAGCAACAATCTTGTGTTACATAGCTAGTAACAAGGAATCAACTAAACACTTGTTGCCGTGCCAAAAAGCAACAATCTTGTATTACATTGCTAGTAACAAGGAATCTCAACCAAACACTTGTTGCCAGGCCAAATTAGTGTCAAAAAGCAACAATCTTGTATTACATTGCTAGTAACAAGGAATCTCAACTAAACACTTGTTACCACGCCAAATTAGTGCCAAAAAGCAACAATCTTGTGTTACATAGCTAGTAACAAGGAATCAACCAAACACTTGTTGCGGTGCCAAAAAGCAACAATCTTGTATTACATTGCTAGTAACAAGGAATCTCAACTAAACACTTGTTACCAGGCCAAATTAGTGCCAAAAAGCCACAATCTTGTATTACATAGCTAGTAACAAGGAATCTCAACCAAACCCTTGTTGCCGTGCCAAAAAGCAACAATCTTGTATTACATTGCTAGTAACAAGGAATCTCAACCAAACACTTATTGCCAGGCCAAATTAGTGTCAAAAAGCAACAATCTTGTATTACATTGCTAGTAACAAGGAATCCCAAGTAAACACTTGTTGCCAGGCTAAATTAGTGTCGAAAAGCAACAATCTTGTATTACATAACTAGTAACAAGAAATCTCAACCAAACACTTGTTGCCAGGCTAAATTAGTGTCAAAAAACAACAATCTTGTATTACATTGCTAGTAACAAGGAATCTCAACTAAACACTTGTTACCAGGCCAAATTAGTGCCAAAAAGCAACAATCTTGTGTTACATAGCTAGTAACAAGGAATCAACTAAACACTTGTTGCCGTGCCAAAAAGCAACAATCTTGTATTACATTGCTAGTAACAAGGAATCTCAACCAAACACTTGTTGCCAGGTCAAATTAGTGTCAAAAAGCAACAATCTTGTATTACATTGCTAGTAACAAGGAATCTCAACTAAACACTTATTGCCACGCCAAATTCGAGCCAAAAAGCAACAATCTTGTATTGCATTGCTAATAACAGGGAATCTCAACCAAACACTTATTACCAGGCCAAATTCATGCCAAAAAAACAACAATCTTGTATTACATTGCTTGTAACAAATTCTGGATTATGTGTAAAATCTGTTTTCTTTTTTCTCCTATTTTATTTTTGTCGTTAGAGATACAGAACCTGGTTCTCTAACCTCTAACTGTTTTAAAAATTTGATTGACATGTTTGAGGGATTAGTTTATCAATTTACTTCAAGTGATAACCTGAACTTGTAAAATATATATGTAATTAGTAGATATTCAAGGCAGTTTATTTAGATAAAACAAAAAACAAAAATTAAAATATCAATTTGTAACATCAGTAAATACTAATTAAAAGTAATTTAGGATATTTAAGAAGAAACAACATAGGTTTTATTTAATATTACCATATTGTAAAATATTGTCCTCAAGTTATAACAAAAATAATCACAAACAGGTGAAAGCATTTATAGTTATCAAGTCTTTGGATACTATTGTCTGGGTTTTATGTAGCCACTGCTTTCCTACTGTGTTTAGATTAATTTATGGTTAGTAAATCAAAGTAATCTCAGAGAATAACAATGGACTAAGAGGCCTTTAAAATTATATTATTTGTGAATTCAGTTTCAATAATAATTTCTAATGTTAATTAGCTGTGGTAATTATAAGAAATGAAGGAAATGAAAAATTACTTACTTACTTACTTACTAGCCAACGCCCACCCTTGGCTGTTGAGCCATTTGGTGATGCGCTGACCAGTAGAGATAAGCTGCCCGGTATACTTCTTCTTGAATGGAATGGTCAAGTTCCGGGCATGCAGCGAGATGTTCTGCGTCCATTGCAGTGTAGCTGCACAGTTGACAATGTGGTGTTCGGAGAACTTTGATGCGATTCAGATGGGCTGCCAGGTAATCATGGTATGTTTTCATGCGGAATGCAGCAACAGCAAAAGCTGGCGGGAGATCGTTTCCAACAGGCCCAGCAGTGACGAGGCTTTCCCATTTTTTTCCAGCTTCCTCTTGGGTTAAATGCTGTCGAACCCACTTCTCTGTTGCAGCACTTGTTTCCAGTTTAGAAGATTTTAGAGATGGTTGGCACCCAGTTGCTGGGGTGTAGTCCCTTTCCTTGCTAGTTTTTCAGCTTTCGTTTCTGAAAATGTTGACATGACGGGAATCAATTAAAGTTTGATAAGCCATCCTTTTTGCCCGAGTGTATGTAGAATTCGTCGGCACTCTAGTGTTCTTGGCCAATCTGTTTCTGTGTTATTTGATAGGTTATGGATAGATGCCTGGGAATCAACCAAAAAAAACTATGTTTATAGGCTGGTTGATCTGCTCTAGCTCCTTAGCCGCGGCCAAGACTGTAGGCAATTTCACCGTCGTAATTGCTGAGAGGTCCACCCACTGGGAGAAAACCTTCAAATAGTCAACAAAATTAGCCTGCTCCTGTTTTCCCTGTTTGTGATATCGAGGATCCATCGGTATATATATGAAGCCATTTATTCAGATTATAGTCTTCGGCTATGATTTGATTTGCTGCTTTTTCTAACTCAATGGGTAGCGATTTCTGTTTTGTAAGCTGATGGTTTCTTAGGTTGAACTTAGCTCCGGAAGTTGGTTGAAAAACTCGCTGTGATTGAGGAGTGAAAATGAAAAATTAAGATGCTAACATGGCTGTATTACCAAAAGAAACCCTAGAATCCTAGGGCTTCTAGATCCTAGGGTTCTATAACCTTATTTCTAGATCTTTAACCGTAGGAAACCTTAAAAATGATGGTATTTTAGTAAATAATAAATTAAACATAATTTTTTTTTTTATATGAATTCAACTAAAAACATTTTGGGGTAGTAGTCAAAAAATAATGCTTTTTCATTGCCTTAAAATAAGAATGGTTTGATACAATCTTTCCATACAATTTACTTCAAATTTCATCACTACAGAAAATGTTTTCATTCCTGAGGATGTTGGTAATGTTTACCAATGAAAAGCTTTGGATATAAATTAATAAATATTCTTGTATTTGAATAACCTATGTTGTTTTAATATATATATATATATATATATATATATATATATATATGTTTAGGGAGTCGTTTGGCTAAATTATGATATATGAGTTGTTTTCAACTTGTCTACTGAGATCTATTGATCTACTAGCGAAGTATAGTTACATTCTACTAGCCTCAATATAGAACATAAATCAGAAATAAATTTACATGTCCACACAATAAAACTTAAACTCCATCACACCAGTTTTGAGACCACTTCATTATGAGACTGTGTAAGTTTTGTCTTATATATGTTACAGACAATGTATTAAGTTTGTCACTCCATAGAATGCATAGTCATTCTATACATTGCCTAAAATTGACGGGCAAAGTATTAAAGAAATTTGTTTTCATACTTTACTTTGGCATTCTATACAATGTGTGCCATGACTCAGGTAAACCTGTAGCTTAAGACAACCAAGCCCTGACCCCCCTGCCGTCCATACCCTCACCACTCACTAGTCGCCAGCACTATTCTGTACTGGATGCCGTGCTTCAATAGTGTGCTACAGCCAGTGTGTTGTGAACAGTTTACATGTCTGTATATTATCCGAAATATCTCAAGTGATCGTAGATCAGTGTTTGGCGGACCTTTTGACTAATATGAGATTAAAATTTAATGCAGACATTGGTAAAAACCGTAGCACGAATGCTAAAAATGTGTTTTTGACACGTAGCTACTACAATACATTAGTTTAGAAGGTTGAAGATACCAAAATCAAATCAAAAAAGGAACCCCATGACTACTGGCTACTTAACAGGTACAATGTAACACTAGTAGCAAATCAACAAATATTAATTTATCCACTGAAACATGGAAACAGTGCCATAAACTTTTATGTTATTGATTCAGACTTATTTGATGTTCTCCATGAATTTTCGTGTTTCAATAGGGTATGAAGAAAGAGGCCATGTTAAATGAATTAACTGTAAAGTACAAAAGTTCATTTGTGATACATTTTACCTGATAAACTCTTGGCATTATATATAACACCTAGAAAAACTATGTAAAATTATACAAAATCATTCTTATCTAAGAATTTGACTAAAACTATTAGGGAAAGTATAGAATGCCTAAGTATTAAATAAAATGCCTGGAATAATCACTTTGTCTGTAACATATACTGAAAAGATGAATTTAAACTACATTTCTATAAAATATGTGGGCTATAGAAATAAACCATTTTCTCCCTTTCTCTCTCCTTTTAGTGTTGATAAATCCATCCTACCTTATAAGCACATCAATTTTCTGTTTTTTCACATTCTTATCTTTATGCAATGATAGACATTCTTCACCTGAAAGCACACAAAAAGAGTGATTTATATTAAAAATGTAAAAAATCATTGTACAAAAAATACACTGAAATGTATTCTTTACAGTATATGTTGATACAGTATAAAGAATAAATTGTGTTAGCGCTGTTAAACCTAATGATTTATTTTTACCAAAAATAATTATTAAAACCTCAAAATCTTTGTACACTGTTCATTAATTTTCCTGATAAAATATGTACTTTTGTTTATGTTATTTGCTTAAGTTGTTAAAGATTCTTTTACGAATCTTAGAAAAACATTTATGTCTGCAGGCAAATACTAAAATATTTTGTTTTCTTACATTTTTGTACAATTTAATTTGAAATTTCTAATATGTGTATGAAATTTATTTTTATAAATACCTGTTTTAGTAAAATATTAAGTAAATCAATGTTAGTAGTATATCTGGAAAAATTTATATGATATTGGCAGTTATCATGGATAAATGTTATGTTTGCTTCCTTCACTAAAACTTTACATGCAGTACTGGAAAATAAATATATTTTAAAAGACTATTCTCTCTTTAAAGAATTCCTAGCAAAAGTGTTTGCACTTTTTGGTATTAACTTGGCAAAAACACCAATACTTACTGATATTTTTCATCAATCGCGGTTCACATTAAGTCAGCGCATGATTCAATGCTGTCAGTCACTGACAAGACTTTTGCTCAGGTGTGTTGTGTTGGTGTGAGTTTGTGGTGTATTGGTGTTCTGTGTTGTGTTATTGTTCATAGAGTAGTTAATTATGTGTTCAAGTATAGTATTTGATTGTGAATGTATTTTGTCGTTTAGAATGTGTTGTGGATAGTGTTTGTGGTGTTTGTATATTTAGTAGTTTTCCGTTGAGTTAAGATTGTTGCTTTTTTTATTTAGTGTAGGATATTTTGATTGGTGTCTATTCCAAGTTAATACCAAAAAGTGTAATTATAAAAAAAACCTGAAGATGTACAACACAAAAAGTAAAAGTCTTTGCTTTACCAAATATCAAGAAAGAAATAGAAAAGCGACTAGCTGAAGAGATTACTAATTTTAGCCTTATTAATTCTTTAAGAATGTCTGAAATTTTAATTAAAAATACATTTACACTTTCTCACTGTTTTCAAATGTAATTAAATGTCTGTGCATGAGAATATCTGTGTGAGTGATTGTAACTACAGTCACATCTTTACAAAACATCCAGAAAAACAAATTGTGTTTATTTTTCAAAAAAATAAAGCATTATTAACCTGTAGTTGAGAAAGGATTGTAGTACCTAACTCACAATAAATTAGGATAAATTATAAATTATTGCACTATAATATTGTGATAGTAAATTAGTACAGAATCTAATTATGATTCACAAAACCTTGAGGCAGTGATGAGCTGTGTGAATCAACCTTCACCTCTGTTCTAGATTTTCCTTTCTCACCTAATAATAGTACTTCCTGCTCAATGTTGCCATTTTACAGGCGTATCCTCTAACTTAAAATTAATGATGTAATAATTAATGAAATCTCTATAGTTTCATTGTAAAGTACCCTTGGATAAAAGCTATTTTATGTTGCTGTGTATTGAAGTCACATCTAAACTTTTTTGAATCCGTATAAACTTCCATTAAAACAATAAAAGGTTGACAATATGTGATATTGTTCTAGAAAATACTACTCTGGTATGTGTTTAATCTTTAGATTGATGATTGTGTAGTAAAATTGATTTACTAAATAATTCTTTACAATACTTCATTAAAATGTAAAAATTCACTTAACATAAGTAATGCATTTTTATGGAGATTACTTTGTTTCTCCCATTTTATCATTGTGATTGAGAGTCATTACCATTAAATTGGGACTTAAGTAAAGTTCCTGTATCTATTTGTAAGATTGGTTTTGCTGTAGAATAACTGTAGGTGGTGATTGAAAAAGGAAAGGAGGTGTAGTGATAAATTTTATATTAATTAGAGCAGAAGAAACAATTCATTACACATGTTCTTTGAATGGTGCTTGGCTGAACTAATGTATGTATAGATGTGATGATATGCTGAGTGAGTGGCATCTTGGTTTTAGGCAGTATGAGACTTTCAGAGTTAGTGGACCTAACCTCAATTTCATAGGTTTGATACTGAAAACCTAGGTTTCCTAAGAATGCTAGTAAGTAAGGTTGCCACTAATTGCTGAGTTTGGACAGCCCTATTCCTTTAAGTTGATCAAATAATGAATTGTTTAAGGTGTTGTAACAAAAGAGGTACCTAGCTGAGACAAAGTTGAGACAAGTAATCTAGTCCAAATTACTAATCAATTGCTGAGTGAAGATGAAGTCAGTTTAATCAATGCATTTCTCACTTTATAAGTAATGCATTATTGGTTTAATTGTGAGTCTATGGCTCATTCTAGACATGTTGTTTATTTATCTAATGTAATTAACATAGCTCCGTAATATTTCTACAATTCTTTTAAATGCATGGCTTTTATGTTCATTGAGGTAATTTGCAAGGTAATAATTAACTGGCTTGCTTATTTCATTTTTTTTAGGAACAAAAATTCTCATTTCAATTATTAAGAATTTTTATAATTTTATCCTTATTTGTTAACACCAATATTATTATTATAGTAATTAGACAATTTTTTTTGACAAATAATCTTACTGCTAAATCCCATTTTCAAAATTAATTTTCTTGCTGAGTTGAAAAACATAAACTTTTCTTACCTCATAAATATTGAACATAAGTAGCTCTTTACATATTTAATTTCATGAAGGAGTTGAAGCAGTATTTTTAAGAAATGCTACTTTTTATAATAACATTTTTATTGTTTTTTATTCTCTCCTAATTTTAATCATGAGTCTATTTATGTAATAAAATTAGTGGGAGGAAGTACACATTGTTAGATAAACATGACAGTTTAATTTCAGGGTAGCCAACGTCATGACTTTATCCCAATGTCCAACTTCTTTATATAACCCTATTTATATTTTAAATAAATAAAGCCTCTAAACCACAAATAACTTTTATTTAAACCTTATGTATATTTCAATTGCACAGCAATCATCTTCGGAGGTATTTAAATTATAACTGTTGTATTTTTAAATACCTCTGAAGATGATTGCTGTGCAATTGAAATGTACATAAGGTTTAAATAAAAGTTATTTTTTGAATTTTGTAGTCCATTACGTTCGGTGAATCTTTTTACCGAAAGTTATTTGTGGTTTAGAGGCTTTATTTATTTTAAAAATAAACATTACGCCACAGTTGCTTCATACAGTTATATTTTAATAACCCTATTTAGTTACTAATTGTCTAACTAGAAGTAAAAGGATAATTGTTTAGCTATAATTCCCCATATTAACGACCCAAGATTTACTAAACTAGTTATCCCAGCGGTTGGAAGTTGAAATTTCAACATTTAAAAATTCAAAACTGACAAATATTAACCTAAAAATTATTTACTTTATCTGTCCCAGAATCATTTTAAAATATTTATCATTCTAATTATACTTCATAATTTCCTACCATTTATGACTATAAATTTCCTTCCTCTACCGTTTCTTCAAATACTAGTGATATTTTATCATACGCTGTTGGCTACACTGGTAAATATCTCACAGTTAAACTGTGGTTGTACTGTATAAAAGTGGACTTCGTAATTGGCTGGCTCCTAATAGATTATATCTGTTGCTGTTAGAGGTAAGTTTTATCTGTTATTTTGTTGTACTTATAATTATGATCCAGAATAGTCAATTGTTTTGAATTTTATTTCAGTTTGGTGTATTGACCAAACAATCTATTGTACTATTCTCTATAGTTAAAAATAGCTAATAGTATAACTCAGATTGTTAATTAGTCTATGTTTAGTACAGGTGCAATCCACAATGACTACGGTAATCAGCTGTCGGTATACAATACTTGGTTCATTGTGCAACTATGTGACTACAGTAGTCAAATAGTTTTCAACGGCCACAATAAAAACTCTTTCTACAAGAGACGTTTGGAAAGAAGTATTAAGAATTTACCATCAATAATGATTTTATTATCGATGGTTTTCCGGATAACTTACAATGTTACATACTAGTATTACGTATTTACCGTTTATAAATAGATTGATTATTATTCTAGATTGCTACATCTTTTTTATTAAAATTATTGACCGGTATTCCCTAAATCTGATATTGATCTCTAACATACTGAATAGGGTAAATTATAAACTACTATAGATATTTCTTAGGACAAAACTTTTGTTTATTTCCCTTCCAGAGGTAGTCATTTTAATAACTTTCCCTCAAAATAATTTTTTCATCTACTTCCAAAATTGTAAGAAAAAAGTTATCTGCATCGCAGACGTAATCGATATTGGCAAAAGAAATTACATGGGGTGATGCAGATACTCTTAAAGAACGTAAAGAAAAAATTCAACCTGTTGCTAACATTCCAATATGTTATTATTTTTTAAAGTCTGATTCACAATAGATACAAAACATTTTAAAACTATCTATTTTCCTAAAACAGATAACTGCTATATTACAATAGAATATGTTGATTAACTTGGTTACAATATATTTGGTTTTAAAAATAATGTCTACTTAGCAAACTTCATTTCTTTTGTAACGAAGTCTATCCTAACCTGATATTTGTAGCTGTATAATGCAGTTAAATATAGTGGTAAACAAACATGATTTCAAAAGTTTTTATATGTATTGTGAATTTATTTGTCTTTTTATCGGAATTTAAAAATTTTGGGTTACACCAAAATTTATTCTGGTACATAGGTGGCCGCTAAAATGAACAATTACCTTTATTTCTCATGATTTTCTACATGAGCAGGAATCATTTTTTGTCGATATCGATATGCTGATAATTAAAAATTGGAGTATTTTTTTTAAAGAGTGTAAAAGTTTACCAATAGAAGATAGGTAAATCACTAAAGGATACCTAGAATGAAGGGAGAATTTTAATTTATTGATAATTTAATTTTTGTATAAACTATCATAACATTCTTGTCATTTTCACTATAATCATGTAAAAAGTTATGGTTAAAATACACAAGTTACCAAAAATAGGTAATGAAATTTCCATAAAATGTTTTGCCATTACAGGATTTATTTTACCATAAAACAAAATAAAGAAATGTATAGATTCAAGTAACATTAACTAGTGGTCACATAATTCCCTAAAACTACTTTCAGATATTTTCATATGTCGGTAAAGTAATATAAAATGTGTGAAAATTATAAGTGTTTAATGTTTTCAAAAATCTAATTTTATATTTTATTATTGTAATCTTCAATATGAAACTTATACATATGAACCTAAAATAAACTAGTAATATTATAAATTATGCTTCTTAATGTAAAACGATATGAAGGCAATAATTGTTCTTCTGTATCAATAAAAATCACTTTGAAACGCTCAATAAGGCAAATATTAAGAGTTAACAATTTTGGTTTAACTTATTTTCTTAAAATCATTTTTCTAGCTGGTATACAGTTTATATCCCACTTTAAAGTAACCATGTAGCTATATTTTCCAAGACAAACAGAACATATGAAAATATTTGTTTATTATTTAACGCCTCTTAATAACTTATGTGTGTGATCTATCATTAGGCTATATATATATATATATATATATGCAGTTTCTACGTTTCGTAAAATCTGCTATACATTTTCTTCAATCTACAAGTTTATGTTCAATGGGGAGGGGGGGTTACAGCACCTGTTCTTTAAGTTATTACTTGGGTTTTTATACAACTCCAGGAATGACCATGAAAATACATCCTCTGATTCCATGAGCCTAGCTCAGGCTAAACAAAGATTTGTTGACATCATTCCTATCTTTCAACTGATTCAAGTGGAAAGCAAGGCAACCAACGAGAAATCAACTGGCCTATAACAAATGTGTTCAATCTATCTTTATATTATAACTTAATTTTAATAGTATACAAAAATATATCATTAATTTTGTACAATGCTGTCTACTTTTTCAAGGGAATCAGTCAAAAGCACATCCTACCTATCCTATCCCAAAAAATGACAGCTGTTACCACTCTCCCTTGCATAGTTGTAAACATTTCCTGTAGGAACTTCATATCTCTAGTCCATAGATTGTTTTTGTTTTACCTATGTCTCATGATCAGTAACTAAAAGACCAAGAATAAGTTACTGTCTTATCTATAAGGCTTAAGTATTGACAAGTATTAGATAATATTGAGTTGAGGATATGGCCCACATGTGAAACAGGTATAAATAGCAAGCTGATAATAAGTGCTCATTAATGATAAGAGTCTTTTTTTAATTGAAATGTTAATTTTCAAACAAAAAATCGGTGATAAAAATTACAGAACTTTTAAAAAATGTAATGAAATATGGGAACTAAAAATTTATTATTCAATTTTTATGATATTTATGTATATATAATTTTGTACAAATGAAATATGTATATAATTTTAAAATTTTTTGTAATTTAGAAAAGGCTACTCTTTTCTGCCCAATTATGAAGTCTCTCATATCGAAATCTAAGAATAATTACTATATATGAAACTAACACTACAATTTTAATATATGTAATGACTTATTACACTTTTGCTATTACTTGCGACCAGACATTTTGTCAACTAAAAGTTGTTAAATTGAAACAATCCTACATATCAACAAAAAAGGACCACATCTCAACACACTAGAACAATATGAAATTTACAGACACACAAAACAAAGTACAAACATATTAAACGAACAAACATAATACAAATAACACATACTCTTTGATACTATCGAAAACCTACCTTTTAAATCGTCACCGCTTGACCCAATATCTCCAAGCAGAAGACCCTTATGAAGATTGGCACATAGCGATCGAAAACGTTAGTGTCATAAACTATTGTATAAGTGATTAATAAGATTCACCGAACGTAATGGACTACAAAATTCAAGTAATAAATAATCTTAAATAGCCACTTGAAAATAGTTACAGCTACATAACTATTGTGTAACACTTGTTTATAATTGTTTATTAATCATTGTAACTTGGTCTCCATATTTTTTAGACATCGTTGATTGGTTTAATCCATAATAACTTGCTTTACCTGAGACTTAAAAGGGCAGTTGAGATACTCTCAAAAACATTTTATCTTGGTAATGTTTCATCAAGCTTTTCAAATAATATTCATAAGTTACCTAAATTATAACTTGGACAAATCACTAATGTTTTGAATTCAATGGTAAATGTTTTCATTTATGGTAGATGTTTCACCGATCGTCACGGACAGTAAAATCTAAAGAGATAGCAATGTCGAGCACATTTTGCAATCAATACATTTTGTCTCGGTTAATTTTTTCATAAATTTATTTGAATTGAAAGTACAAAAAGTCAGTAATTTGTCAAGTTGAAACATAAAATTATTTCTGATCATCATGGACTAAAATCCACTAGTAATTGAAAAAATCAAAATGATACCATCTCAAAAAAGAGTAATACCCTGTTGGTAAAAAAGATAATTTAATTATACTATTAAAAGTTACGTTTAAATACCTGTATAAATCTGTTGCAGCTAATTCTCCAAAATGGATATAAAACTGTATTACTTTGAAGCAAGAGGAGTTGCTGAACCGATTCGATTCATTTTGTCATACATGGGTGAAAAGTTTGAAGATATTCGTTTAGATTATGCTGGTAGTAATTGGGCTGAAATGAAACCTAGTACGTATCTCATCAAACCTTATTTGCTTGAAAAACAAAATTTTCTTACTTTTTTAAATCATAAATATGTGCTATGATAATTTGTTTGTTATTTTCACTAGCAGTTTGAAATACCTCTATATTTGTAATATTGTAACTAATTAATAATTATTATTGAATATTGTTGAGCCAGTTTACCAAAATTAATGTTATATCATTTAATGAAGTAAAAACTTTAAAAAAAAATACATAAATATATTGCTAACAGTAGTAAATATATATCGCTCTTAAAATTTAAACCCATGCCATTCCTTCATGAATTAAGACAGTAGCAATATTTGTATTCTTTAATTTATATTTACTATTTTAATTTGTTAAACTAACATTAAAAGTATAGGAAGTGTGTATAACTTATGGTTAATCCTTTTTTAAAAATAATATCTACTCTTTTAACAGAAACGCCTTTTGGAAAATTGCCTATGTTGGAAATTGATGGAGAGAAGTACACCCAATCTCAGCCTCTGTACCGATACTTAGGTAAAAAAGCAAAACTGGCTGGTGACAATGACATAGAGAATTTACAAATTGATATTATAGCAGATGTTCTTGCAGATTTGAAAACAGGTATGAAATAAATACTTTTTAATACTTATAGTTTATTAAGTTTTAATTGATTATAAGAAATAAAAATCTTACAATAATTGAACTCTTAAAAATAAACATGACGAGTTACTTTCTTTCATTTCTTATTAATTGGAACAATAAAACTGACCTATTTACCTTCTCTATCTGCATCCTCTAATCATCAAAGACCGTTAATAAGTGAACAATCTTGACAAAAGCATTATGTTTATTAAATTCTAAGAATAAAGATTGTAAATATAACACACTTGCCTATAGTAGTACTTACTTTCATAATTGTTGATGACGGCCGTTTCAGGAGATGTGACACATTGTCTATTCAGATCTTAACTTGTCAACTGAAACAGTCTGAGTTGACAATCTGGCACATCTCCCGAAACGGCAGCCCCCAACAATTATGAAAGTAAATAGGCAAGTGTAACATATTTACAAGTGTTTTAGGTGAAAAGTAGTAGCACACATGAAGATGAAATCAATTAATATAAGAGGAAAGTATTAAGTAATCTAACTGCTCCTCTATCTTAACCCATTCTGTCTTTGGCTTTACAGTCGAGTCACACCTATTTCACTAAGATCTGAAGTATATTTACCTGTTATAACATGTGGAAGTGTCATTAAAAAGCCTTGTTACTTTTTTTCTTTAGTTAGATGTTAACTTTTGTACAGTAATATTTTTGTTGGTAGTTGTAGTAAGTCAAACAATAGCTTGGGTATGTCAGCCTTTATATCTTTCTTTCAACTTTTTTTCTGAACATAGTAATGTTTTAAGAGTAAGGTATTATTAATATAAATAAATTATAATTTAAAATTAAGATATTATTTAAAAATGTCAGTTTTTTAACCCTTTTCTCTTAAGGGGTAGGAACTAGATTTGCCTAAAGTAGAAAATATTTTATTGTTTTAAATTTTAATTAATTTGCAGCGATAATTTTTTTTGGGCATAGATATTGAACCCATAAATCTCTATTTAATTCTAAAACAAATTTCACCTGAGGATTTAGACAAGTTTATTGTGATTATTCATGATTAGGTAGTAGAACTTGACAGAGTAAAGTATTTAGCTGTTGCCGTTGTACTATTTCCCCATCCCTGTCACAGGATCCTCTTGTGTAAACCTATTTCTTTGCAGTAGGCAAATACCCACTTGTTGAAATCTTAATACCCTCCTGTGTTAAAATCACCTCAGATTTTTGTGGCTTGTGATCAACTCCGGCATTGTTCTGAGTTGTAGCCTTTTTTTAAGGAGAGTAGTTCTTTGCTCCAACAAACTCCGGGAATCCCCCACTGAGCCTCGGGGGGTATTTCAGTTGTAGACCCGTTAGTGTACCAAAATTCAGATTTTGGTCTAATTTCCTCCCACGCCTCTCATTCTTGGTTTATTGCAAAATGTATAAGAGAGGCATAAAGATGGGGGGTATGTCCATCTTATTAGTCATGGACGCAATCCCCACCTCGGCCTACACTCCATGTATTTTATCCCTGGATATGTAGTGTGTCTTCTCTCTGCACCATGCCTAGGGAAATTTGAATGCCTAATCATAGGCCCTCACCTCATCTATTACACCTACATGGGGCAGAGTCTGCATCTCTTGAAGTCAAGCCATCCGATAGATACTGGTTGTATTGTCTACCATGTTATACCCACAAATAGCACTATCACACAGCAGTGTAAAGAACATTAAGGACTAAGAGGTTACACCTGGTGCTCCTGAGGCTTTGTTAAACAATCTCCTTGCCTTGAGTTTTATCAATTGCATAACACCTTTGGATTGGGAGGGGTAAATACATATCCAGACCACCACCATAGAGGACTGCTTCTGGGTCATCCACACTACAGATGCAGAGTAAGGTAGTAACCATGGACTTAAAAATGCTAATAAAAGATCAAGGAATAATGCAACTGTGTAGTAGAACTCTAATTATCCTAATCAATTAGGATAACTGGAGCATATATATAAACAAGAATTTGGATAGTTGGATTTTTCAAAAAAGAGTTATTTTAATTAATAATTAATGTATGTATGTTGCAAATGGGAGAAAGTTATATTGTTTTATAATTTTTTTTTCTAAACTATGATCTTAGTTTTCTTGCAAAGAATCGGACCCGAAATTCAATTTTTGTAGCCAGTTACGTTTTTCCAAAAACTACTTAAACGCCGTCTTCTAATTCTTTGTTATTTTTAATCACTTCTTTGATTTTCTAGAACATTCATCTTCATTTACACTCACTGATATGAAGTTTATAAGTGTTTTTTTTTTTTTTTATGTCTGAAATCGTTGTCCAACACCATACATCTATGCCAACTGTTTACCAATAATTCCTCTATCTGATTGATCTATAATTAGTTTATCCACTAATGATGAGACAACTCATTTTCTTTTAGAAGCCATGGTGAACGACAAAACACACTCACAAACGAAACAACAGTCCTATGCAAAAGAGTACCAGACCCGGCTGCCTGGTGACGAACAATGACTAACTATACAGAACTGCACTGAGATGTTGACTATAGCAAGCTCAGAGAACTTTTATTTAACCTTTGAATTTCGTTTGAATCTCAAACTTTTAACTTTAATTTAGTATTATTATCACTAGCAAGCTCAAAACTAATGATTTTAGTTATTAGTAAATAAATTTGATTCCTTGGGGTTTACGTTAGTGCTTATAAAATGATACAGCTGTATAATATTATGCTAACCTTGTGTAATAAATATATAATTTAACTGTAATGTAGCTCGATCCAAAATTCATCTTAAGTTTTAAAGGATTAAGCAAGTAGACAAGTAAAGAATCTAGATATAGTGGTTTAATAATTCGTGTAAATTAACACTGGTTTGGTAACATAAGAAATAACCCCTTACACTCTGCCTCAATTGATATTTTTTATTTTAAATGTGTTTAAACTTTCAGCTGGAGCAGGAGTTCTTTTTGAACAAAATGAAGAAGTTAAAAAAACTAAAAAGGCTACAGTCCTCAATGAAACATTACCTTCTACTCTAAAGAAGTTGGAAGATATCGCCAAAAATAATGGAGGATATTTGGCAAATGGAAAAGTATGTAAAATGGTTTAGATAATTATATTAATAATTAAAATTAAACTTATACAGTTACAAGTTTTTGTAACACCTGTATATAAACCGTACAACAGTAGGCTTAGACTAATCAGAATAACACCAACTGCTACTGCCATTTCCAATGTTTGGTAAACAAAAATTTTAATCCTAAAAAAATATACCATAAGCGTAAACATTTTGTATTATACACCATTTCAAATAAACTGGAAAATAATATAATGAAATAAAATGTTTAACATTTTTTTACATACTTCTTTAATTTCATATAAGCCAAAAAGGGGAAAATTTTGTTTCCTCGTATAATTTTGTATAACTCCTTAACTGTAAGCATAAAGTTAGAGGTCATAAAACTAAAATTAAATGAGTTATAGGAAAAAAACAAAATCTATACAGGACTGTTGCAGGATTTATTTAGTCCAAATTCTTTGACTTACTAACCTGCATATCAAATAGTAAGGGATACACTGAAGTCAATAACACTAAAATCACTGTAATTAAGTTCTTTGCTGCGGTCACTATATCAACTTTCATTATCCGGTATTTCTTCTCCAAAATCAACCTAGTCCTTATCGGATTCTACATCTTTCTCCAACCACTCACAGATAACGGGAGATGGACATTTTGCAAAAACATATTTTTAAACAATACAGTATATGTAAAGTAAAAATAATGCATATCAAAAATTTAACTCCAGGCAGAAAAACTCCCAGCCAGACTGAAGTTCCACAAGGATTATTCACACATGTTTGTATAATACAGTTGATAATAAATTGTAAAGTAATGTTTAACTGAGTTGCAATGATAAAGAATGAGTCAAGGAACTATTTGTGTATCTTTGACATGAGTTGTCAAGATTATGAACAATAAAAAACCAAATTAAAGGGAATTCCTTTAGCACTATCAACTTGTCTAGGAAAGTAAAAATAGGCTGCTCTTAGGAACCTATAGTAGTGAAGGTTTAAACAGTTAATATAAAGTGTGTTGACCTAAATAAAAATATATTTTTGTAATATTAAAAATAATGTATTTTATTTAAAAAAGCATTAGTGATACAGTATAACTTTATTATTATTGATTATTTGCGATTTTTAGTAATTTTTTTATGTGCTACAGATTTTGTAAATAAACATTCTTAGAAAATGGTTTTATTTTCAACAGTATTTTTAATTGAGGGTTATTTGGGAATAAAGTGAAAAATAGTAAAAAGATTGTTAAAAATTTTTTTAAAATTTTATTTCTTTCCTTAAACATTAGGTTACTTTTCTATATAATTTCCTTGTTTGTTTGAACATTCATAATAATGTTTAATTTGTTTTGTATTATGTCATGAATAGTTCATATCCGTTTGCCAATCAAAAAACCCCTTCAGATAGAGAAATAGGTGTTGAAATTGTTGTAAATTGGATAATTCAACTTGAAAGATTTGATTAGATCTCAGGCTTGACTGGCATATGGAGGGAGTGCACTGATGCTTCCTCAATCCCTTGTATGTGCATTTGAGTTAATTGTTTTCTCTCTAGATATAATGTTGACTAATAAGACGTCATGTCTATCCCAAAGTTTAGTCCCTTAGCCTTGCTTGTACAGATCATCTACCTGGCTTTCATTTTGACTGGAGATACAAGTGCTACCATAACTTTTACAGATACTTTGAGTCAATGTTATGTGAGGCATACCTGGCCTGGAGATTCAGGTGCCACCATAACTTTTACAGCTACTTTGAGTCAATGTTATGTGAGGCATACCTGGCCTGGAGATTCAGGTGCCACCATAACTTTTACAGCTGCTTTGAGTCAATGTTATGTGAGGCATACCTGGCCTGGAGATTCAGGTGCCACCATAACTTTTACAGCTACTTTGAGTCAATGTTATGTGAGGCATACCTGGCCTGGAGATTCAGGTGCCACCATAACTTTTACAGCTGCTTTGAGTCAATGTTATGTGAGGCATACCTGGCCTGGAGATTCAGGTGCCACCATAACTTTTACAGCTACTTTGAGTCAATGTTATGTGAGGCATACCTGGCCTGGAGATTCAGGTGCCACCATAACTTTTACAGCTGCTTTGAGTCAATGTTATGTGAGGCATACCTGGCCTGGAGATTCAGGTGCCACCATAACTTTTACAGCTGCTTTGACTTAGTGTTATGTGAGGCACTCATATTTCATTTTATGTCAATATTTTTCAGAAAGCACTCTGTGGACCCATCATGATCACAGTTGTCTGAATTATGTTTTCCATAATGATTTTCCAAGTATAATGACCTTGAAATTTATGGTGATTAAAGTAATAAAGACGACAGAGGAAGAGAGAGATATGACAGTACCTTATCAGGAGCATTCCCAAATGTTTTGATTGCTTTCTGTGTATTATACTGCACTCTAGGTTCAATATTTGATAATATATGGACTGTAAATGCTACACAGAGTACTTAGTCACCATTCTTTTGTGAGCAAAGTCTATGGTTTGTCTCACGTGTTTACAGATCTTTGTGTGACTTTGATACACGTAAATCAGGCATTTCTAACAAATGTGTATTCTCGTTGGAATCTAGGGGATTAGACTTCTTTTCAATATTTTTTATAGAGATTTTGACTATAAAGTTACAAAAACCAAAGAATATTATGAGTTTGTTTGTGAAAATACTACCGTGTTTGATCATTTCAAACTGAAAATGTGGACTGAAAATGTACTAATGATGACATAAATTTGTACTTTCTTAAATATTAAATATTTTCATAACAAATATTAAAAATTGTACAATAATTTCAAAAAAATTCAAAAGTCTTTCAAAAATATGTTGCTCCCAGGGATTTATCAGGGCATGCACATGTTGCTAATCAAAGGGTTAAAATACAAGTAGATGAACAATAACTTTTAAAAATGTCTATTAAGCCTTAATTTTTTTAATATAAATGACTTATAAGTAATAATATATTGCCATACCACTAAATCCGTAAACCTTTTTCTCACCGTATTTTTCTTACCTATGTACCTATGGCACCCTGGTAGTGTTTATGGAATTTTTGCCATTACAGGTGAAATACTCAATACTGCCTTTTGAAATAATTTGAATGGTTATACCAATAAAGCTATTTTTTGTAATAAAAAGGTTTGTATTTCAAACAGTTAAATTGTAAATATCATTATAATACTCACGTTATTAAAGAAATTAAATAATAAATGAAGAATAATTAGTATTTATAAATTTAATTAAAAGAAAATTATTTTTGGAGTCAGTTCTCTTGTGTCTCAGTTTCTTCTTCGCACATTAAGAACATGTTGTCTATTTGTGACATTTATATTTAAACTTTACACACACGAAATGGTAATTTTTTCTTTTATATGTTTTGCATGGTCCAGTGCTGAGTTATTGAGGTAAATATTTAGTTACCATGTACATTATGGTGTTTTGTCAGGAAACATTCAACATCTTTGAAAATATATTTCAAAAGTGCTCTTTTTTGCAATATTTGTCTAATAAACTATATGGATTGTTTTTCAAAACTATTTCATCTGTGTTATGAGTCGTTTGTTAAGAATTCTGTCAAACTGTGCCTTATTACAATTAATTAGTTAATAATATTTCATAACAAGCTTTTATAGCTGCGATTTTATCTCTTTTAGCTTAATTGACTATTGTTTTCTTATAATCAAAACAAAAGCTTTCAAAACAAACTTTTTTAACTGAAAGTGCTCTCAGAAAAATCAATTTATCAGTGCTCAAGCAATCAATTGTTTACCTAAATTTATCATAGATGAGTACTACTGTATCCCCTCACTTGTTAGTTATTTGTTTTTGTCACTAGATAAAAATAAGTATATTAAATCAGAAGGCAATAACAGAAATAAAAAATACTTTACTTTACAGAAAAAATATTTTTGTTTTAAAGTGTACACAAATCAGAGTACTGCAGATAAATATGCCTGTTAAAAAAATCTTCCTACACAATATGCCCAACAAATCATTAAGATAAAAAATGCAATTTGTGATTCTAAAAGTCACAAATTTTTAGTAGTAGTACCTGAGGTAATAGGCATCCCCTCTTCTACTTTCCAACAAAACAAGTAGTATTAAAAAAAAAATTAAGTCAATTTTGTACCGAGATAAACTAAGACAATTTTTATTTAGTTACTTTTTATTTTATAATTACAACAATATAAATATGTATATACATATGGCAGAATCACAATATTAAGTGGCAAAATAGAAAGCAATTTTTTTGCACTTTTTTATTTCCCTCTCTTTACATTATATGGTGTTGGAATATTATTTTTTTGTTTGTTACTGTTTATTTGTTTTTTTAATCTAATTTATGAAGCTAATGGTGGTTATACTTTCTCATTATATTTATCTCTTGTAATCTTTCATTTTTCCAAGAAACGTTTCTCTTATAATTTCATATATAGCAATTGATTTCTAACTATGGGAAAGTTGGCTCAGTGACACAGTGCTACATTTCAAACATGTAGTCATTCAGTGTAAATCCGAGACATCAAATTGTAATTTAATTAATGAATAAATATTTGAAAAGACTGTGTTAACCTCATGGGTTAGTAGATGACTGTGTCATCTACTAGAGGTTAAAGGAAAATGTATTTGAACCCGAGTGGATGAATAAAAAGTATTTTACTAACAATTGAAAATTTGTACAAGATATATATATATATATATATATATATATATATATATATATATATATATATATATATATGGAGACTGTGAGCTAATAGAAGGAATTGAAAAGTCACTGGAATTAAGTTACTTCAGTACAGCTTGCGCTTGTCCAGGATTAAATCAAACATTTAAATATGTTCATTAAATCTCTTTAATTTTTTTGTTTTCGTTATTACAAATATATTTTTTGTAATGATGAAATTATTGTCGTGATATAAAAAAGTGACAAAACTTTAAATTTTGTATGAGTGTTAATAGTGTATACATTTTATATTTTGGGTTGTTCTCATGCTTCTTGTTTCTTACAGCTGTCATGGGTTGATTTCATGTTCGCCTCTGTAATGGAGAATTTTGGTGTTTACGTTGGTATTGATGCTGACTTTATCAACGAATACCCAACTCTGAAAGCTCTAAAAGAAAAAGTGTTATCATTTCCTAAAGTAAAGGCCTGGATTGAAAAGCGCCCAAAAACACAGTTCTAGCTTATATCATTTCACATTGTGTTATTCATTTAGTAGTAGTGTGTTTAATATTACACTACTACTGACATTATGTTGTGGATGAATTTATAAATGTTGTCATTGTAAGTGTTAAAACTACTGCTATGTCGTTATGTTTTGGAAGAATTTATAAATGTTATCACCGTGGTGAGTGTTATGATAACTACAATTATCCTCTTTGTTTCTTTAATAAATTAACCACCAAGTTCTCAATATTTTAACAATAAAATAATTCTCAAGGTTGTATGTTTTGTTGTTGATAAATTTGCAGTTTTTGATTTGTACATCTTGACTCTTTTTAGTAGTGTTTTTTTGCCAAGTGATATAAATAAGAGCGTTTTTTATGTCTTTATAGTAAAAGCTTAATTTAGTTTTGTTGAAATAATTTTTCTTTGGAATTGCACTATAAAAAACAAGCTAAATAGTGAAAATTAAATCATTGTACCAATAAGAATTAAATTACTGCAATTAATCAAAAATTGTTGAATGAAGCAAACTATTTGGATAATGTAAAACCTTACTGAGATATAACGTTTTCGCCACAAGCGATTGAAAACGTTATTTCTCGGTAAGATTTTACAAATTTATAAAAAAATGTTAAGTTCGGATAGTCATAAACTAATTTAAAGTTACTAATTAAATTTCACCGAACGTAATGGACTACAAAATTCAAAAGTTTGATAATGTATTGACTAAAAAGTTGTTAATTATTTTGTTATAAAACAGAAAATAAACAAATTGAAACAAGGACACTAATTTACCCTGAATTTTATTATGTAATTGCTGTGCAAGACCATGTAAAGTAATTTAAATAGTATTATAGTATGGTAGGAGGGTTTTATGAGTGTGAGTTGTTTGTTATTTCTTTTTTAATCATTTTTATCTCTTCTATAAATTCTATATTTATTTAAATTAAGCAATTCCATTCTGCTTTCAACTCATATAATTTTGTTACATACTTTTATTATTTTACTTTTCATTTATAAAAATTTTGTTTTCTGTATCCAAATAACTTATTGTATTTAGACTTAATTCTTTGTTTGTTTAGAAATAAAACACAGGACATGTAATTTTTAATTTAATAAAACAATTAGCTTTACCAAATATTTCAAAAAATGTTATTAAATTATGTAAATTATAGAAATAAATAAATCTACTTTTTAAAATTGTAATTTTGTGTTTGTATAACCTTGAATTTTTATACCAGATGAAGATCATATTAAAACAAATGGATAATATAATGTTGCAAAGTAAGAGGTTGAAAAGTTTGAGCAAATGGTTTTCGTTTTTCCTCAGAAAAAAAATATATATACAAACATATTCTTTTATTGCTTCTATTGGTGTCCTTGAATTTGGAGTCATCATGAAAATCAAGTTTCCGTGTTTAAAAAATCACATAATTCTTATTTTTATTTCATTTTAAGTATTTGGGAGTGAATGTAAATCTAATTGAATTTAGCAGGCTACATTGCCTTAGACATTAAAAAATACAGTAAGGGTCTTGATAATTCGAGTTAAATGAGACGGAGACCTACTCGGAGTACACAGAAACACGTTCCTGTGCATTCGAAAAAATTGAAGTTTTTATGAAGCCTGGTACTGTAATTAAAAACGCACTAAATAGTTTATAGAGCTTTATAGGAACATTTATTGGAAGCACGAGTAATTTCCTTTGCATACTATATTGATATAAAATTTTATTGGAAGCCCGACTCATTGTCTTTACAAACCCTATTGCTATAAACATACCTTGGAAGCCCGACTCATTTCCTTTGCATATCCATGCATTTATACAAAAGTTTGCTCCTAATTTTCATTTTAAAAAGAATATTTTAATTTTTAAAATTAAATTTTAATGTGGTTGGATGTCAGTATAGGTTCAATGTGCTTTGGGCATTTGTTTACATTCTAACATATATATATATATATATATGTCCCTGTATTCCTTTGTCCTATAAAATGTAGTTTTATTCAATGAGATGAATGAATACTTCTACCAAATTGCTAGCTATGGACGACTCCATTGGTAGGTCATCTTTTTGTTAGTAAAATATGTTGTAACATGTTAAATTTTTGCCAATAATTTAGCATGTTGCATAAATATTTGTTTTATAGCTAAAGTAAAATCGGGCCAGTTTTTAAAAAAATGCTTGTTTCTAAAAATGTCGGTGTGTTGGGTATTGATACTGGTAACTCATTGAAGCTTTCTATTTTGAATGTGTAAGGGTAGGAATTCTGTTAAGCATGCGTGAGACAACTCGAGCATCTGTCTGTTCTTCTTTAGCATTCAGTAAATACGGCCATCAGTCACAAACATTAGGTAGATGACTTATTTAAACTTTTAATAATTTTCTATTCAAAATTTAATAAAAACGTGTTTTATAAAATTTAATATGTAGCTTGTATTTAAGCTTTCAAAAAAACTTGTTAAAAGTGTAAACCCGAGTAATGTTTCTGTTTTGTAAATATGCCAAGTTCAAGTTTCACTTTGTTACGTAATAGTAGTCAAGTTCAAGTTTCACTTTGTTACGTAATAGTAATCAAGTTCAAGTTTCACTTTGTTACGTAATAGTAGTCAAGTTCAAGTTTCACTTTGTTACGTAATAGTAGTCAAGTTCAAGTGATAGGCAAAGTATGTTCTGAATTAAATTTTTTTAGATATGTTTTGATAGAATCAAGTCAGTATTTATATGAAAGTTAACAGATGAAGTTATTCCATCTGTCTAATGTCTAATAATTTGGAAAGATCTAAACTTTTGATTTGAAGATGTAGCCGTTAATTTAAATTTAAATAAATAATCTCCAAAGGTTTTATAACTTATTACACTTTTATAACTATAATTTGTTTAAATTAAATCTCTTTTTAAAAATTTAAACACGAACTTTAATGTAGCCTATCTTTCTTCAGAATAATTTGGGCGGACAGGAGTCTGGCCAAGTCAAATTGTTAATACAATTGGTAGTGTAAAACATTGACCTGGTAAAGTTTTAAAGTATAGATGATAATTTGTATGTGAATCATTTCTTTTTTAAATTAACTAACACATTACAAAAAACCGAAATGTTACAATGAGTTTATAAGAGAGATTTTAGGAAGCATTAAGTTGATAATTTTATTGATGTGTGTGTGTGTGTGTGTTTTGTAGGAGGTTGTTGTCTGTGAGCATTTATTAACGGTTTCTTGGATAGGAATGTTTGTGTAGAGGTTTATAACATTATGAAAACAACTGTGGAGTTCTGTAGAGTATTAACATATTCAACTTCCTCAAATAAATTTAGCCTATTCATGATGCATCATAACCAATGATTGTTAAAAATTAATGTAGTTGCAATTTGTTTTTATCTAATAATTAGGCTACAGGATGGGCTAGGCACTGATATGGTTAAATAAGGGGCAAATTCAGATAACACTTCAAGTATTATTAAAATAATCATGGTGATAATTAAGAAAAATCCAATAAATAATATTTATTTTAATTCTTACTCCAATAATAACATGAAATAATACTTCTTTAGTGATACATGAATGTGAAGGTATTAGGAAAGTACAAGCACCCCTTAAAGAATTAAGTATTTAAATTATCATTTTAACCTCAGTAAATACCAAAGAAATTAGCACAAAATTATCTTTTTACCATTAATATCAAATGCCTGTGTGCATTTGTATGTTTAGAAAAGGATAAATGTTAATATGAGAGATATGTTCTTTAAATCTCCTAGTACAAGATTTTCTAGTAGTCTGGCCTATATAAACTTTATTACAACTATTACAATTTAAGTTGCTAGTTGTAATCATCTTGAATTCACTGATTAAACTATAATTAAATGATACTTAACTAAGTGAATACACAAGCGCTTACTTGTTGCTTACTTGTAAAAAAACGATTGTTTCGAAATGTGTCAGCAGTAAGCTCTTACGTATTCACTTAGTTAAGTATCATCTAATTATAGTTATTACAATTTATTTTATAATTTCTTGATTTTTCTAAAGTAGGTTTATTGTCATTTGGATTATCTAATAAACTTCTTAAACTATTTGTACTTTTATATACAATTGTTAAATTAAACATATTGAAGATTCTGTTAGTAATATTCTTATCATATAGTAAACTCAAATTTTCTTTATTAGGTAACAATTTTATTTTTTTCCTCAATATATTATTACTGAAAATGATTACCAACTAATCTAAATGTACATAAAGTAATTTCAGTTAAATAAAGATTTTTGTATTGTAGTTGATGGGTTTTATTCATTTAGCTAAAATTAGTCCACAGTGGTAAGAAAATTTATTAAATATCTATTGACTGTTAAACTGTGTATTTGTTGTTATATTTGTATAACCATCTTTTTACTCCAACTTTACTTATAAAGTAAGATATTATTCCATAAACAACATAGTTGAATTTAAAAATATACTGTATTACAAATGGAACATTTATAATTGGTTTTGAAATAAGGTAAACTACTTCTGTAGCATTTGTTGATTCCATCTTCGCGTGAGCTACTAGTAATCACTTACACTTTTTAAAAAATGTTTTAACTTGCCTATAGTAGCACTTACTTTGTTTGTTGAGGACGGCCGTTTCGGGAGATGTGTCCCTTTGAGATCAGTTACGGTCTGAGTTGACAAAGGGACACATCTCCCGAAACGGCCGTCCTCAACAAACAAAGTAAGTGCTACTATAGGCAAGTTAAAACATTTTTTTAAAAAGTGTAAATACTTCTGTAGCGTTAAAGTTGGAGATATATTTTAGTAGTAATTGAGTGCTAAGGGCTGCTTATTAACTAGGAATGGGCAAGCCTGAGAAGTATTTTGACATTTAAGAGCCAACATTTTTTATATAATGGTCTGCAAATTGTACCACAAAACAGAGCCAAGTAAAAATAAAATCATCACTTCTAATACAAATAAAATTACATTTGAATGTGTATTAATGACTTATATATGTTTGGCAAATTGTTAATTTCTTATTACTTTTTGTAATATATAACAGGACTAAATATTTTTAGAAAAGATGTTTGTTGTTATACAGAAAGCAACCAAATTTCTATTTTTAAAAAAAAAGTGTATAAAAATTATATTAACAAAAATTTTAACCTTAATTAAAACAATGCATGACTTAAATTTTGTTTAGGCTTACCTCAAAATCTCTCATATGGAGTTTGGAAATTACATAAATTACACTAAATTAAAAATTAATATTATATGAGTATTTCTTAGTTATTCAAAATTTTGTAGAATAATAGGGTTAGTAAGGTCTATTTAGCTAAAATATGTTATCTAAGAAAGAGCCTTTTTTTTGTAGTTGAATATGGGTACTTCACTTTTTGTAGCCATTTATTATTTTTTTTAATTTGTGATTAAAGTGAACAAATTAATTAAGCAATGACAGACATTTTTTTATCAAATTTGAATGAACCGAGGTTGTATATAATATCACTATTTATCTTTTCTTTGCTTTCATGTTTTAAACTGCCATCTCATTCTATACTAGTAGAAACATTAGAAGGCCTCAAGGTTATATTTTTACATTCTGGCTGCAGAACAATCTTACAATAACAATTCTAGAATTATTTTGTTTTGACAGTAAACTTTTCTATTTTACACATAAATAGCTAAATATTTATACTTTAGACATATTTTTAGGGTCATACTGTAGAAAAAGTTGCATAATGATAATTTTTACATTAAATTAATTAACCTATGTATGACCCAATATTGTGATTACTGATATTTAAAAACGATGGATAAAAATATGTTGGCAGCTTGTGCATTGTGAAAGGGATAGTGAGAATTAAAAAATAGGAATAATAAATTTTATTCTTGAATTATTTGAGATCTTTCAAATGCGATATTGGTTTCTCACCTTAGAGATAAAGGCAACTAAGTGCAAAAACAATAATATAATTTAATTTTCAGTTTCTATATAAGAAAGGTTTTTTTTGTAACCTAAAACATGTTTGAAAAAATTATTTCAAAAAATTCCATTCATAAAATCATGTTACTAATGTATTTCATATGTAACAGGCACAAAATTTCAGCTCAGGGTCTAAAATTAAATTTATAGTTATTTAAAATAATAATTTGACTGACTAAAGTTTAAAACAATTTCTGTATCTTTGTTCATTTTTGCCTTCTTGTATTTCTGTGACTATAGTTATAATAATCAGTAGTGCTGGAGGGGGAAGAGGGTTAATGTATATACCCCTCACACATCCAGGCCTTACCAGAAGCCCTGTTCCAATATTCCAACATGCAATGCAGCCATTGTCTGTGACAGATGCTGCATAGCCTCTGAAGCACCATACCCCCTCCATTTCTGACTAACTGACTGACAGGGGGGGGGGTACATACTCCAGAGATCTCTATTAATGACAATCATTAACAAACTGGATTTCAAGCAGGTATGTGTGTTCAAACAATTGTTACATTATGGTTGCTATTGGAATCTTAATTTCAATACATGAAATGATTTTTTTTTAAAACATTTTACTTCTGTTACTTTAAATAGTAATATTGTTAATTGTTCTAAAAAATTAACATTAAATGTTTATTTTATTTAATTTAATGAAATTATGATTGTTTAATATTATATATAAGAATATGAAGTTCATACTCCACATAGGATTATATTTAATTTACATTATATTACAGATTTTTTATGTATTTGATCAGGCCATACACAAATCACTCTCAATATTTTGAAGTATTTTACAACACATGCTTTTTTTATCACCTCCTTATAAGATAAAAACAAAATGTTTTCAAAACAATCTATACAATATGTACTTGAGATTTTGTTTTTTCTATATATTCTTTAATATTTAATAAGTGCTATAATTTACATTTTTATATAACAAAATTAATTCATTTTTATGAATATTTAGCGGAATCAAGAAACATTAAAAAAATACAAAAATGGGCATTTCATACTGGACACACATACAGTTTTATATTTCTTGAATTTTGTAGTCCAATACGTTCGGTGAATCTTATTAATCACTTAAACAATAGTTTATGACTATCCGAACTTTGAATTTACTAAATTTGTTAAAACTTACTGAGACAGAACGATTTCAATCGCTAAGTGCCGATCTTCATGAGTGTCTTCTGCTTGGAGATGTTGGCTCAAGCGGTGACAATTTTAAAATTGGTTTTCGATAGTATCAAAGAGTATGTGTGATTTGTATTGTGTTTGTTCGTTGAATATGTTTGTACTTTGTGTTTTTGTATGTCTGTAAATTTCATATTGTTCTAGTGTGTTGAGATGTGGTCCTTTTTTGTTGATATGTAGGATTTCTGCAGCTTTAAACAAAGAGTCAAGGAACACAAACAAAACACCAACTCAACATTTTACAATCACATAAAAGAAACAGGACACAATTACACAGACATTTACCATAACCTAAAAATCCTACACATCAACAAAAAAGGACCACATCTCAACACACTAGAACAATATGAAATTTACAGACACACAAAAACACAAAGTACAAACATATTAAACAAACAAACACAAACCTTTTGATACCTACCTACGTATCGAAAACCTACCTTTAAAACCATCACCGCTTGACCCAACATCTCCAAGCAGAAGACACTGATAAAGATCGGCACGTAGCGATCGAAAACGTTCTGTTTCAGTAAGTTTTAACAAATTTACTAAATTCAAAGTTCGGATAGTTATAAACTATTGTTTACGTGATTAATTTATATTTCTAACATGAAATACAAAAATATTTATTTTTAGTTGGTAGGTAAACAATGTGAAATCTAAAAAAAAGTTGTAATGTATATTTATGGTATAAATGATGACATTTTTTCATTATTTGAAAATACTGCTTTTTCAAAAAATTGAAATTTTTAAAAAATTCTATTTATTACTTTTTGTGTTTATTCTTTTAATTTATTTTTCAATTTTTTAGAAAGAATGCTAACATTTGAAGAATGATTATTAAAGAAATTCATTGTCACTCTTTTTCTATAAATATCTGATTACATTTTAATTATAAAGCATTTAATTACTAATCTGGTTTTAAGAAATAAAACTACTTTATTATGAGAAACTGATTATTAAAACTGGAAAATCTTTTTTTAAGTTCAGCTAGAAACTTTTGTTTCATTTAAAAACACAATGTTTGCTATTTTTGATGGTTAGTTTACTAGTTTGTATATGTTTATAGAACAATGGCCCCCAAGTATAAGATAATCTATTTTGATGCCAGAGGAATTACTGAACCCATTCGGTTCCTTCTGTCTTACATGGGCGAACCATTTGAAGAACAACGCATACAATTCGAAGAATGGCTGGACTTTAAACCAAGTAAGAATATTAGACAAATATGTATATAAATTCTTTAAAAATTTTTACTTTTCTAGGCATATACTGTTTCATATGTCAAGGAAACAAACAACTGTTTGTTAGAATAAAATTTGTTTTTTACCTTGATTTCAATATAAGTCAACATATTGTTTGGAAATGATCTTCAACCGAAATCTTAATGAACTTCAATTTATTGATCTATCTAAATGATAAATGAATTATCCTAAATATATAAAAACACATAAATAACACCTAAATTCTGTAAGTTGTAAATAGAACACAATTTTACAATCCATTTGTAATCATACTTATATAAATATTTTCTACGCTATAAAACAAAAATGGTTAGAATTTTGTAAAAAGGATCTATAGGAAAAATAAATTCTTATTTGTTGATTCAATCTTCACGTGAGCTACTAGTTTTCCCTAGGACACTCGTATGTTACAACTTACCTATAGTAGCACTTGATTATTTATGTTGAAGAAGGCTGTTTTGTGAGATTTGTCCAATTTTCAACTCAGACCATAACTAATCTCAAGGTATTTGCAGGCTGGGGTGGGGGTGGGATATTAGGTTGAAGATTTGGGTGTATTTTGGTAAGTATTAGGAGTTATGATGTCGAAAAGCATATGTGAGTTATAATTGGGTGTCGGATACCCTAGACAAATACTTAAAAACCATTACATTATAACTCCCATACACTTTTCGACATCATAACTCTTAATACTCACCAAAATACACCCGCATCCTCAACCTAATAACTCACCCCCACCCTAACCTACAAAAACCTTGAGATCAGTTACGGTCTGAGTTGAGAATGGTACACACCTCCTGAAACGGGCGTTCTCAACAAATATAAATAAGTGCTACTATACAGTAGATAAGTTGTAACATATTTACAAGTGTTTTAGTGAATAAATTGTTTCCATTTTGAAATGTTTCTAGCTACTTAATTTATTCACTTTTTAATTTTTTCTGCAGAAATTACTTTATCAAAAGTTCTATTAAACAGTATAGAACAATGTATTAAATTTGCTCTTGAATTTTGTAGTGTATTAAGTTCGGTAAATCTTAATTAATCACTTTAACATTAGTTTATGACTACCCGAACTTTAAATTTTGTAAATTTGTGATAGCACTGAGACTTATTGAGAACTTCTCTGAGAAGACACTGATGAAGATCCCCACATAGCGATCGAAAACGTTCTGCCTCAGTAAGTTTTCACAAAATAACAAAATTTAAAGTTTGGATAGTCATATACTAATGTTAATGTGATTTATATTATATTTAATTGAAAAATTATTAATGACATTTCTTGAGTACAACAAAGATAAATATTTAGGTTAATTAGAGCTGGGCTAGTAAGAACAATTCACAACAGTAAATATTAAAAGAGTTCAATATAAAGTGTTAGCAGCCAATCACTGAAAACTACATCATCATAGAAACTAGTTTATGTGATGGTCTGTTAATAAACTTGTCTGTAGTGATATTTGGAGTGAACTCTCTTGTTATTTACCATTGTAAACATAAATTCGTTTAAAAACAGAAATATTACTCAGCTGTGACCATATCACTAGTAGTGCTAATAACTGTAAAAAATTCATATACGTCTTTGAAAAATTGATTTCTAACTATTGGAAACTTGGTGCAGTGCAAAAGCACACTAGACTTTGAACATGAAGATTTACAGTTCAAATTCTACAAGACCCCCTAAACTTTTGTAATTTAATTACTGAATAAATATTTTTAAAAACTGTATTAAAATCAATTGTCATCCACTACAAGTCGAAGAAAATGTATTTTAACTTGATTTAATGAAAGAAAACATATTTTATTAACGATTGAAAATTTGTACAAGATATACGAGATCAGAAGAGTGTGAGCTAATAGAACTAATTTTTAAAAAAATGTCAATTATATATTTTACATTCCAGTATTTTTCATTTAATTTAATTAAATAAAATTAAATATTATTAATTACATTAAAAACTCTTTTGAAAGTAAATAAATCTTTAATTTTATCAATAATAATAATTATTCATTGTTTTTAATGTTATACCTATTACTTAAAGTTTATTGTAAATTTCATTAATAAGCATAAATATTTTTTAAACTAATTATTATTTATTAATGTTTAAAAAATATTTTACATTATAATTTAAAATGTGAATTAATAGGGTATTAAAAAAGTACACATTGTAAGAAAAGGATGTACAGTAATAGTAAAATTGTTATATTTAGAAACACCTTTTGGGAAATTACCCATATTAGAAATTGATGGAATAAAATATACACAGTCCATACCTTTGACTCGATATCTTGGTAAACAAGCAAAGCTGGGTGGTGACAACGACTTAGAGGACCTGCAGATTGATATCATTGCCGATGTCCTGTTGGATTTGAGAACAGGTATAAAAAATGTTATTTTACAAAGTTAAACCTTTTCTTTATAGCTTTGTTATTTTTTGTTATTTTAATGTTAACAAAATCTGTACAACCTCTGTATTCAATCTTTATATTTAAACTTCCCATTTTATAGTGACCCAAATATGGCACCAAACGATTGGGCTTTATTTTAACTATCCTATAGACAACATCATGAGGATTAAATCCAGTGGAAATAAATTACTCTTGATTTTAGAGTGTCAAGATAAGTGATACAGAAATAATGATGTCAGCCAGAGTCCATCAAAATGAAACAAAAATTCAAGCTTGATTCTCACTTTTTAAAAACAATCATTTTCAATAAATAAAGATCCTGGCATAAACTTTAAAACATACACACACTTATTATTATGGACTAAGTTCAAAACACAATAAACCTTTTCTTGAAACTTGTATATTTTGATATTTAACACATTTTTCTAGTAGACTAATGATTTTAAAATATTATTAGATTTTTAATCTTCAATTTTAAATTTATATTATTTCAAATTTTTTAAGCATAACAATGATGGAGAGTGATTAAATTTTAAAAGTACTTGTGAAGGAAATGAATTATTTTTTGAATATTGTACCTGTGAAATATAAGGTGTACATTCAGAATTGTATGTTTGGCATTTCTCATAAAAGAGGAAAAAATTAAGACTACTTTAAAATTTGAGATATTTTACTGTGACGAATTTCCTCTGTATTTATTTCTGTTAGTTTATGAAGTGAATATTTCATCAATTTGTACTTCTTTAAAATGTCCTGTGTTTTAAAAAATTGATACTAAAAGATATGTTAAAATGACCAGGGAAATTAACATTTATGCATTATATCTATAAAATTAATGATTCGGTTACTGTTAACCGAATAGGTTTTCACCCTTAGATAGGTTTTTCACTCTAAGAAACTTTAATCTTTATTTTAGTAAAAAAACTCTATCAAAATATCTAACTTTATTCAGTTTTTAAAGCCATCTTGATTATTTTTTAAGCCATAGGTATGCAAACGTTTAATTTAAGGGCCGCACTGGTTCCTCCAACCATGCTGCAAGGACTAAGATCTTATCTTACAGTAATATTGTACTTATGCATCAAAAAAGAAGATGGCAAACTTGATTAATTATGCTAGTGCGCTGGTGTTTGAAGCCCCTAATCTCAACCATCAAATTTTGGAGTTGATACTGAATAACAATATTCTATAAAGAGGATTTAAGACAACTAAATAATACCGATAAATAATTATGTTAAATAATACAACTAAAATAATTACTTTATGAAAAAACATTCTTAAAAAAATACTTATATTGTATCAAATTTATAAGGAAACAAATATATTTTCCTGAGTTTTGTGTATGAGAGCAAAGGAGCTAAATACATTTTGTAAAATTGATATTTAATTTACGTTTTCAACTGCAATACACACACAGACACACAGAGAGAGAGAGAGAGGGAGGGAGGGAGGGGGTAAACTATAAGTGAAGGGGTGGGGAGAGATAAGAGGAAGGTAAATAAAGGTTTATTAGAAACGTACTTTATTTCTATCATTGTTTGTTTGATAGACTCTATCATCACAAAGTAATTTTGATTTAAGAGAGTAAGAAATATTTCGCTTCAGAATGTATTAAATATTATGTTTTTATAATTTCAGCTGTATCGGGTGCATTTTGGGAACCTAATGAAGAAGTGAAGAAAAATAAGGAAAACACTGTTGTCAATGATACATTACCATTTAATCTAAGAAAGCTGGAAGAAATTGCAAAACATAATAATGGTTATTTGGCAAATGGAAAGGTAATTTTTGTTGTTTCTCAATTAGTTTGAATTTAATATATCATAACTAAAAATAATTACATATTTGCAAAAAATGTTCTCAGAAAAATAAAGATTAGGAATTATTTTTTAAAATTCAAATAAAAAAATAGGATTTTCAGTACATTATAATAATTACCAATATAATACCCAATATATATATATATAATAAATTAAAAATATTCCAAAAACAAGAATACGTTTAATGCATATATTATTCAAAGCTTTTTGCTGATACAACAGTAACAGCATCTTCAGGAAAATAATTATCTAACAAAATATTTTTACAAAAATTCTTAAAATATTTTGTTAAATAATTATTTTCCTGAAGATGCTGGTACTGTTTTATCGGCAAAAAGCTTTGAATAATATATGCATTAAAAGTATTCTTGTTTTTGAAATATTTTAAATTTATTAACTATATTACAAGAAAACATATCACCATATTTAATATATATATATATATATATATATATATATATATATATATATATATATATACAAATTGTGTAATCATTTCTCTCCTAACTATAACACTTCTTTTTTGCATAATGCGTTCTTGTATCACTTATTATTTATTTTTAAAATGGTCAATTTTAAAAATTGATTCTATATCTCATCTATTTTAAATAGTAAAAATACATTCTTTTAATGATAGGATTTAATGAGTTTATATTACAAATATTTATACGTATTGATTGTTGACAGTTATCATGGGCTGATTTTGTTTTTGTTTCAATTGTTGAAAACCTTGATGGCTATATTTCAAAGAAGGATCATCTTGCTAATTATCCAACATTAAAAGCTCTCAAGGACAAAGTACAGACACTTCCAAGAGTCAAAGCTTGGATTGAAAAACGACATCACACACAGTTGTAATATCTGTGATATAAAATGTTATCTATAATATAAGATTATATTTTAAAAAGGATATGCATTTTTTCAAAGGATATGAAAACCTGAAAAAATTGTTCACTTTCAAAACCCCAAAAAGTATAGATTAAATAAATTTGAAAAATAAATTTGTTTGCCTATATCTGTAATAAAAATTAAATTATAATTTTAAACAGCATCATGTATAGTTTTCATTTATAATTTATGTTGGAGTATTACCTTCAGTTTGAATGTTTTCTCTCTGCCAGTCCAGTCATTGTCTGTTAGGTCTACCTCCATCACTGACTTCAGGTCTTCTCTTCTCCAATTATTTTAAAAATATTCTCCTTTTCTGCAATTGTGTCCAAATCATCATTTTTTGTCAGTTTCTTCCATTGGCCTTTCTTTGAACATAACTTTACCAATCAAATTGTTATTTTTCATTACAGATTATAAACTAAATTTAATTTCCTGAAACTAAATTAAAATTTACTTAAAAAATAGATTCACTCAAAGACTCAGTAAAAAAAAAGATTTTAAGCCTGTGTTTGAAGTGTGAAAGTATTGTAAGAGAATAAATCTAGAAAAAAATTAGAGAATGACAATTGAGTTTTAAATTGTATAATACCTCCTATATTGGCTGTGGAAGATATGGTTTACACTTAGACTTTTATATCATTTGATTTATCTTAGAAGGTTTTAGATTTTTGTGAAGTGTGGGAGACAAATATTGAAGAATACATAAGATTTCAGATATAACTTTGAATACATTTTTAATCTTTCTACAATTTTAAGGTAGAATTTTCCTCTCTGTTTGTATTTATTATCAATTCACAAAGATAACTACATTTAATACTTTGTTTAATATTTCACCTGTAGGATTAATAATGTATATATTTGAAAAAAATACTCCTTCGTACATGGCAGTAAATGTTTTAATTGTTTTCTGTGATTAAGCAATTTTTTCATAAGCATATGAAAAGATCAAACATAATATTCTTTAGTGTTACCAAAACCCAATTAGATACATGTAACTTCATTCAGTTCCTGAAGTCATTACTGGTAGAAACAGAGAGAGAGAGAGAGAGAGATCGAGAGAAAGGGACTGACAGTGAGAGATAAGACATCATTAAAAAACTGAACATTTCTACTACTATAGCCTACTTTACTTTACTTTATCTAATGCCCGCCCTTGGTTGTTGAACCATTTGGCATCGAGCCTCCCAGTAACGACCGGTTCTGGACAGCTGGTTGTCTAGTTCAGGACAGGTTGAAATGTGGTCCCCATTCATAATACCATTGAGACAGAGCAGACACGTATCGGACTCCGCTAGGCCAAAACGGTAGAGGTGGGCCTGGAGATAGTCGTGTCCTGTCAGAAGTCAAAAGTCAGCCACGGCAGTTGCTCTATCGCTTGTGGGCACCAAAGGACCGCCACTGCTAAGTGATGCCCACTGTTTCTCCCTGCTGGCTTCCTCATGCTCTTGAAACTACTATAGCCTGGTTGACCTCTTTATCCCATCTTAAATCAAAATACAAGACAAATATTTTTTCAAAAATATTATATTAGAAAATGTAATGTGCCATATTTTATCACAACATTAACTGAATCAGCTGTATTTTAAAGGGTCAAGATTGCAGAAAGTACATTTATTAATGATATTTTATTATTACAACTTAATGGCAGAGTGGCAATAATGTATGCAATTGTTCAAATAATAAAAATCTTAGTCATTGGAAATAAAAAAATGTCATTATAATATTACTAGTTATAAATTTAAATTAGAATGTTACCTAATTATAAAAGTTGTAATTATACACAACATTATACAACGATAAAAATATTTCCATTTTGTGGAAATTTTAAAGTATAATCATCAATAGATAAATAGCAATTTCTACACAGAATTAAATAAATAATATTTACATAAAATTATACTCATTTGGCATGATTTATATTATTATCAATAATATAAATAAATATTTCAAAATCATAAAAGATATTAATAAAACTGTAAGTTTACTTGTCAATTAATGTAGACTCCATTGTTTTCATTTTATTAAATAGTATGTTTTTTTCAAATATTTTATAAAGACAATGCATAAATATTGAAATTTTGAACGTTTAAGAAAATTTTACAATAGTTGAGAGTTCCTCACAAAACATATTCAAGATTTGGAAAAAAATACTGTATGTATAGAGAAATTATTGTAACAAATCTTGATTCAAATTTTTTTTCAAACAAATAAAAAACTTCTTTACAATAATTACATAAGTATTGCCACAACTAATTGATTTACTTCATTGTTGACGTTATCTTTCAAAAATAACACTGAGATTATGCATTAGTTCTCCTTCCAAAACCTAATAAAACATTTGCTTTAAAAAGGGATATCTAATTATTAAATATTTACACCTAAGTTTTTTTTGTATTTCTATAAGTGTAATCTTGATAAAAAAACCTTTTGTAGTTCTCATGTATAACTTAAGCAATATACCAACTTGTCATACTTATTTATATTAAGCCTGCAAGTTTTCAGACAAAAACATTTGTAAATAAAAATTGATGGCATAAATTATAAATGTTTTACATTATAACTAAACACTTGTAAATATTTAGTGCCCCAGTTTTTACATAGGCCAGACAGGGAGGTCCTTCTACACACGTTACCAAGAACATATAAAAGCACTAACAAGCAATAACTACCAATCAAACTTCGCCTATCATCTCAACTCCACAAAACATGACTACATAGACATAACATCTAACCTACAAATTCTTCATCCACAACACAGAAATGACCAACACTACACAACCAAACAATACGAAATATACAGATACTTCAAACTACACCCTACACATATACTTAATACACAATTACATTACAACTCACACATAATTTTTAACATCATAACTCCTAATACTCACAAAATACACCCACACCACCATAATATCCCACCCCCATCCTAATGCCCTAACCTTTGTAAACCTTGAGATCAGTTACGGTCTGAGTTGACAATGGGACACCTCTCCCGAAATGGAAGTCCTCAACAAATATAAGTAAGTGCTACTATAAGCAAGTTTGAAATATTTACAAGTGTTGAGTGAAAACTAGTAGCTGACGTGAAGATGGAATCAACAAATAATTAATTATAGCTATCTCAAAATATTTTTACCGCATACATTGTAACGTGTGTATTTTATTGTGACATTAATTCTTAAGGAATTAAGTGATGTTAAAGATTGCAGCAATTCGTTACATAATTAAAGGATGACCTGCAATGTCAAATGTTCAGTTGAAACAAGAATGATGTATTCTGTAAATAATTTAAAAAACAAATGTTAATTCAAAAAAATTACATTTTATTTCAACAAAAATTTTATAAAATTACACATAAATTTACATTTGAAATGTTGACTTATGCTTGCTGTACACATGCATCATTTGTGAGACCTTACTATATTAAAAAAAATCTATGGCAGGGACATGACATTTAATTTGAAATTGCTTTACATATTTAAGACGCATTTAAGATTGTCCATTAGATTTTAATAACGTTATTACATTGCACTAGTGATTTTAACACATTCCCTACACTGAACAGAAAACCGGCATTGTAATGCCGTGAAAAGTTAAAGTTATGTTTTGAATGTTATTCTATTTTAACACAAAATGTTTTAAAGTTATAACTTAGCTGAATTTCAACCATGGTGATGTAACAAGGATTATTCCGGTAAAGGATCTCGCCATTTTGCGTCTGGTAACGGTCTTCTAGGTATTTGCAATCTAACCCAGTGCTGTTTCTTAAGCCAGCAACATCTCTTCTAACAAAAATAAAATTTTGATTAAACCATTATACATAAATGAAAAAACTAAAGGCGTGCCTTGCTATTCGCATCTCTAAAAGAGGCCCTTCTTGAGGGTCCTCTTTTACCTATAACTTGAGGCCTAATAATTAAATCTCTTTTAAAATTTTCCCTAAGATTGATAGAGATAAAGGCTTTTAAAATGTCTTGGTGAAAATCTTTTAAATTAATATTCTGTTCTATTGCTATTGATAATTTGTCCAATAATGGGCCGGTTGCATAAGTCATACTAAGTTCTTGTATTTGGTTGTCTGAAAGTTTTACTTCACTTTTTAATTTAAGCATTACTTTAATAAAATTTAATAATTTTCTTGACTCTAATGCATCTGTACTTATAAAAATTTTTAAATATTTTTCTAGTGGATTCGTCAGCTTATTGTATAATCTAAAATGAAACACAGCATTTTGGGGTCTTACATTAAGACACATATTGGCTACATTAGGTGTTACTGAGGTTTCTCGGGTACTTAAAATACCTCTTCAGTATTTTCCTCTGACATATTTTCTTTAGACAATTTTCTCACAGCCTCTACCTTTAAATTTACAGCTACATTTAATTCATTTAGGGTTTTATTTAAATCATTAAATTTTTTCAACATATCAGTAATTTCATCCCTTATTTGTTGTTCTATCTTAAATTTTAATAAAACATTGCATCTAGTTTAAATGAGTTAGTTTAGTTCCAGCTCCAACTGTATCTATTGCTATAGGCTCATCTTTCAATTCATTAATATTTTTTATTATTGTTTTAAATTTTTCAAATCACATTTATTTTGTCCTTAAAATTGATAGGATTGGCTACAATATTACTGTCTTTTAAAACTTTTCTTAAAATTTTTCTAACATCGGCTACAACAGAATCACTTCTAAAAGTAACATTTCTTAAGCCTAATTCATATTCTATTTCTTCTTTAGACAAAAGATCTATTTTTAAAGCCATTTCTTTTTATTATTAACAAGCATTCAGAAAACCAACGGAATAGAATTTATAAATTTAAAAATGTCTAAGCAATTTCAAAAACTTTACACACGCTTTGGAACAGGACTCGCTATCTAGCATGAATCATTGTTCAAACTAGGGATTTCATGACCTTGGAACAGCTATACCTTACCAAACAACAAAAACTGGTTTAAACTTGAATATTCGAGTTCCCCTCTGTTTAAACAAACTAACTACACTTTCACTTTTTTCAAACAAATTCCTTCACGTTCTATTTTTAACTATATATTTCTGAAACAAACTGATTTATGCATGAAAACTTTCCCTTGTTCAAACAAGACATTTTACGTTTTACTTTCAACTAAGCATTTTAGGAAATTTTATACAGAGCACAGTAGCGTAATTATGATAAATAAATAACAATAACCTTTGCTACAAATATTTAAACACCCTTGATGTACATTTCGCCATCACAGTTAGCATCATCAGAAGGTTACAAACATGCTGGGACTAAAAAGAAACAGTACACCTAAAATCGCGATGGGCTGCTCCCATTCCTCCGCCCAGCGACCAGTTTGCTAACCTGTACCAGCGCTGCACGTGGAGCAAGACCACACCCACCACTGACTTGTCGTGACAATTCTAAATTAAAACTAATTACAAACTAATGTAAACTAAAATTATAAAAGTAACATAAACAATAATAAATTGTCATGTCAACTTGAACTAAACTATAAATACAGCTAAAAATCATGTATTTGCTCGTAACAAAGAGAATAAACTAGAACCAGGAATTTGGCCTTTGTCAACGTTCATCAACAAATCGCCCCTAGTTTTAGCAATGAATATACTTTCATAACTATTCAGCAACCTGTTGGAGAACACCGTTTTACCCACTTTAACACTATTTATATCCTATTCATTGTCATTATTAAGGATATGTTTATCCACGCTGGACTTATCCTGTCTCCCATATTTAATTTGGGCTAGATGTTCTTTAAATCTAGTTGTAGTCTTTCTCCTTGTCTGACCAATATACATTTTGTCACAAGTTTTACAAGTAATGGTGTAGATTCCAGACCTATCCAACATCGGAAATTTCCTAATTTGGGATTTCCTAATACATCGGTTAACCTATTAGGATTTTTTATGCAATTCTTAAATTAAAATTTTTGAAAATTTTGTCTAAACCATTGGTAATAATATTGTCAAATGGTAAGGTTATAAATTTTTGAGGGTTATCTTCCGGTTGGAAGGTGGTGGAATCTCTCTTTAATTTTCTAAATTTACATTTTCTTACAATATTAGGATCAAACCCATTAAATTGGGCTATAGATTTGACATATTCTATTTCTTTAACTAGACGCTGAGGTGAAAGGGGAATCCTCAGCGCTCTATCAATCATACTATTAAATGCCGCTAATTTGTGGGCGTGGCTATGGTTGGAATCATTTGGAGTTATTATATTATTGTTGGTTGATTTTCTATATATGTCAAACTCAATTTTAGAGTTGTTCCTAATACACATAATATCTAAAAAGGCTAACCTATTATTGGCTTCTACTTCATAAGTGAATTTGATCGATTGATGTTTACTGTTAATACTACATAAGAAATTCTCAATGCTAGATTTACTTAAATCAAACACAGCAAATATGTCATCGACATACCATAACCAAACTCTAGGAAAATATGTTAGACTTTTTTCTAACTCCCTTTCAAATTCACTCATAAAAGTTCAGCCACAAATGGTGATGGACAATTTCCCATCGCTGTACCATCTATTTGTCGATAATACTCATTATTGAATTGAAAATAATTTTGCATCATGCAAACCTCAGCAAGTTTGGAAAATTCCATCACTTTCTGTGGTTTCACATTAATTAAGCCTAAGCATTCTTTTAAAATTTTAAGCGTTTCTAATATAGGTATACTAGGAAACAAAGATTTAACATCAAATGAGATAAAAATTTTGTTACTTCTAAGTTCACTTCTTTTGATCTTTCTACAAATTCTAAATTATTTCTGATGGAAAATTGTCCATACCCTATTTCTAATTTGTTAAATTCTACAGCTAATTTTTTTGAAAGAAGGTAAGTAAGTTGATTCCTGATCCCATAGACTTACCTTCTTTGTGAATTTTAGGCAGGCAATACAGCTTAGGTAATACTGGATTACTAACATTAAACTTAAAAAGGTAATCTTTAGAAATAACTAATTTACAACTCTTTAAACTATCTTTGGTAATACTAATAAACTTATTTAAAGGACTTTTTGGTAATTTTTCATATGGTCCTCCTTTTAACATTTCATATACTCTGTTGTTATACTCATTTTTGTCCAGTATTACCACTGCATTACCTTTATCAGATTTAAGGTAGTAACAATCTTTATCTTTTGAACTTTTTATAATTTTGGCTTCTGAGATAGTAGACTTAAATTTAACATCTTTTTCTAAATTCTCTTGTATTTTTAATTTACATGCATTTCTAACATAATTATTCTCTGAATCTTTTAGATAACAAATGCTTTTAGATACAACATCATCTATTTTATTTTGATTGCAATTTTGAACTGAATATTTTAAAACCATTACTTAGAAGGTTAATTTCATCTGAATTAAAGGAATGGTTAGATTCATTTTTAACTAAAGAAGAAAAATCGTTGGTGGATTTGACAAATTTCTCTTCATTAATGTTAACATTAGTGAGACCCAAGAATTTTTTATTCAATTTCTTCATTTTCAATTTCATTTTAAAATCTCTAATATCTAATAATATGTTTGTAACATTCTGATGATGCTAACTGTGTTGGCGAAATGTACATCAAGGGTGTTTAAATATTTGTAGCAAGGGTTATTCTTATTTATTTATCATTATTAAGCATTTTAAAACAACTTTCACTTTCTGTACAAAATTATTATTGACTTCAAATTACAAACTTTATTTAATATATTGAACCTTTAATTCTTTTCTTTTTATTTTATTTATGAGGTTTGTTCTGTTTTTTATGTGTGTTTCTGTGTTTAAGTATATGGATTGTCTGATTAATTTGTCCATTTATTTTGCTAATTTATGTTCAGGGGCATTCTGGTAGTTGATGTTGGCTCGGATGGGGACATTGGGTTTATGAATTTTTGGAAGAGCGCGGAGGGTAGTTGCTTTAGGGTGGATTTGTTTTAGGTGGGATTTTTTGTTTTTGTTGATAATGTATTTAGATGTATTAATTAGTTGTTTGATGGTCTTGTGATATTTCTCTGTTAGGTCTGTAAGTAGTTGTACTATATTATTATTTATTATGTAATCAATGATTTTGTCATTTAGGCTGTTTGTATTAATGATTACTGTGGTGTTACTTTTGTCTGCTGTGGTGAGTGTAATGTTGTTTAGTGACAAACCTCATAACTAAAATAAAAGACATAAACATACCACACAATTCAACACTACTATCACTTGACATAACGAATATGTACACCAACATACCCATACCCGAAACGCTCAACATCCCAGAAACCCAATTAAAACAGAACAACATACCTAAAACCCACGTTACCAAAATTAAAAACATCCTCCAAACCATCAACAAACAAAACTATTTCACCCAAAACTCAAACTTCTATTCACAACCAGATGGCTTACCCATGTGAAGTCCTATCAGTAGTGTCCAAAGCGAAATTTTTCTACAACACATAGAAAACACAAAGATACTCACAAACAATACACACGCACACAAAATCATTTACTGACATAGATACGTCGATGATATCATAACACTATACAGAAGCAACTCCTGCCAATGCAAAAAATTCCTCACCTGCACTAATAAAATACATCCAAAACTCCACTTCACTTCAGAAATTAAAACTAACCGATCCCTGAACTTCCTCGACCTAACCATAACAAAAAGCCACACACAAAAACACAGCTTCAACATTTACAGGAAACCCATAACAACAGACACACTTATCTACAACACCTCAAACCACCCTATCCAACACAAACACACTGCCTTCAGATCAATGCTCCATAGACTTAAAGAAGTCCCAATGGCCACCGAAAACATAAACAAAGAACTAGACACAATTAAATATTTAGCATACACAAATGGATACAACACCACAATAATAGACAAACTATGGTACAAAATACAAAAAAAAAACACTAAAATTAACACTACACAGACAGGAAAAACAAATACATCACATTACCAATACAACGAACAAAATAGCCCGCAAATTTCAAACAATAGGATACAAAATAGCATACAAAACTAATAACAAGTTACAATACAAAATACAATACAAGACCAACAGCAACACCTACAAGCACTAGACGTATTCAAACTGAACTGCGACGAATGTAACAAATTCTACATTGGACAAACAGGTCGCAGTTTTAAACAAAGAGTCGAGGAACACAAACAGAACACTAACTCAACATTTTGCAATCATATAAAAGAAACAGGACACAAATACACAGACATTTACCATAACCTAGAAATCCTACACATCAACAAAAAAGGACCACATCTCAACACACTAGAACAATATGAAATTTACAGACACACAAAAACACAAAGTACAAACATATTAAACGAACAAACACAATACAAATTACACATACTCTTTGATACTATCGAAAACCTACCTTTAAAACTGTCACTGCTTGACCCAGCATCTCGAAGCAGAAGACACTGATGAAGATCGGCACAGAGCATTTAAAAACGTTCTGCTTCAGTAAGTTTTAACAAATTTACTAAATTTAAAGTTCGGATTGTAATAAACTATTGTATAAGTGTTTAATAAAAACTATTTATAGTTTTATTAGTGAATTCAAGATCCTTATAACAAACAACTTTGAGTAATAGTGTTTCCAACTTTTTCTGGAACAACAGTAACATATTGGTTATAATTTACCTGAGTTTAGGGGGAAAATTATTGTTTTTTTCTTCATCCAGAGACTTAGTCTCTTATGCTTACATAATTAACTAATCACATTTACAATTAGTTTTAAAGAACAACTGTCCTCTGTAACAAAAAGTGTAGAAAAGTTTACTTATATTTAATCACTTTAACATTAAACAAATATTCTTTGAGCTTAGCTTGTGAGGTTATGTTAAAAACAAATAAAAACATACACAAAACTCACAAATTAATTACTCATGGGTAAATAAATGATTAATTTGTGAGTTTTGTATATGTTTTTATTTGTTTTTAACTTTAACATTAGTTTATGACTATCTGAACTTTAAATTTGTAAAAACTTACTGAGACAGAGCGTTTTCGATTGCTATGTGGCAATCTTCATCAGTGTCTTCTGCTTGGAGTTGTTGGGTTATGCGGTGACGCTTTTTTTTAAATGAAGGTTTTCGATAGATTATCAAAGAGTATGTGTGATTTGTATTGGGTTTGTTTGTTTAGTATGTTTGTATTTTGTGTTTTTGTAAATTTCATATTGCTCTAGTGTGTTGAGATGTGGTCCTTTTTTGTTGATGTGTAAGATTTCTAGGTTTGTTTCTTTTATGTGATTGTAAAATACAAGAGTTGGTGTTCTGTTTGTGTTTCTCGACTCTTTGTTTAAAGCTGCGACCTGTTTGTCCAATGTAGAATTTGTGGAAAATGTACCAAGAAAAGTTTTTTTCGTAAAAAGGGTAGCAAAATCAAAGTATAGTTTTAAATACTGCCAAATTTTATACTTTTAGGCCATGCACAGTATGTATGCCCGGACTGCCAAACACTGAATAGGGCAATTTGTAAGAACAAAGTGTAAATGTTTTTGAAACCACTCCGTTGTTTTGTGGCATTGTTTTCTATAAGTTTATGATCATTTTTCAATGTATAGTTATTGTTTTACCATCCCTAGCACGAATTTATTCTTATTATATATAATTTTCTACAAATTTGTTCAATTGTAATAAATATCTTAGAACTTTTTTATTATACTCCTTAAAAACCATTTGATAGAACCTAACTTACAAGTATATCAATTAAAAAGTCTAACTTTTATTTCTATACCTGAAAATGCTAAAGACATAAATGGGTCTGTCAGACTTGGCGCCCCGGCTCATGTTACAAACTGGGGCTTCAGTGATTAGGAGCTAAATTTTCGCAATTTAATTATTTTTTTCAAAAAAACTTAAAAACAAAATATTTTTACTGACTATCAACCAACTAGCTGAAATAATACCAAAAAAACAAACTTTTTAATGTACAAAAATGAGCATAATTCGGAAAAAACATGAAATTAATACCTTTTTTATTATTAATCTTTAGAATTAATATGAACTGTTTTGTGGTTCTTGAGGTCCCTATTACTTATATCTATCATTTTATATAACATTTTAAACCGAATTTCACCAAATCCCTATACTTTGTATTAACTGAAACTATATTTTTTTTTAAGACTAAATTAGTCTTTATTTAATCAATTTTTTTGTAAAAATTGAGCACTTCATCAAGTCTTTTTATAAAGGTAAAAGTCAAAATAGTGAACTCAAAGTCTCACAAAAAGTTAGTTTTTAATAAACAAACACACAACAAACTAGTTGCGGCAACGATGTAGCCTTCCTAGTGCTTGGCTACTACTTTTAGTACTAAAGGTACTGAGGAAGATGACATCGTCGCTAAAACTAGTTTGTTTATTAAAAATTATTTTTTGGTGAGATTTTGAGTTCACTATTTTGACTTTTACCTTTTTGTGAATAGTTCTCACTAGTTAAGCTCTAATTAACTGAAGACTTTTTATGTTAATTTATAAAAGTTACCCACCTTCCTGAGTAATAATTTTTTGAAATTAAAATCGACACTTGTTTTTACTTTATGTGTCTTCAAAGTTGAAACACATTTGATGCTTAGAAAAAATATCACACATAGCTTACCAGTACATTCTCTTACCTTACCAATGCCATAGCAGGTAAAAGTTATGGTACTGAGAACTTCGAACTGTTGTTACGTTAGAACTTATTCTATCTCTCTGTTGTAGTTAAGAGACTTATTGTGAAAGTTTTTTTTCCTACAATGTCCGACTTTCCAATATACGAGTACATTAACCACTGTGTACCTTCTCAATCTATACTATTAGAAATGTTAAACAGAATAAGTCAGCATTATATTTCTACTTCCATGCTGTAGAACAATCTTAAAATAATAAATCTACAATTATTTTGTTTTTTACATTAAATTTTTTTATTTTGCAAATAAATTTTAACTATTTATACTTTATAAATATTTTTAGGATCATACTATAAAAAAGTTCCATAATAATATTTTTTACAGTTATTAACAAACCTATATATGACCCACTATTGTATGATTACTGATAATTTTAAAACATACTGATAAGGAAATTTTGACAGCTTGTGCAATGTGAAAGGAATAGTGAGAATTTAAATATAGGAATAATTTTTATTCTTAAATTATTTGACATCTTAATAAAGCAATCTTGGTTCCTTACCTTTAATGTAAAGCAAAACTAATCAAATACATTAATTATTTATATTAGCTTTCAATTAAGAAGCCCAACTATTTTTCTAATCTAAACCATTTTAAACAACTGATTTTTGAAATTCCAATAAGAAAATTATGTCACTAATTATTGTTATATTTTAGTCACTAATTAACATATTTTATATAAAACAAGCACAAAATTTCGGTTCAGGACATAAAACTAAACTTATTGTTATTTATAATAATAATTTCACTGACTAAAGTCTAAATTATTCTGTTTCTTTATCTTGTTTATTGTTGCCTTCTTGTGTTTCTGCAACTACAGTTATAATAATCAGTAGTGCTGGAGGGGGAAGAGGGGGAAGTACCATACTTCCAATATCTTTACTTCAAAACATTAAGAAAGACAATCATTAACAAACTGGTTTTAAAACAGGTAAGTGTGTTCCAACAATTGTTACATTATGGTTGCTATTGAAACCTAGATTAGACTTGATATTAACATTCAATAAATAAAAAATGAATTTTTTAAAACGATTTACTCGTCTTATAGTAAAAATATTTTTTTTTTATTATGACAGGTTTTTTACAATGTTTTACATTTTAACCTAAGTCTAATGAAATACAGTTTTTAATTTTGTTTTTCCACTCATCCCTATCTGTCCACAAGTTTTCTGGTATATCCCATTTGATTAAAGATGAACTAATTTCCTGTATCCACGTTTTCGATGGTCTTCCCCTTCGTCTTCTCCCTGGTGGTGTCCATTCCAACAACATCTTTGGTAGCCTTTCATCATTCATCCTTTTCGTATGTCCATACCAAATTAACTGTTTTTGTTCTACAAAATCTGTAATTAAATTTTGTACTTCCATTTTATCTCTAATTATTTGATTTCGGATCTTATCCAATCTTGATATTCTCGCAGAACGTCTCCAAAAGTCCATCTCAGTTGCCAATAATTTCTTTGTCAATGTTGATTTCAATATCCAAACGTCTGATCCATATGTCATTATGCTTCGTACTATTGTATTAAAAATTTTTGTTTTTGTTTGATTAGTTATATGTTTATCCCATAAAATTCCATTTAACATTGAAATTGTTGTTTTTCCCAAATTTATTTTCGATCCAATTTCTTTATCTTGTTTCCCATCATTTGTAATTTTCATTCCCAAATACTTACATTCCTCAACATGTGATATTCTTTTAATATTTTCTTCTTCTATTATTAAGTCTTTACTTTTTTCTCCTATGACCATGTATTTAGTTTTATTCATATTAACATTCAATCCCCATAGTTTGTATTCTCCTATTATCTTTCGAGTCATATATTCAATGTCTTCATAATCTTGAGCTAAAATCAATTGGTCATCTGCAAATTGTAAAGAATAAATTGTGATATTGTTTACTGGGATTCCCATTCCTTTGCATTTATTCTTCCAATTTTTCAAAACCTTTTCTGTATAAATTTTATATAATGTGGGTGACAGACAGCATCCTTGGCGTAATCCTTTTGTTACTTCAAAACCTGTTGACAGATTGTTTCCTATTTTTATTTTGGAAATAGAATTTTTATATAAATTTTGAATTGCCTTGATTATAGTTTGACTTATAGCATTTGATTTTAACACTTCCCATAACTTTGATAATGGTACATTATCATAAGCTTTTTCTATATCTATAAATACTAAATGGAGAGGTTGTAAACGAATTACTTTCTTTTCAATTATTTGTTCTAAGCAGAATAAGTGATCTATCGTTGATCTTCCTCTTCTAAAACCTGCCTGTTCCTCAGCCTCCATATCCTTGTATTCATTTTCTAAATATTGCTTAATTATTTTTCCATAAATTCTGCTCAATGTATTTGTAACTGTTATTCCTCTATAGTTTTCACATTGCTTCTTATTACCTTTCTTATGTAATGTGGATATATAGCCTATTTTCCACTCTTCTGGTGTCTCTTCTCCATTCAAACATTTTTCAAAAAGTTCCTTCAAATTTGCAAATAATTTATTTGTACCATACTTTAATAGTTCGGCTGGAATTCCTCCAGGTCCTGAAGCTCTTCCATTTTTCATAGATTTTATTGCCTGTATCACTATTTCCATATCCAAATTTAGATAGGTATTATTTACTGTTTCTGGTATTTCATTTTGATTTTTTTCCAAATGTTCTTCTCTGCATTCTGTTAATAAGTTTTTAAAATATTCCTCCCACGTTTGAAAATCAATATATGTCATTTGTTGTGACTCCTTAGAGTTTTTTCTTAATGTTTTCAAAGTTTTCCAAGCTTCTGTACTTCTTTTCCCTCCAATAAAAGATTCTATCTTTTGGCATGATTGTTCCCAACTTCTGTTTTTTGATTCTGCAACCATTCTTCTAATTTTTGCTTGTTGTGCATTAAGTTCTATTTTATCATCAATTTTCTTTGTATTTAACCATTTTAAATATTTCTCTTTTTTAATCTTCACTTCTTTTTTAATTTCTTCATCCCAATAATAAAACGTATTCTTTTTATCTTTAATATCAATTTCACCTAAAGCTTCTTTTGCTGATTCATGTATTACTTTTGAAATATATTGGTATTGTTTTTCTGTTGTATCCCAATGAGTTTCTGTTAATTTTTCATCTAACCTCTTCCTATATAAGTATACAGTACTCTCATTTTCCAAACTCTGTAAATTATATTTAGGAAGATTCAATTTGATACCCTTTTCAACATATTGTTCTTTTTCTTTATCTTTATTGTTTAATTTTTTAAATGGAAATAATATTTTAGAATTGACTATAAAATGATCACTAAGTTTCACACCTCTGTATACTCTAACATCTTGTATTTTTAGTTTTGTTTTCTGTTTTACTATAATATAATCAATTATTGATTTCTGCTGCATTGTTTCTCTATACCAAGTATATTTATGTATTTCTTTATGTTGGTAAAAACCATTCAAGACTTTCAAGGAGTTTTGTTCACAAATGTCTATTAATCTGCTTCCATTTTCATTTACAATATTTTCTCCAAATGGTCCAATTATTTTGTTTCCAATCTGTCTTCCAGTTCTACTATTGAAGTCTCCTGCAAGAATAACTTCTCTTGTATTTCCAATTTCCTCTATTATTCCGTTCAATTTATTGAAAAAATCATCTTTCTTACATAATAAAACATCTTCATTTATAGCATACACTCCTAATATTACCAATTTGTATCCATGAAAATTCATATTAATTCTGATTAGGTTTTCGTCAATTGGTTGCCAGTTAGTGACATAAGTTTTTAATTTTTTCCTTATTAATACAGAGATTCCACGTTTTGCTCTTTGATGCTTCTGTACACCACTGTAAAAATGTATGAATGATCCCTTAATTTCGCTGCCATTTCCTTTTTTTTTAGTTTCAGATAAGACAATAATATCTTGTTTTCTGATTTCTAATTCTTTAATCACTTCTTCAAATTTATTATTTAAACCTTGAATATTCCACGTTCCAATATTCATTGTCCGTTTCCATAGCTTTTGTCGTATTCCTTTAAATCCATCCGGCTGTATTCTATTAGACTTTTTAACATTTTAGGTTTTTTATATGAATGGGGAGTTGGCCCATTGCATAACCCCCAACCTGGAGGACCAGGTAATTTATTTTCAAGGTTGTCTTCCTTTAGCCTTTGATAAACCAATATCTCCCTACAAGGCAGCAGTGTTAGTTTTGGTCCGCCCCGAGTATTTTATTTCCTCGGTACCCACCATATCTGGTGAGCTTTCCCTTATCCGCCACCTAGGGAGGCGCCCGATGGGAGACTAACAACTCCACACGGGTAAAAATATTTTTAATTGCTTAAAATATAAATCTGCAATTTTTATTTTATTTTATTTTATGACACTATGATTGTTTAATACTATCCTGAAGACGGATAATTTAAATATGAAGACGGATAATATCCTGCAAGAAGGATGTAAGTTAATACTGCATGTAGGATTATATCTTATGTACATTATATTACAGTTCTTTTGATGTATTTTAAAAGTTATACACAAACCACTCTCAATATTTTGAAGTATTTTTAAACATACGCTTTTTTGGTCATTCTTAATGTTTTCAAAACACTCTATACAATATGTACTTGAGTTTGTTTTTTCTATATATTCTCTAATACTTATTAGAGCTATTATTTGAATTTTTATACAAGGAAATTAATTTATTTTAATGATTAACAAGTGCAATGAACTAACATAAACAAATACATGCATGAGTATTTCATACCGAACACACATTCAGTTTTATTTTTGAAACATGAAATACAAAATTAGTTATTTTTAATTGGTAGGCATACAATGTAAACCTTTAAGCAAATTTATAATATATATTTATGGTGTAAATAATGACATTTGTTCAAATTTTGAAAATATTATTGCATTTCTAGAATTTTTTTAATAAAGTTGAGCTAAAAATTATTGTCGTATTTAAAAACACAATGTTTGATATTGTTGATGGTTAGTTTACTAGTTTGTTTATGTTTATAGAACAATGGCCCCCAAGTATAAGGTAATCTATTTTGATGCCAGAGGAGTTACTGAACCCATTCGGTTCCTTCTGTCTTACATGGGCGAACCATTTGAGGACCATCGCGTACAAAGAGAAGAATGGCTGGATTTTAAACCAAGTAAGAATATTAGACAAATATTTATATTAATTATTTTTTTATAAATTTCAACTTTTCTAGGTATATACTGTTTCATATGTCAAGGAAACAAACAACTGTTTGTTATAATAATATTTTTTACATACCTTGATTTCAATATAAGTCAACATATTGCTTAGAAATGATCATCAACCAAAGTATTAATGAACTTCAATTTTTGATCTATCTATAAGATAATCCAGATAAAATTTATTCTGTAAGACATAAATGGAACACAATTTTACAACCTTTAGGCAATCATAGTTAATGAAGGATTTACTACTGTATAACATGAAAATGTGTATAATTTCCCAATAAGGATGTGCAGAAAGAATAAATTATTTCCATTTTGAATTCTTTCTAACTAAATATTATACACTTTTTAATATATAAACTTTTTTTTGAGAAATTACTGTACCATATATTCTACTAACAGCATAGAACAATATATTATAATTACACTCGTTTGTATTATCTTGACAAAAAAAAACCACTACTTATCAATTTATTCAGCAGATGCGTTTTGCGCTAGTTCAGCGCATTTTTCAATAAAGGCAAAATAAATGAACTAAACACAATAAAACACATAACCCAAAATACAGATATAAACACACATTGATAGACAATATAATGCGCAAAAAAGCACAATAACACACAAAAATATATAATACTTACATATTACGGCAACACATCACAAAAAATAGCTTCCACATTCCGTAAATATAAAGTAGCATTCACAACATCCAACAATTAAAAAACACCTACACAGTTCAAAAACACACCAGGATAAGCACGGCAGGGCACGCGTATATAAGATTACATGCAACAACGGTCCCAGCTTTTACATAGGACAAACGAGGAGAACATTTACCACAAGATACGAAGAACATGCAAAACAGATAAAAAAGACACAACCCACATCAAATTTCGCCATACACATACAAAACACACTGCACTCACAGATTGACATAGACACCAATCTAAGAGTCCATTACATCAATAAAAGCAAAAAACTTAAAACAATAGAAAACTATGAGATATATAAACACCATAAATATTATCCATAGCACATTCTAAATGACAAAACACTCCCAATCAAACACTATATTTGAGCACATAATTAACAACTACTCTATGAACAATAACACACCACAGAACAAAAATACACCACAGACTCACACCAACACAACACACCTGAGCAACAAACAGTCTTGTCAGTAATTCACAGTTGAAACATGCGCTGACCTAGTGCGAAACGCCTCTGCTGAATAAATCAGTAAGTAGGTTTTTTTTTCGCCAAGATAATACAAACAAGTGTAATTTTTATAAAAACCTCAAGATGTACAACACAAAAACTGCAAATTTTAAAATATATTATATTTATTTATAAAATTGTTAATGACATTTCACAAGAACAATTAACAAACATAAATTCTTAAGTTAATTAGAGGTTGGCTAATGAGTTCAATTCACAATAATAAATATTAAAATATTTCAATATAAAGTGTTAGCCAATCACTGAAGAAAACATCATCACCGAAACTAGTATGTGTGGTGGTTTGTTAATAAACTAGTGTGTGATAAGATTTTGAGTAACTCTTTTATTATTTACCATTGTAAATATAAATTCGTTTAGAAACAGAAATATTACTGAACTGTGGTGCATATCACAGTATAACACTAATAACTGTAGAAATAAATGCCAATTATAAATTTTATATTCTAGTATTTTAATTTATTTAAACTAATATTAATTACTGCAAAAAAAATTATGAAAGAAAATAAATCTTTTATTTTATCAATAATATTAATTAATCATTGTTTTAAACATTATATCTATTACTTAGTGTTTATTGTAAATTATAAATTGTTGCATTGACTTTTAAAACTAATTATTTTTTAATCATGTTTTAAAAAAATGTTACATTAAAATTTAAATTTGAATTAATAGTATATTGAAAATATTAATTGTAGGAAATTGATAATGGTAAAATTTTTATATTTAGAAACACCATTTGGGAAATTACCTATATTAGAAATTGATGGGATAAAATACACACAGTCCTTACCTTTGACTCGATACCTTGGTAAACAAGCAAAGCTTGGTGGTGACAACGACTTAGAGGACCTGCAGATTGATATCATTGCCGACGTCCTGTTGGATTTGAGAACAGGTATAAAAATTGTTATGTCAACATACACACATTTATTATTATGGACTAATTTCAAAACGCAATAAACCTTTTCTTGAAACTTGCCATGTCTTGGTATTTGATAAAGCTTTTGAGTAATTATATTCAAATATTATTAGATTTTAAGTCTTCCATTTCAAATTTATATTTTTTCCAATTTGTTAAGTATGACAATAATTGAAAAGTGAATGAATTTTAAAAGTACTTGTGAAGGAAATGAATAATTTTTTGAATATTGTAAAACATATCATACTACCTGTAAGAAATAGGGTTTACATCCAGAATTATATGTTATGTAGTTTGGGATTTCTTATAAATAAGGAAATAATTAAGACTAATTTAAAATTTGAGATATTTTATTGTGACGAAATTTCTCTGTATTTATTTCTGTTAGTATTTGAAGTGAATATTTCATTAATTTGTACTTCTTTAAAATGTCCTGTGTTTTTAAAATTATCCTGTGATACTAAAAGATATGTTAGAATGACCAGGGAAATTAACATTCATGCATTATATCTATAAAATTATTAATTTGCTGACTATTAATAGGTTTTTATTCTAACAGAAATTTAATATTTATTGTAGTAAGAAACTCTATCAAAATACCTAACTTTATTCAGTTTTTAAAGCCATCTTGGTTATTTTCCAAGCCATAGGTATAAAAAACGTTTAATTTAAGGGTTACACTGGTTCCTCCAATCATGTCACAAAGACTAAGATCTCCAACTCATCTCACTTTAATATTGTACTTTTAAATCAAAATAGGCTATGGCAGACTGGTTTGGTGGTGCTACCTATTCTCAATCACCAAATTCGAGGGATGATACTGGAATATAAGGAATGAAAAATCCCAGGGATGAAAAATAAATCTATAAAGAGGATTTAAGCTAAATATAACTAAATAATACTGAGAAATAATTATGTAATACAACTGATTAAAATAATTACTTCATGGAAACACATTGAATATACTGTAAAGAATACTTATATTGTATCAAAAAAGATGAGGAAACAAATATATTTTCTTGAGTTTTGTGTGTGACAGCAAAGGAGCTAAATACATTTTCTAAAAATTGTTATTTTATTTACCTTTTCAACTAGAATACACACAGTCAAACATACAACATACAGAGAGAGGGGGGGGGGAAATACTATAAGAGAGGAGGTGGGGAGAGATAGGGGGGAGGTAAATAAAAGTTTATTAGAAACGTGCATTATTTCTATCATTGTTTGTTTATAGAATCTACCATCACAAAGTAATTTTGATTTAAGAGAGTAAGAAATATTTCACTTCAGAATGTATTAAATATTATGTTTTTATAATTTCAGCTGTATCGGGTGCATTTTGGGAACCTAATGAAGAAGTGAAGAAGAATAAGGAAAAAACTGTTATCAATGATACATTACCATTTAATCTAAGAAAGCTGGAAGAAATTGCAAAACATAATAATGGTTATTTGGCAAACGGAAAGGTAATTTTTGTTTTTTCTCAATTAATTTTAATTCTATTTATCATTAATAAAAATAATTAAAGCTTTGAAAAAAATGTTCTCAGAAAAATAAAAAATAGGAATTATTTTTATAATTACACTTTTGGTATTAACCTTTTTCTGGTAAAAACCACTACCTACTAATATTTTCAGCAGAAGTGTTTCACACTAGGTCAATGCTGTGAGTCACAGACAAGAAGGGTTGTCAATGGAAAGGGCATTGTATGAGCTGTGGTGTGGGTATGTCAGAGTAGTGATATTGAAGGACAGCAATCTATGTACCTCATTCAGTAGTGGCAATGAGGTGACATGGTGATCATTTGTGGTGGAAGAGTATATTTGTAATGTCAGTGATTACTCAGCAACCATTTTGAATTCGGTCAGGACATTGTAGCCAACATGATTATGTTAAGGATAGGAAAACTATTTAAATTTGAATATCGAACCTTAGACAAACAGATTCTTCATTAAACAAAATTGTTTATCTGGCCTCAGACTATAACAACAACAGAAAATGTGGCAAGAATGATTTATCAATCTCCAAATTTTGAGCGAGTACAATCCAATGTTTTCTTTCCTTGCATGGTGACTCTGCCTGTTTCCAAGGTTTTCCAATTTGCTACCATGCAACTTTTTTTTCGAAAGACATGAGGCACAAATGGATTATTAAACTTGTGAATTGTCAAACATCACCTCAAAACACTGCAAACATTTAAGGAGACAATCACCAAGGAAATGGTCACCAATCCATTGGAAAATGATACAAACAAAATTTAGCAAACCTCTGGGAAAGGCTTTGCTAATTTTTAAGGAGTCACTGATGCTATTTGTTGTCATTATTTATGTCACTAATAACATATTATTTGTTGTTCACAAAGATTAAAGAATTTGCTTATATCATTGGTTGTGACTACCTTTTGAAATACAGGAGGCCTTTTTGTCATACTCTGTATTTAGGAGTACTTTGAACTAATATCAATATATTAGGGGCTTGTAGGGGCAAATGTCCCTATACATATTGAAATAAAATTTAAACTTTTGTATAGTAAATTTATTTTTTTTAGAAATTAATTTAATTATAATTCAAATTTTTCATAACAAAATTTCCTCATAAACTATATATTTTTGTGAATGTGTTTTCAGTTTGATTTTTTTGACCGATCGTATTATCAATATGTATCTTTAATCCATCGTGAGATTTTACTAGACTTAGTGCAACATAAAGTTGATCATGTGTAAAAACAAGTTTAGTCTATTGAAGCTTTACTTATAGTCTAGTTATTGAAAATGTAAGTCCTAAAAAAAATGTGTTCCTTTTTGTTTGAAATGGCAAGTTAGGATCTGTCGATAATAATTTAATTATTGGTAGAAATATGATGCTTCCTTTTCCAGAACCAGGGATTATTTCTAATTTAATAAACTTGGCAAACATATCTAGTATAATTAGACGTACTCTATTAACTAAACCTGATCCAAAGTTCATATGTCTAATAATTATTCTTTAATACTCTTTAAATATTTGTACTCAGCTGTTTTTAATATAATATTTGTACAACTGTTTCTCAACTGAAATATTTGAAAATCAGCTGTTTTTCATTTGCAATGTATCTCTTATGGAGATTTTTGGTACCTTTAAGTTCCTCAAAACCCTATAAATATTGTAAATTGAGAAAACCTATATTTTATCCCGCTCCATCGTGTCAATACCTTTAATTTGAGCCATGTCCCAACTCTGTATCACCTTTCAAGCTCTCACAATTTTTCTCTGAAAATTTGGCTCAAGAAATTATATATATATATTAAAACAACATAGGTTATTCAAATACAAGAATATCTATCAATTTATATTCAAAGCTTTTCGTTGGTAAACAGTACCAACATCATCAGGAATGAAAATTACAATTTTCATGATTGTAATTTTCATTCCTGATGATGTTGGTACTGTTTACCAACGAAAAGCTTTGAATATAAATTGATAGATATTCTTGTATTTGAATAACCTATGTTGTTTTAAATTATTAAACAAGAAATATATATATATATATATATATATATATATATATATTATGTAGTCATTTCTTTCCTACCCATAACACTTCTTTTTTGTATAAAATGTTTTTCTATCACTTATTAATTATTTTTAAAATATTCAATTTTAAAAATTGATTTATTATTTCATATATTTTAAATAGGGAACATAAATTCTTTTAATAAGGTTTAATGAGTTTATATAACAAATATTAATAAGTATTGATTGTTGACAGTTATCATGGGCTGATTTAGTTTTTGCTTCAATTATTGAAAACCTTGATGGCTATATTTCAAAGACGGATCATCTTGCTAATTATCCAACATTGAAAGCTCTCAAAGACAAGGTACAGGCACTTCCAAAAATCAAAGCTTGGATTGAAAAACGACATCACACACAGTTGTAATATCTGTGATAAAAAGTGTTATCTTTAATATAAGATTATGTTTTAAAAAGGATATGTTTTTTTTCAAAGGATAAGAAGACCTGAAAATGTCTTCATTTTCATAACCCAAAAAGTATATATTAAGTCAATTTTAAGATAAATTCTTTGTCTAAAGCTGTAATAAAAATTAAAATATAATTCTAAACAGCATTGTTTATGGTTTTCAATTATAATTTATATTTGAGTATTACCTTCAATTTGAATGTTTTCTCTCTCCCAGTCCAGTCATTGTCTGTTAGACCTCCTTCCAACACTGAATCCAGGTCTCTGCTTATCCATTTATTTAAAAAATATACTCCTTTTCTTCTGTAGTGGGTAAATCAATTTTTTTTTGTCAGTTTCTTTTATTATTATTTTTTTTGAACACAGCTTTATTAAATTGCTTCGTGTCTCCACGGATTATGAACTAAGTTCAAAATGAAGTTATTTTCCTGAAACTGAATTGATATTTATTTAAAAAATTTATTCACATAAAGACAGTGAGAAAAAAACATTTCAAGCGTATGTTTGAAGTGAAAAAGCAATATCAGAGAGTAAATTTAAAACATAATTGAAGAATGACAATTAAGTTATATATTGTAAAATACCTTCTATATTAGCTGTGGAAGATATGGTTTACACTCAGAATTTTATATTACTTGTATTCTCATCTCAGAAGATCTTACATTTTTCTCGCTTAGATTTTTGTGAAGTGTCGGAGGAAGAATTTAAGAATAAATAAGATTTCAAACATTTTACTTTGAATCTTTCTACAATTTATAAGGTAAAGTTTTTTCTAAGTTTGCTTGTAATTATTATTGATTTGAAAAGATTATTACATTTAAAAGTTGTTTATTATTTTACCTGTGAGATTAATAATGTATATTTTAAAAAAATACTTTTTCATGCTTTACGTGGCAGTAAAATTATTAAAATGTTTTCTATGATCAACCTTTATTTACATAAGCATATGAAAAGGTCAAAAATATTATTCTTCAGTGTAATCAAAACTAGAAACATGTAATTTCATTTAGTTCCTGAAGGCATTAGAGTTAGAGAGAGGGAGAGAGAGAGAGAAAGAGAGGGAGAGAGAGAGGGAGAGAGAGAGAGAGAGAGAGACAGACAGACAGACAGACAGACAGACAGACATAAAAAAAAGATGTCTTCTATTATGCCATGCTTGACCTCTTTATCTCAACTATTGGTAGAGTAGAATAAACTTGTTTCATAGTTTAATATTTGTCTGCTAAAATTAATTACTTTGGGGTGGCATATGCACCTGTGCCTCTCTGGCTACAATCCTGGTAGCACTCCCCTTTTTATTATTGAGGAGGGCCATTTCGGGAGATGTGTTCCAATGTTAACTCGGGTCATACTCTAGGTAAGTGTAAGTTACCAATATATGTCTAAGGGTTTTTAGTGAAAAACTTGTAGCTCAAGTGAAGGTAGAAACGGATAATACTATACCTTATATATACTATAAGTGTAAGGCTTATACATAATACAATATAATACAAAGTGTATATATATATATATATATATATATATATATATATATATATTGAAGTCATAATTTTTAGCATTTCATCATCTTCTCATGCATGTTTGAGCCCTAAAGACACAGATTGTGTTGCAGCCAGTGTAAATTAAATCCAAATAAACATCCTGGGTAAACTCCTCATTACTCAGACCAGTGTCATCCTTTCACTTTTTCCGTTTGTTAATAACCTAACCTTTTGGTTTTTATAACAATACAACAGGACTTACAATACACTCTGGCAGATATGGGACTAAATCACTGCCGATTAATGGGAAGGTAAACCAAGAACTAAGTAGTCCCAAAATGTTACTCATGTACGTATCCCTTTAATGGTAAAGTAGTAATTTCTTTGTATGTTACGACGTATTTGTATCTTACAACGTATTTGTATGATAAAACGTATTTGTATGTTATAATGTATTTGTATGATATGACGTATTTGTATATTATGACGTATTTGTATGTTACAATGTATTTGTATGTTACGACGTATTTGTATATTACGACGTATTTGTATGTTAAGACGTATTTGTATGTTACGATGTATTTGTATGATACGACGTATTTGTATGTTAATTTGTATTTGTATGTTACGGCGTATTTATATGATAAAACTCATTTGTATGCTACGATGTATTTGTATGTTACGACTTATTTTAATGTTACAACGTAGTCGTATGTTACAACGTATTTGTATGATACAACGTATTTGTATGTTACGACGTATTTGTATGTAAAGACGTATTTGTATGTTACGATGTATTTGTATGATACAACGTATTTGTATGTTACGATGCATTCGTAGTTACGAAGTATTTGTATGTTACGACGTATTTGCATGTTGCGACGTATTTGTATGTTACGACGTATTTGTATGTTACTATGTATTTGTATGTTACGGCGTATTTATATGATAAAACTCATTTGTATGCTACGATGTATTTGTATGTTACGACTTATTTTAATGTTACAACGTAGTCGTATGTTACAACGTATTTGTATGATACAACGTATTTGTATGTTACAATGTATTTGTATGATACGACGTATTTGTATATTACGACGTATTTGTATGTTACAACGTATTTGTATGTTAAGACGTATTTGTATTTTACGACGTATTTGTATGTAAAGACGTATTTGTATGTTACGATGTATTTGTATGTTACGGCGTATTTGTATGATAAAACGCATTTGTATGCTACGATGTATTTGTATGTTACGACTTATTTTAATGTTACAACGTATTCGTATGTTACAACGTATTTGTATGATACAACGTATTTGTATGTTACAATGTATTTGTATGATACGACGTATTTGTATATTACGACGTATTTGTATGTTACAACGTATTTGTATGTTAAGACGTATTTGTATATTACGACGTATTTGTATGTAAAGACTTATTTGTATGTTACGATGTATTTGTATGTTACGGCGTATTTGTATGATAAAACGCATTTGTATGCTACGATGTATTTGTATGTTACGACTTATTTTAATGTTACAACGTATTCGTATGTTACAACGTATTTGTATGATACGACGTATTCGTATGTTACAACGTATTTGTATGATACGACGTATTTGTATGATACGACGTATTTGTATGTTACGACGTATTTGTATGTTACGACTTATTTGTATGTTACGACATATAATAAAGTTAACATAACGTAATTTACACAAATAGTTTGCCTACATCTGGATACCCAACGATGATTTTTCCTGATGGCCTGGCCTCTGCAAATACACACCATCGTCGCTTGCGATGCCTTGTTTATGTGTGTTATTTACTGTTGTTATAATGAACCAGTAATACTGGTTTACTGGTTTTAACAAGTAATATAAAATGTTTTTTAATGTCAATTCCTACTTAGGTGAATCAACAAAGACATTTTTTTATTTAATTTTCTATTCATTTTATAATTACAATTAACATAAATATGTATATACATATGTCAGATTCACAATATTAGGTTGGAAAAGAGAAAACGAATTTCCTTGCAACTTTCCATTTTCCTTTCTATGTATGGTGTTGGACTATTATTTTTATTTGTTACTAAATATACGCTTTCTTTTTTATTGTCGCTTGCATTGTGTTGTATTTTCCTTTCGCTTTCCTTTCGCATTGTTTCTGAAGCAAGTTTTGGCAACGTTAATCCAGTTTGCCTGTTAATTTTATTAGTTTCGTTTATTTTTAATCTTAGAACATTATTTATGATATTGTGAGGTAACCATGGCAACAATTTAAGGTTATACAATAGAGGCTTTTCATATAGAACATTGAGAAGTTTTTTCCTAGCTATGGAAAGTTGGCTCAGTGCCAAAATCCGCTAAACTTCGAACGCGAAGATACTCGGTTCGAATTCGATCCTAGAACCCCCAAACATTTACAATTTAATTATTGAATACAGTTTTGAAAGAGCTTTATTAACAGCAATTGTCATCAAATACAGGTAAAATAAAATTTACTTGAACTTGATTGGATGAATAAAAAAGGAGTTTTTTTAACGATTTAAAATGTGTACAATATATAATATATTATGAGAGTGTGAGCTAATAGACGGAATTTAATTAGTGACCCTTGTGGGCATAAGAAATGGGATAATGTTATACTACAGAAAGTACGATTAGTTTGAATGACGAATGAATGTTTTGGAGGCGACTCTATATGTTATTTTACGGACACTTATTTATCTTATAACTGGTTGTCACGCGTGTGATAAGATAAGCAAACCAGTTAGCAACAAATAAATCAGTGGTTATAGATAAAATACATGTTGGAAAGAACAGGAATGTACTAAAAATTACTTTATAGCATTCACACTTTTGCATAGATTTAGTTTCCTCATATAACTTTTTAATTTTTATATTTATTCTATATATGTATTGTTCCAATTGTTTACAAGGTTTCACGTACATTTTTTAAACTGTCACTTTTTTAAACAAAGATTTCAAACCTATCGCTTTTTTCCCAATATCCTTTAATTGTATCAGGGATGACTGTTAGTGGTGTAATTCCTAAATAAAGCCGGATTACTGGACAAGCCGGAGTAGTAAAATAACTTATTGTAGAGAGATTTCAACCCTTACATGTTTCTTTGTGTATATGTATTTTACGTATGTATGTATTCAGTATCAAAGTTTCTGATTTCACATGGATATAGCCCCTTCAGAAATGTATGATACTAACAGCGTACGCTTCTAATGAAATAATCGCGGTATAAATATTTCAGGTACTGAATAAATTGGTTTATTATGTTCTTTTAGTTCTCGATAGTTGTTTATAATAATGTCTCATACACAGGTTCAAACTCGGGAGGTTTTGCTGCAGATTTCTTTGCCATTTTTTGACAACAACATAAATATATTCTTCTACCAACAAATTTTAACAGTTTTCATTTTACTTATAATTTTTCAGGGAACCATATCTTTATGAACAATATTACAAAAACCTATACGGAACTGTATTTTAAAAAGTATAAATCAAAAACACAAATTTATGAGGTAAAATTAATAAAAACAAAAACGAATGACTATCAATAAAATTGCAAGAGTTTATTTAAAAAAAAAAAACAATAATTATTCGTACATTTTACTAATAGTAGGGTCTAATATTAAAAATTATGCCGTTGGTATTAATATAGCTTATTATTTTGAATTTATCTTTAATAACATTTACTGAAATTGTAATAAAATGATCAATTTTATATATTTGAGGAAGGTACAAACAGTTTTTGTCCTTTTTTTTTGTTTTCGTAGTTACAGCCAATAGAGTGAAAGCCCATCGCAGTCGCCGAGTAAAAGTTTTTTTTTGGTTATTCGCAAGACATAGCAAGAGACTTGGCCGCCTGATGCGCGGTAGCCTACTTAACGTTTAGAGTGGTATGGGGCTTCGCAGACTCAGTGTTTGTGGAACCACTTTGGTAAACACATGGGTCGTTACAATCACCGTGACTTCTGTGCCCAGGTGCAAGAGAGTTATATACAGCTCCCTGGCTTTCCATCCCTACAAGTTGGTGAACTCCCCTCCTGCGCAACGCACGTCTCTTGCTATGTCTCGTAATCTATACAGTTTTATCGACCGTTGAAACGCCAACTAAGCACAGCTTATTACATGAATAATAAATTTAATATTAATATATATATATATATATATATATATATATATATATATATATATATATATATATATCAAGTTTTTAAAACAGGCTAAAAATTAAAAAATAATTTGGCCCTTCTACAATTTTGAGGGAGTATTGTTAGTGGCTATGGATATATTGTAATACTTGGAAAGAAAAACGTGGATCGCAGGCAATGCATGATGGTTAAGATGGAGTAAAATTAATTAAATTACAGTGAATACCATTTTAAATTCCCTGAAATCAGCTGTGAATTCGTACCGATTGTATTATTTACTAGCTGCGCCCCAGTTTTTCTCTTCAAGTACTACAAACATATCCACAGCCACTAACAATTCTCCCTCAAAATTGTAGAAGGGCCATGAAAAATTATTTTATATTTTTCAGCCCGTTTTAAAAACATAGTTTTTATTCAATTTATTATTTTAGGTTTTGTCTTATGTCTGGGTCAAAAATTCAATCGGTTTTGTTTATATTGATGAGACTCTGACAGGGGCATATGTAGCACACGTGTACACAAGCAAATCTAATTTGTTTAAACAAACATAAAGCGAGTGAATGTTGCATTGTCATCCAGTCCTGACCTGTAAGTAAAATTTCAACTCTGTAGCTCGTCAAATTATATTTAATTTGTTTAAACAATCTTGCGGACAAGGAACAGAAGAAATATCAGGTCCAGTGCTGACATACATATGGAAAAATTCCAAGTCTCTAGCTGATCCCCCAAATTAGATTTGTTTAAACAATCTTGCGGACAAGGAACAGAAGAAATATCACGTTCAGTGCTGACATACATATGAAAAAATTCCAAGTCTCTAGCTGATCCCCCAAATTAGATTTGTTTAAACAATCTTGCGGACAAGGAACAGAAGAAATATCACGTTCAGTGCTGACATACATATGAAAAAATTCCAAGTCTCTATCTGATCCCCCAAATTAGATTTGTTTAAACAATCTTGCGGACAAGGAACAGAAGAAATATCACGTTCAGTGCTGACATACATATGAAAAAATTCCAAGTCTCTAGCTGATCCCCCAAATTAGATTTGTTTAAACAATCTTGCGGACAAGGAACAGAAGAAATATCACGTTCAGTGCTGACATACATATGAAAAAATTCCAAGTCTCTATCTGATCCCCCAAATTAGATTTGTTTAAACAATCTTGCGGACAAGGAACAGAAGAAATATCACGTTCAGTGCTGACATACATATGAAAAAATTCCAAGTCTCTATCTGATCCCCCAAATTAGATTTGTTTAAACAATCTTGCGGACAAGGAACAGAAGAAATATCACGTTCAGTGCTGACATACATATGAAAAAATTCCAAGTCTCTATATGATCCCCCAAATTAGATTTGTTTAAACAATCTTGCGGACAAGGAATAGAAGAAATATCACGTTCAGTGCTGACATACATATGAAAAAATTCCAAGTCTCTATCTGATCCCCCAAATTAGATTTGTTTAAACAATCTTGCGGACAAGGAACAGAAGAAATATCACGTTCAGTGCTGACATACATATGAAAAAATTCCAAGTCTCTATCTGATCCCCCAAATTAGATTTGTTTAAACAATCTTGCGGACAAGGAACAGAAGAAATATCACGTTCAGTGCTGACATACATATGAAAAAATTCCAAGTCTCTATCTGATCCCCCAAATTAGATTTGTTTAAACAATCTTGCGGACAAGGAACAGAAGAAATATCACGTTCAGTGCTGACATACATATGAAAAAATTCCAAGTCTCTATCTGATCCCCCAAATTAGATTTGTTTAAACAATCTTGCGGACAAGGAACAGAAGAAATATCACGTTCAGTGCTGACATACATATGAAAAAATTCCAAGTCTCTATCTGATCCCCCAAATTAGATTTGTTTAAACAATCTTGCGGACAAGGAACAGAAGAAATATCACGTTCAGTGCTGACATACATATGAAAAAATTCCAAGTCTCTATCTGATCCCCCAAATTAGATTTGTTTAAACAATCTTGCGGACAAGGAACAGAAGAAATATCACGTTCAGTGCTGACATACATATGAAAAAATTCCAAGTCTCTAGCTGATCCCCCAAATTAGATTTGTTTAAACAATCTTGCGGACAAGGAACAGAAGAAATATCACGTTCAGTGCTGACATACATATGAAAAAATTCCAAGTCTCTATCTGATCCCCCAAATTAGATTTGTTTAAACAATCTTGCGGACAAGGAACAGAAGAAATATCACGTTCAGTGCTGACATACATATGAAAAAATTCCAAGTCTCTATCTGATCCCCCAAATTAGATTTGTTTAAACAATCTTGCGGACAAGGAACAGAAGAAATATCACGTTCAGTGCTGACATACATATGAAAAAATTCCAAGTCTCTATCTGATCCCCCAAATTAGATTTGTTTAAACAATCTTGCGGACAAGGAACAGAAGAAATATCACGTTCAGTGCTGACATACATATGAAAAAATTCCAAGTCTCTATATGATCCCCCAAATTAGATTTGTTTAAACAATCTTGCGGACAAGGAATAGAAGAAATATCACGTTCAGTGCTGACATACATATGAAAAAATTCCAAGTCTCTATCTGATCCCCCAAATTAGATTTGTTTAAACAATCTTGCGGACAAGGAACAGAAGAAATATCACGTTCAGTGCTGACATACATATGAAAAAATTCCAAGTCTCTATCTGATCCCCCAAATTAGATTTGTTTAAACAATCTTGCGGACAAGGAACAGAAGAAATATCACGTTCAGTGCTGACATACATATGAAAAAATTCCAAGTCTCTATCTGATCCCCCAAATTAGATTTGTTTAAACAATCTTGCGGACAAGGAACAGAAGAAATATCACGTTCAGTGCTGACATACATATGAAAAAATTCCAAGTCTCTATCTGATCCCCCAAATTAGATTTGTTTAAACAATCTTGCGGACAAGGAACAGAAGAAATATCACGTTCAGTGCTGACATACATATGAAAAAATTCCAAGTCTCTATCTGATCCCCCAAATTAGATTTGTTTAAACAATCTTGCGGACAAGGAACAGAAGAAATATCACGTTCAGTGCTGACATACATATGAAAAAATTCCAAGTCTCTATCTGATCCCCCAAATTAGATTTGTTTAAACAATCTTGCGGACAAGGAACAGAAGAAATATCACGTTCAGTGCTGACATACATATGAAAAAATTCCAAGTCTCTATCTGATCCCCCAAATTAGATTTGTTTAAACAATCTTGCGGACAAGGAACAGAAGAAATATCACGTTCAGTAATGACATACATATGAAAAAATTCCAAGTCTCTATCTGATCCCACAAATTTCGATTTGTTTAAACAACTATTGTTTAGTAGGAACTTTATTCCCAATAAGATGGAAAACATAAATAAAATAAAATTACGTTTACAAAGTTTGTTCCCAAAACATTATAAAAACTAAATTAATAAGAATAAATTTGCGTCAAAGTTAAAAACACTCGTCATTTTAATAAATCAAAGAACACCCTGACATTTTACTATAATTAAATACAAGATTAAATTAACACCTATTGAGTGCATAAACATTAGCACGATTGTGACAAAAATGATGTAAATAGTCAAAGCCTCTTTCCATCAAAACAGAGCAACGAACGGTTCATTCATTTCCCAATATTACTGTTTTTAGTATTTAAACCTTCTTTCAAAGACTAATGAGCTCATGTCGAGTACGCGATAAAGTTTAAATTTTCTTGACACGGTTGAATATTTATAACTGTTATCTAAACCTGGAGTTTTGTACTTGAGATAAGTGCTCATTACTTTTCTGGGATTAGATTTTAAATTCGTACTGATAAACATTCTGTATGTAACCGGTTTTTTAACCTAGTTTTAACGCAAACAGACTGGATAACTAGTATCACTCACAAAGGCTAGGAAGGTATTGTGAATATAGGTGAGCTTAAGGTAGGAGCAAAAACTCCTGGTATAGGATATAGGGAGGGTCGAGGCAGACGTGGCACGGGCGAGTGCCTGAAGTAGGCATATCATTTTGGAAGTGTCGGCCTGGGCACACTCCCTTATACGAAGAAGGATAAGGAAGAATAGATGTGTAGTCAGATGAACTAATCTCCTGGTAGAGGATATAGGAAGGGCTGTGACTGACGTGACAGTGTCAAGTGCCTGAAGTAGGCATATCCTCTAGGAAGTGACTACATGGGTACACTCCCTTGTACGAAGAAGGATAAAGAAGAATAGATGTGTAGTTAAATGAACTAATCTCCTGGTAGAGGATATAGGGAAGACCGTGACTGACGTGACAGGGTCAAGTGCCTGAAGTAGGCATATCCCCTAGGAAGTGACTACATGGGTACACTCCCTTGTACGAAGAAGGATAAAGAAGAATAGATGTGTAGTTAAATGAACTAATCTCCTGGTAGAGGATATAGGGAAGACCGTGACTGACGTGACAGTGTCAAGTGCCTGAAGTAGGCATATCCCCTAGGAAGTGACTACATGGGTACACTCCCTTGTACGAAGAAGGATAAAGAAGAATAGATGTGTAGTTAAATGAACTAATCTCCTGGTAGAGGATATAGGGAAGACCGTGACTGACGTGACAGTGTCAAGTGCCTGAAGTAGGCATATCCTCTAGGAAGTGACTACATGGGTACACTCCCTTGTACGAAGAAGGATAAAGAAGAATAGATGTGTAGTTAGATGAACCGATCTCCTGGTAAAGGATATAGGGAAGACCGTGACTGACGTGACAGGGTCAAGTGCCTGAAGTAGGCATATCTTCCAGGAAGATTCTACCTGAATTCAATCCCTTGTACGACGAAAGATAAGGAACAATAGACTTGGAGTTAGATGAACTAATCTCCTAGACGAGGATATAGGGAGGGCTGTGACTGACGTGACAGGGTCAAACGCCAGAAACAGGCATACTGTCTATGATGTGTCTACCTGAGTACACTCCCTTGTACGAAGGAGGATAGGGAAGAATAGATGAGGAGTTAGATGAACCAATCTCCTGGTAGAGGATATAGGAAGGACCGTGACTGACGTAACAGGGTTAAGTGCCTGATGTAGGCATATCCTTTAGGAACTGTCTACCTGGGTACACTCCCTTGTACGAAGGAGGATAGGGAAGAATAGATGAGGAGTTAGATGAACCAATCTCCTGGTAGAGGATATAGGAAGAACCGTGACTGACGTGACAGGGTCAACCGCCAGAAGCAGGCATACCCTCTAGGAAGTGCCTACCTTAGTACACTCCCTTGTACGAAGAAGGATAGGGAAGAATAGATGAGGAGTTAAATGAACCAATCTCCTGGTAGAGGATATAGGAAGAACCGTGACTGACGTGACAGGGTCAACCGCCAGAAGCAGGCATACTCTCTATGAAGTGTCTACCTGAGTACACTCCCTTGTATGAAGGAGGATAGGGAAGAATAGATGAGGAGTTAGATGAACCAATCTCCTGGTAGAGGATATAGGAAGAACCGTGACTGACGTGACAGGGTCAACCGCCAGAAGCAGGTATACCCTCTAGGAAGTGACTACCTTAGTACACTCCCTTGTACGAAGGAGGATAGGGAAGAATAGATGAGGAGTTAGATGAACCAATCTCCTGGTAGAGGATATAGGAAGAACCGTGACTGACGTGACAGGGTCAACCGCCAGAAGCAGGTATACCCTCTAGGAAGTGCCTACCTTAGTACACTCCCTTGTACGAAGGAGGATAGGGAAGAATAGATGTGGAGTTAGATGAACCGATCTCCTTGTAAAGGATATAGGGAGGACCGTGATCACGTGACAGGGTCAAGTGCCTGAAGTAGGCATATCCCCTAGGAAGTGTCTACCTGGGTACACTCTAGAGGATATAGGGAGGACCGTGATGACGTGACAGGGCCAACCGCCAGAAGCAGGCATACCCTCTAGGAAGTGCCTACCTTAGTACACTAACTTGTACGAAGATGTATAGGGAAGAATAGATGTGGAGTTAGATGAACCGATCTCCTGGTAAAGGATATAGGGAGGACCGTGATGACGTGACAGGGTCAAGTGCCTGAAGTAGGTATACCCTCTAGGAAGTGAGTACCTTAGTACACTCCCTTGTACGAGGAAGGATAAGGAAGAATAGATGTGGAGTTAGATGAACCAATCTGCTGGTAGAGGATATAGGGAGGACCGTGATGACGTGACAGGGTCAACCGCCAGAAGCAGGCATATCCTCTAGGAAGTGCCTACCTTAGTACACTCCCTTGTACGAAGAAGGATAGGGAAGAATAGATGTGGAGTTAGATGAACCGATCTCCTGGTAAAGGATATAGGGGGGACCGTGATGACGTGACAGGGTCAAGTACCTGAAGTAGGCGTATCCCCTAGGAAGTGTCTACCCTTAGTACACTCCCTTGTACGAAGAAGGATAGGGAAGAATAGATGTGGAGTTAGATGAACCGATCTCCTGGTAAAGGATATAGGGAGGACCGTGACTGACGTGACAGGGTCAAGTACCTGAAGTAGGCGTATCCCCTAGGAAGTGTCTACCTGGGTACACTCCCTTGTACGAAGAAGGATAGGGAAGAATAGATGTGGAGTTAGATGAACCGATCTCCTGGTAAAGGATATAGAGGGGACCGTGATGACGTGACAGGGTCAAGTACCTGAAGTAGGCGTATCCCCTAGGAAGTGTCTACCTGGGTACACTCCCTTGTACGAAGAAGGATAGGGAAGAATAGATGTGGAGTTAGATGAACCGATCTCCTGGTAAAGGATATAGGGAGGACCGTGACTGACGTGACAGGGTCAAGTGCCTGAAGTAGGCATATACCCTAGGAAGTGTCTACCTGGGTACACTCCCTTGTACGAAGAAGGATAGGGAAGAATAGATGTGGAGTTAGATGAACCGATCTCCTGGTAAAGGATATAGGGGGGACCGTGATGACGTGACAGGGTCAAGTACCTGAAGTAGGCGTATCCCCTAGGAAGTGTCTACCTGGGTACACTCCCTTGTACGAAGAAGGATAGGGAAGAATAGATGTGGAGTTAGATGAACCGATCTCCTGGTAAAGGATATAGGGAGGACCGTGACTGACGTGACAGGGTCAAGTGCCTGAAGTAGGCATATACCCTAGGAAGTGTCTACCTGGGTACACTCCCTTGTACGAAGAAGGATAGGGAAGAATAGATGAGGAGTTAGATGAACCAATCTCCTGGTAGAGGATATAGGAAGGACCGTGACTGACGTAACAGGGTTAAGTGCCTGATGTAGGCATATCCTTTAGGAACTGTCTACCTGGGTACACTCCCTTGTACGAAGGAGGATAGGGAAGAATAGATGAGGAGTTAGATGAACCAATCTCCTGGTAGAGGATATAGGAAGAACCGTGACTGACGTGACAGGGTCAACCGCCAGAAGCAGGCATACCCTCTAGGAAGTGCCTACCTTAGTACACTCCCTTGTACGAAGAAGGATAGGGAAGAATAGATGAGGAGTTAAATGAACCAATCTCCTGGTAGAGGATATAGGAAGAACCGTGACTGACGTGACAGGGTCAACCGCCAGAAGCAGGCATACTCTCTATGAAGTGTCTACCTGAGTACACTCCCTTGTATGAAGGAGGATAGGGAAGAATAGATGAGGAGTTAGATGAACCAATCTCCTGGTAGAGGATATAGGAAGAACCGTGACTGACGTGACAGGGTCAACCGCCAGAAGCAGGTATACCCTCTAGGAAGTGACTACCTTAGTACACTCCCTTGTACGAAGGAGGATAGGGAAGAATAGATGAGGAGTTAGATGAACCAATCTCCTGGTAGAGGATATAGGAAGAACCGTGACTGACGTGACAGGGTCAACCGCCAGAAGCAGGTATACCCTCTAGGAAGTGCCTACCTTAGTACACTCCCTTGTACGAAGGAGGATAGGGAAGAATAGATGTGGAGTTAGATGAACCGATCTCCTTGTAAAGGATATAGGGAGGACCGTGATCACGTGACAGGGTCAAGTGCCTGAAGTAGGCATATCCCCTAGGAAGTGTCTACCTGGGTACACTCTAGAGGATATAGGGAGGACCGTGATGACGTGACAGGGCCAACCGCCAGAAGCAGGCATACCCTCTAGGAAGTGCCTACCTTAGTACACTAACTTGTACGAAGATGTATAGGGAAGAATAGATGTGGAGTTAGATGAACCGATCTCCTGGTAAAGGATATAGGGAGGACCGTGATGACGTGACAGGGTCAAGTGCCTGAAGTAGGTATACCCTCTAGGAAGTGAGTACCTTAGTACACTCCCTTGTACGAGGAAGGATAAGGAAGAATAGATGTGGAGTTAGATGAACCAATCTGCTGGTAGAGGATATAGGGAGGACCGTGATGACGTGACAGGGTCAACCGCCAGAAGCAGGCATATCCTCTAGGAAGTGCCTACCTTAGTACACTCCCTTGTACGAAGAAGGATAGGGAAGAATAGATGTGGAGTTAGATGAACCGATCTCCTGGTAAAGGATATAGGGGGGACCGTGATGACGTGACAGGGTCAAGTACCTGAAGTAGGCGTATCCCCTAGGAAGTGTCTACCCTTAGTACACTCCCTTGTACGAAGAAGGATAGGGAAGAATAGATGTGGAGTTAGATGAACCGATCTCCTGGTAAAGGATATAGGGAGGACCGTGACTGACGTGACAGGGTCAAGTACCTGAAGTAGGCGTATCCCCTAGGAAGTGTCTACCTGGGTACACTCCCTTGTACGAAGAAGGATAGGGAAGAATAGATGTGGAGTTAGATGAACCGATCTCCTGGTAAAGGATATAGAGGGGACCGTGATGACGTGACAGGGTCAAGTACCTGAAGTAGGCGTATCCCCTAGGAAGTGTCTACCTGGGTACACTCCCTTGTACGAAGAAGGATAGGGAAGAATAGATGTGGAGTTAGATGAACCGATCTCCTGGTAAAGGATATAGGGAGGACCGTGACTGACGTGACAGGGTCAAGTGCCTGAAGTAGGCATATACCCTAGGAAGTGTCTACCTGGGTACACTCCCTTGTACGAAGAAGGATAGGGAAGAATAGATGTAGAGTTAGATGAACCGATCTCCTGGTAAAGGATATAGGGAGGACCGTGATGACGTGACAGGGTCAAGTGCCTGAAGTAGGCATATCCTCTAGGAAGTGTCTACCTGGGTACACTCCCTTGTACGAAGAAGGATAGGGAAGAATAGATGTGGAGTTAGATGAACCGATCTCCTGGTAAATTATATAGGGAGGACCGTGATGACGTAACAGGGTCAAGTGCCTGAAGTAGGCGTATCCCCTAGGAAGTGTCTACCTGGGTACACCCTAGAGGATATAGGGAGGACCGTGACTGACGTGACAGGGCCAACCGCCAGAAGCAGGCATACCCTCTAGGAAGTGCCTACCTTAGTACACTCCCTTGTATGAAGGAGGATAGGGAAGAATAGATGAGGAGTTAGATGAACCAATCTCCTGGTAGAGGATATAGGAAGAACCGTGACTGACGTGACAGGGTCAACCGCCAGAAGCAGGTATACCCTCTAGGAAGTGCCTACCTTAGTACACTCCCTTGTACGAAGGAGGATAGGGAAGAATAGATGTGGAGTTAGATGAACCGATCTCCTGGTAAAGGATATAGGGAGGACCGTGATGACGTGACAGGGTCAAGTGCCTGAAGTAGGCATATCCCCTAGGAAGTGTCTACCTGGGTACACTCTAGAGGATATAGGGAGGACCGTGACTGAAGTGACAGGGTCAAGTGCCTGAAGTAGGAATATCCTCTAGGAAGTGTCTACCTGGGTACACTCTAGAGGATATAGGGAGGACCGTGACTGACGTGACAGGGTCAAGTGCCTGAAGTAGGCATATCCTCTAGGAAGTGTCTACCTGGGTACACTCTAGAGGATATAGGGAGGACCGTGTTGACGTGACAGGGTCAACCGCCAGAAGCAGGCATACTCTCTAGGAAGTGCCTACCTTAGTACACTCCCTTGTACGAAGAAGGATAAGGAAGAATAGATGTGGAGTTAGATGAACCAATCTGCTGGTAGAGGATATAGGGAGGACCGTGATGACGTGACAGGGTCAACCGCCAGAAGCAGGTATACCCTCTAGGAAGTGCCTACCTTAGTACACTCCCTTGTACGAAGGAGGATAGGGAAGAATAGATGTGGAGTTAGATGAACCGATCTCCTGGTAAAGGATATAGGGAGGACCGTGATGACGTGACAGGGTCAACCGCCAGAAGCAGACATACTCTCTAGGAAGTGCCTACCTTAGTACACTCCCTTATACGAAGAAGGATAGGGAAGAATAGATGTGGAGTTAGATGAACCGATCTCCTGGTAAAGGATATAGGGAGGACCGTGATGACGTGACAGGGTCAAGTGCCTGAAGTAGGCATATCCCCTAGGAAGTGTCTACCTGGGTACACTCCCTTGTACGAAGAAGGATAGGGAAGAATAGATGTGGAGTTAGATGAACCGATCTCCTGGTAAAGGATATAGGGAGGACCGTGATGACGTGACAGGTCAAGTGCCTGAAGTAGGCATATCCCCTAGGAAGTGTCTACCTGGGTACACTCCCTTGTACGAAGAAGGATAGGGAAGAATAGATGTGGAGTTAGATGAACCGATCTCCTGGTAAAGGATATAGGGAGGACCGTGATGACGTGACAGGGTCAAGTGCCTGAAGTAGGCATATCCCCTAGGAAGTGTCTACCTGGGTACACTCTAGAGGATATAGGGAGGACCGTGACTGACGTGACAGGGTCAAGTGCCTGAAGTAGGCATATCCCCTAGGAAGTGTCTACCTGGGTACACTCTAGAGGATATAGGGAGGACCGTGATGACGTGACAGGGTCAAGTGCCTGAAGTAGGCATATCCCCTAGGAAGTGTCTACCTGGGTACACTCTAGAGGATATATGGGGAGGACCGTGATGACGTGACAGGGTCAAGTGCCTGAAGTAGGCATATCCCCTAGGAAGTGTCTACCTGGGTACACTCTAGAGGATATAGGGAGGACCGTGATGACGTGACAGGGTCAAGTGCCTGAAGTAGGCATATCCCCTAGGAAGTGTCTACCTGCGTACACTCTAGAGGATATAGGGAGGACCGTGATGACGTGACAGGGCCAACCGCCAGAAGCAGGCATACCCTCTAGGAAGTGCCTACCTTAGTACACTCCCTTGTACGAAGAAGAATAGGGAAGAATAGATGTGGAGTTAGATGAACCAATCTCCTGATACTGTGGATATTCAGAGATTGTGGCATCGCCAGTGAAGAGCATAATCTTCCTGCATTGCACAGCTAAGTAGAGCTTATTATAACTAGACTCTGCTTTAAGCCAGAATCATATACAATACCAAACATAAAACAATTACCTGTTATAAAAATGAACAGTATTTTGTTAACCTTTTACAGTTAGCTTTTTACATTGTGTTGCAAATTTGTCATACATTTTTTTTAACATTTCGAACTTAAAACGTATAAATAATTTCTCATTGTTTAACCCTCAACTGGTAACGTTGGGTCGGGAAAACGGAAGAGAAATTTTTTTCTTGTTTTGGTCACCCTGCGACGTAGAGATTTGGTGTACTTACCAAGCGTAAAAAAAGATAAACAGTAGTAATCTAGAGTATTGAACAATAATAAAGCGATTGTAGACAATAATGCGATATTACACAATTTTAAAGAACTGACTTGCTACAAAAACAATTTTATTTTCCTTTTAAAATTAGCTTTACGTTATTTGCATTTGTTACAAACATTTACTTAAACAGTGCGAAATTCAAACGTATGTCTCATCGTTTAACCCTTAATTGTGACGATTGCTCTGGGATACGGAAGGGAATTTTTTCTTATAGTGACCACCCTGCTTCTTGAAGATCTGGGTGATAAGTTTAAAAAAGGTAAACACTAGTAACATAGAATTTTGAACAATAATTAATAACGATAAATTTATAGTTTGAGGTTTTTAATAAGTATAACTTACCACTTATATCCTCGTAAAATACAGAAAGATTTAGTACCCTAAAAAACACTGAGAAAGAGAAAAAAACATTACCATAAACACACGCCTAATTCTAATAATAGAAAATTGTAGCTTTGAAAGATTCATTTCGCTATCTGTGATGATGTGTTACATTGATAAGCAAAATAGTGCCGATTCATTGATGAATCATTGTTTGTAATAACTGGGTATAACCTTGGTAAAGGCTACAACCGTGTCGGCTTGCGCAATCCACTATGGCAACAAACGACCGGAGTCGAATGTATCTCACCCTATAGGCCTATACCTAGCCTGCATGTTTTAGTGGTGACCACAAAATGGGCATTTGTAGGGTACTTGTAATATTTCCTAAATTTTGTAATTATTGTCAAAACACAATAAAATAAAAATACTACATAAAAAATTTTAAATGCGTCTTAATAAAATATTTATCATTTTTTAACTTATTCTATAAAAAAATTACAAAAACAAGTTGAAGTGAAAAAAAAAATTTTAAATTGCAATATTGAGTTATGTTGAAATTTTTGTTCTTATTTTACTGCTTGTCTTATAAAACACACACACACACGCACACGCGCACGCGCACGCACACACACACACGCACACGCGCACGCGCACACGCACACGCACACACTCACTATCACACACACACACACACACACACGTATATCTATACCTGTATATCTATCTATCTCTCTATATAAATCTATATATCTATCTATCTATTATATATATATATAATAAAGAGAAAAATACTTACACTGAAATATATAATTAACCTAAACTGAAAGTTAGACTCCCTATCTGAGCCGTGGACAAACTCGTCAGAGACCGGGAGAAATAACCTTTCAGAGTGAGTAATAACGACCACTTAGGCCTAAATGTATTATCAGACAAATTAGAATTACCTTCGCCCAGATCACAGCCTAAATACGTTTGATTTAAACATGAATGGATCGTGTCTCATTTTATTTGTCCAATAAAATAGGCCTATAAAAAATCGACTTAGAAAAAAAATATGTCAATAAGGTAACTATAATAAATAAATCGTCGAAAAAGAAATATAGGTTTAATGAGCTTCTGAATGTATAAAAGTTCGAAATATTATTGGCAAACAAGGAAAAACTAATTACCAAGTAACAATTCTGATTCAGTTTTCTTTTGGCTAAATAGATAGTCGGAAGTAAGCCTTAAAGTGTTGTTCGTAAACAAACGGCCAGTACCAAAAGCGATATTTGTTGATAACAAATTTTGTAATTTTTCGAAGACAGCATATGAGCTTTCTTAGTATAAAGGTCTCTGGGAGAGCCTAACCTACATTCGTGCTTTTTTAGATAAAGGGTCTGGGGGAGCCCAACCTTTATTCGTGACTCCTTAGAATAGGAGATTGGGAGAGCCAGTCATATATTAAAGCATCTTTATTACAACAGATGCCTGGAAGAACCCGACCTATATTTGAGACTCCTTAGATTAGGGATCTAGGAGAGCACGACCTACATTCGAGATTCCTTAGAATAGGGACCTGGGAGGATCCGACCTATACCGAGCTTTCCAGTAGGAGGAGATACACCAATAACGTTTGCCTAAAGGCGAATTATTTGTTACAGCTTGTATTTTGTTGGCAGATTAGACCTGTTCTCCCTAGACCACTTACTGACTATATTTAGTCTGTTATAGAAAGCCTTACTCTGTCTTTAGCCATGATGCTTATGATTAGGGATGGGCCGATTCCTAAAATTTTCGATTCCGATTCCGATTCCGATTCTAAAATTTTCCTTTCGATTCTCGATTCTTTAGTCGATTCTCGATTCTTTCAAGTTATATGGCAAAACCTTTTAAAAGTTCTGTTTTAATGTAATAGGCTACACAAAACCTTCAACCGTGAGAGTGATATCTGTCTATAATATAATTTATTAAGGTTAAGTTTCGGAGGAATAATACAGTGTTTCTGTTATCCATCTATTCGCTCAACCGTCATGGCCACGGTTTTGACGGTGACGGTTAATCGAGTTTTTACTGTACTTTTTTGTGTTTTGTTCTGACATTTAGTGAGAGAGAGAGAGAGAGAGAGAGAGAGAGAGAGAGAGAGAGAGACGAGCTATGTCAAACGACCAGAAATGGTTACGATCTTGATTGCTGTTGCTTCATAAATAATAATATTTTCGTTTACTATAATCATTTAATTCATTCAAATCAACTAATACATAAATAAGACATAGTTGGTAATTAATTATTTTTCCACACAAATATAATAAATTTTGGTAATAAATTTTGTTTGGTAATAAATTACTCAACACGCTTATTATAATAGTTAACAAAATAGGAATCGGAATTAACACTTTTATGATGAAGAATCGAGTATCGACGATTCCTCGATACCACCTAGAATCGACGATTCCTGGAATCGAGAATCGGAATCGGCCCATCCCTACTTATGATAGCCTATTCTTTGAAATGAGGGCAGTTGAATGACCCCACCGAATGATAGCTACCTGTAATGGAGCATTAACACAGTCCTTACCAACATGGCCTTCAACACCACACTAACGTCATAACTCTTGATCTAACGTGACCAAAACTCTGGCATTAGAAACATCATGTTTACATTCGGGAATGTAGATATAAACGAGGATGTTTATATAATGGACACTAAGTCGTTATCCGCCTGAGGTCGGACTTCATCTAACGAAACATGCATTAATTACATGCATGTGATTACTCACCTTGATAAATTCAAAGCCGGGGGTGAGCCACAGAAATCTTCACTCATTTTCAAAACTGAACGTGTTTGCATATCATTACTTATAGCAACAAGAAGTGCACCATTGCTAAGTTTTCTAAGAGACGAGACGCTTCTAGCACAGTCAGTAATATATTTGTTAATAAGGAAAGATACACTCTAGACAGATCTTTCCCATCTTCGGCGATCGTAGATAGTATGGTGAGGGTATCTCCGGTCCCACCATCAACTTCAACAGTCATCTTAGCACTAGGCTCGTGCGACTCCGACACCTGTCCACTAAGGCCGTAGTGGCTGGCGAACCTGCATCCACGCTTACGTCTTCGGCGATCGTAGATAGTATGGTGAGGGTATCTCCGGTTTCGTTCCCACCATCAACTTCTACAGTCATCTTAGCACTAGGCTCCGACACCTGTCCACTAAGGCCGTAGTGGCTGGCGAACCTGCATCCGCGCTTACGTCTTCGGCGATCGTAGATAGTATGGTGAGGGTATCTCCGGTTTCGTTCCCACCATCAACTTCTACAGTCATCTTAGCACTAGGCTCGTGCGACTCCGACACCTGTCTACTAAGGCCGTAGTGGCTGGCGAACCTGCATCCGCGCTTACGTCTTCGGCGATCGTAGATAGTATGGTGAGGGTATCTCCGGTTTCGTTCCCACCATCAACTTCTACAGTCATCTTAGCACTAGGCTCGTGCGACTCCGACACCTGTCCACTAAGGCCGTAGTGGCTGGCGAACCTGCATCCGCGCTTACGTCTTCGGCGATCGTAGATAGTATGGTGAGGGTATCTCCGGTTTCGTTCCCACCATCAACTTCTACAGTCATCTTAGCACTAGGCTCGTGCGACTCCGACACCTGTCCACTAAGGCCGTAGTGGCTGGCGAACCTGCATCCGCGCTTACGTCTTCGGCGATCGTAGATAGTATGGTGAGGGTATCTCCGGTTTCGTTCCCACCATCAACTGCAACAGTCATCTTAGCACTAGGCTCGTGCGACTCCGACACCTGTCCACTAAGGCCGTAGTGGCTGGCGAACCTGCATCCGCGCTTACGTCTTCGGCGATCGTAGATAGTATGGTGAGGGTATCTCCGGTTTCGTTCCCACCATCAACTTCAACAGTCATCTTAGCACTAGGCTCGTGCGACTCCGACACCTGTCCACTAAGGCCGTAGTGGCTGGCGAACCTGCATCCGCGCTTACGTCTTCGGCGATCGTAGATAGTATGGTGAGGGTATCTCCGGTTTCGTTCCCACCATCAACTTCTACAGTCATCTTAGCACTAGGCTCCGACACCTGTCCACTAAGGCCGTAGTGGCTGGCGAACCTGCATCCGCGCTTACGTCTTCGGCGATCGTAGATAGTATGGTGAGGGTATCTCCGGTTTCGTTCCCACCATCAACTTCTACAGTCATCTTAGCACTAGGCTCGTGCGATTCCGACACCTGTCCACTAAGGCCGTAGTGGCTGGCGAACCTGCATCCGCGCTTACGTCTTCGGCGTGTCACAGCCGCATCCCAGATAAGATTTTCTAAAGATCTGACCCTTTCCCCACTCCCAATGCGTAACTGTTCCGATCACTCAAAATCCCTAAGAGAAGATGTTAGAGTAGTGGTGTTAGTGGTGTTAGGTTAGGCTAGGGTACCGCAAGGGATGCCAAACCCCTCTTAATAGGTTATGCTAATCCGCACCCCCATGCGGGAATACCTTGGAGAGAACGTCAATAATATATTTATCTTTTATAATATTACTACACAAACACAATCATACAGAAATAGATTGATTAATATTATAAATTGTTATACCCGTTTTCAATTCCTTCTGTTAGTTCACACTCTCCCTGTATATATCCTGCTCAAAATTTCAATCGTTAATAAGATACTTTTATTCATCCGCTCAAGTTAATGTTTATGCAGTTTTTAAAAAAATAATATTTCATTAATTAAATTTAAAATGATATAATTTTAGTTTTGAATGGGAAAACACAAGTTTCACAAAAGAGGCAAGGTATGGATATAGTACTTATTTCGTTCTATTTGACTTAAAATAAATTATAACATATGATTTCGTAAAACAGCTGATATTATGTTATAGGTTATGTTGTAGAACAGCTGTTTTAACAATTATGTTGTGTTGCTTTATTTATATTAATTCTAATTATTTATGAAAATTAACTAAAATAAAATTTTAATACAAAGTAGTAATTGATTTTTAAAAAAAGTTTTGTTTATATTACTTGCTTATTAAAATTATCGTTTGGTATTTTTAAATCTATGATAACTGAGTCTAACCGAGAAGAGCTTGTTCTTTAATTTATTTGTAAGAGTAAATTTCTGTTTAAACTGTGTCTAATGGAGCTTTTTATTGTTCTACACAACATTGGGAAACAACATACTTTGGGAATAATAGAGATTATTTATATAAGAGTGGAGCCTACAAAATAATTTATAATAACTATATTGTAATTACTATTAACTCAGGGACGTACTCAGAGGGTTCTGTGCACGTCCGAACACCCCCTTTGTTGCCTCAAGTTAATTTAATACACATAAAATTATTAAACGTTAAACATCTTATAACAACTTGGAGCAACTGCAGTGAATTTTTTATTATAAATAAATAAAACCTTTTAAGCCACAAATACTTTTTATTTATGTCCCGAAGTACATTTCGATTGTAAAGCAATCATCTTCAGAGGAAATTACTCCAAGACTAACCTCTTTGTAGTAGTAACCTCTTGAGGTCAGTCTTGTAGTAATTTCCTCTAAAGATGATTGCATTGCAATCGAAACGTACGTCAGGACATAAATAAAATGTATTTGAGGTTAAAAGGTTTCATTTATTTAAATTAAAAAATTATACCGCAGTTGCCCCAAGTTATTATTGCCATGATTTCTCGGTCAAAAGAGTATAACAGGTTCCAAAGATTATATTTACAAGTTAAATTTTATTATTAGATGGTATACATATTTTAAAGATGTGTTAAAAAAAAGAATTAGCTCTTAAATGCATTGAAGGTGTAGTTATAAAAGTAAAAGCTTCTATAAAGGGGAAATTTTTACAATTTGGTATAGTCTTGTAGTAATTCCCCCTAAAGGTAACTTAATTGATTTGGAATAGAAATGTGCATCAGGACATATATAAAAAGTATTTGTGGTTTAGGAGGTGTTATTTATTTACAATTGTTCATATTAAATAATAAAATTTGATATAATTACCGGCTCATTATTCAATGTATAATCATTAAATCCGCGGTTAAAATTGCTAGTATTGTTGATTTATTCAAACACTACTAAAATCATTTGAAAACATCTACACACTATCATTTTTTTTCATTTTTTTCATTTTTTTATTAGTAGTATTAAATAACCATTTGGGGTTTGCTAATCCTCCATCGAACGCTTCCCCACGTGACGGATATGAGGAACGCATCCCAGATGTAGGTGGTATCGGGGAAATGAAATACTCGAGACTGACCAAAACTAGCATGCCATAAGGAAGCAATACTAGAACTTCTGGGTCAAGGTTGTTGGAAGAACTCCAATTAAGGCTCGATATCAGAGAATCGTTCGCGACCATTGTTATGTATAATGTTTTCAGTTAGGATAGTAGTCACTTGCTAGAGCAGAAGGAAGGACACCGTTAAACCTGTACAGTTGGACTACCTGACAACACTGTCTCCCTCTACTTGTGTCCTCGTTCCAAACGTTGATTCAGAAGTTAAAACTCAATATTATGTAATTGGGAAGGCATAACGCAACCAGAGTTTATATACCAGAGTACATTGTAATTAGAATAACCAAAAGTGCGTGGATTGATTTCACGTGGGAACTGTTAATATTACTGTACCTTAATAATGTGCCGCGAAAAGTTACTGTTACGAAACTCCTTCCATTAGCTCACACTCTAGTGATATATTGCTTACAAAAATGTTTAATCAATAATAAAATGAGTTTGTACTAATCCAATCAAGTTTAAATACATTTCTTTAAACCTATAGTGAATGACAATTGATGTTAATACAGTTTTTCAAATATTTATTCAATAATTAAATTATAAAATGTGTGAGGTCCAGTTGGATTCGAACTGAGAATCATGTTCGCAGTCTAGCGCGCCTTGGCACTCGGCCAACTTTCCAATACCTAGAAATATATTTCTACATAAAGATGTATATGAATTTTTTTCGCCATCTGGTTGTCGTCGAAACCTCCACTGTACAACCTTAAACTGTTGCCATGGTTACCACAAAATATCATAAATAGTGCTCTAGGGTAGCTAAAATAACATTTTCCTTTGTTAACCACAGTAGGAATTTACTTAATTTTTTTTTTATATCCCTTGTTTTTAACAACAAATAATATAATCGTATGAAAACACATGTTTCTACTCTGAGCGCCGTACTAAGTTTAGATAATATAAAATACGTTACAAAACACAACTGCAGTAATTTTACTAAAAGAATTATTTAAATCGTTTTCCAAAATAACTTGAAGAAATCGCACAAAAATTTTCAAGTTCAAGACCTTACAAACAATAGTGTTGATTCAGATACAACTACAGTATTTAAAACTGCCAAAAGAGAATGGTAAATTTGTTTTAAAAAAAATTATACAATAAAAGTGTTGGCTTTTATTTGTATATGTAGTCTATTACTGAGGGATGGGGTTGTATAATTTAATATTTATAAATTCGTTAAATTCTTAATTAAAAAAAATTCTTTATATTTATTATTTTATAAATAAACTCTATTAAAAAATAATTTAAATTTATTTGAGGAAAACAGACTAGACCATTAGAAAATTACCACTAAATATTCATTAAAACCTTCAAAAATCTTTAACTTTTATGCATTTCTAAACTAAAAATATTAAACAACTGAACATTTTTGAAATGTTATTACTTTCATTTTTAAATTTCCCTGCCCCAGATGTTTCGCTTTTTATTTACTGATGTTTATTTGAAATCATGTAACCTCAAGTTGTTATATCAACAACAGTTAAAAATGAAACCTAAATAGGATGTTGTATACAAGTTCAAACTACAAAAAATTCAATTTATGTATATAACATACATTTCTATGTGTATGTTTATATGTTATATTCATAAACAATATAGCATTACACTTTATACACAAAACTATATTTTGTTATACTAAACTATATTTGTTACAGTATTGTGTAAAGTCGCTTTCCAGTCCAGGTTTTGATATTTGGAAGAGTTAATACTTTCTCTTTGAGGGCTTTCAACGTTGGACAACTCTCAAGGTAATCCTTCTTCGGAAGATAATAATTAATGTTTTCCATTATTGAAGCAAACATTAAATCGGCCCAAGATAACTGCAAAAAGTAACACTTAAATACTGTAGGCTAGTAGTAAAAACTCATTGCATCCTTTTATTAAAATATATACTATTATTTTCATTGTTATTGACTGGACTTAGTCCGTGTCTACGTCACACATTGGTTTCAAATAAGGAGATATCGGTAAACATAGATAAACCTTTACACACATTGTACGCGCATATTGTTACAGCTCTCAGTTTACCGTCATCTCGTTTTATATGAACCTAGAGTTTCCGATAACTTTTTTTATATGAACCAAAAGTTTACCGTCATCGCGTTTTATATGAACCAAGAGTTTACCGTCATCTCGTTTTATATGAACCAAGAGTTTATCATCAACTCGTTTTATATGAACCAATTGTTTACCGTCAACTCGTTATATATAAACCAAGAGTTTACCGTCAACTCGTTTCATATTAACCAAGAGTTTACCGTCAACTCGTTTTGTATGAACTAATAGTTTACCGTCAACTCGTATATACTCACCAAGAGTTTACCGTCAACTCATTTTATGCTAACCAAGACTTTACCGTCATCTCGTTTTATATGAACCAAGAGTTTCCGATAACTTTTTTTATATGAACCAAAAGTTTACCTTCATCTCGTTTCATATAAACCAAGAGTTCACCGTTTAACTCGTTTTATATGAACCAAACGTTTACCGTCATCGCGTTTTATATGAACCAATAGTTTACCGTGAACTCGTTATATACTAATCAAGAGTTTACTGTCAACTCATTTTATGCTAATCAAGAATTTATCGTCAACTCATTTTAAATAAACCAAGAGTTTATTGTCAACTCGTTTTATATGAACCAAGAATTTACAGTGAACTCGTTTTATATGGACCAAGAGTTTACAGTCAACTGGTTTTATATAAACCAAGAGTTTATTGTCATCTCGTTTTATATGAACCAAGGGTTTACCGTCAACTCATTTTATAAATACCAAGAGTTTATTGTCAACTTGTTTTATATGAACCAAGAGTTTACCGTCATCTCGTTTTATATGAACCAAGAATAAACCGACAACTCGTTTTGTATGAACCAGGAGTTTACCGTCATTTCGCTTTTTATGAACTAAGAGTTTATTGTCAACTCGTTTTATATGAACCAAGAGTTTACCGTCATCTCGCTTTATATGAGCTAAGAGTTTATTGTCAACTCGTTTATATGTACCAAGAGTTTACCGTCAACTCGTTTTATATGAACTAAGAGCTTACCGTCATCTCGCTTTATATGAACCAAGAGTTTATTGTCATCTCGTTTAATGTGAACCAAGAGTTTACCGTCATCTCGCTTCATATGAACCAAGAGTTTACCGTCAACTCGTTTTATATGAACCAAGAGTTTACCGTCAACTCATTTTATATAAACCAAGAATTTATTGTCAACTCGTTTTATATGAACCAAGAGTTTCCCGGCAACTGGTTTTATATGAATCTAAGAGTGCGCCTTCAATTTTTTTTATCTGAACCAAGAGTTTGCCGTCAACTCGTTTTATTTGAACCCATAGTTTACAGCTAACTCATTTTATATAAACCTATAGTTTACCGCCAAATCGTTTTATATTTGATTTCCTTAAGAGGGTTGGAATAAATTGTTACAAAACTGATTTATTTATCGGTAATTTTGTTAAAAGATAAGAGAAAAAACTATTTATAATCCTTTTGGGGAAGTTGAGGCCCTAAAACTCTCCCTCGTTACGCCCCAATATTAATATTAATTCTAATAATTATATCAACAATTATTTTGGTTAGGAAATTTATTTATACTGTGTAAATTTTATTAAAATACATAGCTAACGAAATAAACTTCATTCAACCATACCTTAAAATTAACAAGAAAATGTAATTATTTATCAATGAGATTTAGAATTAGGTAAATTTATAAATAATTAAATTTTATAATTTATAAATAATCCCTTACACTTTAATGTACTCAAACAAGAATATTTCTTGATATATTTGCCAGTCAACTTTCGATTCGAGCTTCTTATAAGACTGTATAAGTGTGGACAACGTAGTCGTCCACTTAGCCTTGAGAGATCGCAGTAGGCGAGACGGAATGTAGAGGGTAAGTATAAATACTTTCCTACCAACATAATAAGGACTGACTTGCATGAGACGGTTGATATTAGATAAACTAGATGATAAATTAGCTTCAATATAAAATAACAAACAATCTTGAAAAATGTGTAAACATATCGGATGCAGTAGCCGTTGATCTATAGAACATTTTGAATATGTAATATGTTTTCAGAAGTGATAGTACACGAGAAAACTCGTGCGATCTCTCAAAGCACAGTACACGGTTACGTGGTCCGCACTATACGTAGAAGTGTAAGTGATAAGTAAATACAAGAAAACAGTGTTGCTAAGTTGAAAATGTATAAATATTTTGTAAAATTGAATAAATATACAGTTATTAAATACCAATTATAACTGAAATTAGGTTTATTTACAGTAGAGCGTTAGTTTCAACTCGCACGGTATTCGACGGGAAGATCACGACTCTCGGTGCCACTACAATACATATCTAAACTAAGTATATTATCTTTAGTTATAAATGCAAAGAAGATAAACAAATTATGAAAAAAATACGTCATAACTAAATCTAAAACGCAACCTACTGTTTATGTTTTTTTTACTTTCTGTACCATGTTTTAGTGGGTACATTATATATATATATATATATATATATATATATATATATATATATATATATATATATATATATATATATATATTATTTCACTAAATTATTTTGTATTTTTTAAGCCATCTAAAGAATATTTTGTAATAATTTCTAGTTGAATTCAAACTTACACGATATTCTAAGCATTAAAATAGAATACATTCAATGAATAATAGGCAGTAATTTAAATATCGTTTGAAATTCCGGATAGTTCAGTAGTCGGAATAGGCCCCGTCCCAACTGATCCTGATTTTCTACGTTCTACTGTAATAAAATTTAAATTAAACAAACTATAACAACAAAGTACCTTGCCATTGGCCAAATAACCGTTGTTATGTTTTGCAACTTCTTCCAGTTTTCTCAGATTAAATGCTAATGTTTCATTAATAAAAATATTTTCCTTGTTCTTCTTTTCTTCTTCGTCAGGTTCCCAAAATATGGCTGCCCCAGCTGCAATCGTAAAAGAGCACAAGGCTTAATCAATTCTACAATAAAATATTTTTCACTTTCTTTTATTTTGAGGCCATAAAACGTTCTCCCAGGCAAATTAATATTACTAAATACTATTTACTGGGAACAATGTAAATACAGCTTTCATTAAAACCATAGTATAATTGTGTATGGTAATTAAAAGCATTGGAGATTATAAAAAGCCAATGAAAGTGTAATAATGCTAAATATTAAATTATACTTTGTAAAATGGCATTGTTTATACCTAATCTCAAGTCCAACAGGACGTCGGCGATGATATCAATGTTCAGGTTCTCAATGTCACTGTCACCGGCCAGCTGTGCTTGCTTACCTAGGTAACGGTATAAAGGCAACGACTGCGTATACTTTACCCCGTCAATTTCCAGTATAGGCAACTTTCCGAACGGCGTGGCTGCAACATACATACCTCGTACACTTTAGTTATTATCCTAAAAAAAACTTTTTAATTATTTAACCCTAATTCTTTAAGAATTATTATTTAAAAGAAAAATAAGATAATTATTATGGTAATGTTATCATGAATATGAATATTATTATAAATATGAAAACTATTATTATTTTCTAAGAATAGTGGAGTAATTTACGAATTCTGTTCAATTTCAACATGAGCAACTTACAAAACAACAAAAATTTAAATTCTCAATAAATGTACATTTTTAAAGTAAAAGATAATAGTATGATTAAAAAGGCTAACAAGACTTTTTAAATGTTGGCATTAACTTATTAAGTATTTGTGAATGTCAAGTAATAGTTCATTATTTGCATTGCGTTTCAATTGAAGACAATGAAGAAAATTATATTAGTGGTTTCAATTTATAATGAAGTGGTCGGAGACAATATTAAAATGTTTTCAGGATAACATTAAAATTCGTACACAAAATGGTGAAATTCGAATATGAGTATTTGTGAAATTACAAACTTAAATGATGATAAATTTAAATTTAGCGTATGTTGATTAGATGAAAAGAAATTGTTAACACGAGTCGAATTGCACGTTTTATACTCTTGTTATTTTATGAAGTAAAATTTACAAGTATTTAAATGATTTTTGCTATGCATGTCTATTAACAACTTATAATATTTTGTGTACAATTTAATGCTATACAGACTTAGATTTAATTATTCCATGGAGCGGAAATTACGAAGAGTAAATTTGGTAAGTAAAATGTAACTATATGCAATGTCTATAATGCGCTTACTTGCTTTAAGCTTCAGCCAATTTGCTCGTTTTATTCTGTGGTCTTCGAATGGTTCGCCTATGTATGACAGTATGAATCGAATTGGTTCGGCAATTCCTCTTGCATCAAAATAGGTTAACTTATACTTAAGACCCATTTTTCTATAAACGAACATTTACGAATTAAATTAACTCCAACAATGTGAAGTTCTTTGTAATTTCTAAAAAAAATAAGTAATCGAAATATCTGGTCAAAACTGTAATTTTTTTAATTTTAATAATCAGTCCCTTGCAATGGACAAAAAAAATTGTTTCCTTGATATCACATGTTCTTAATATAGAAGCAGATGTTTACTTGTACAACAACAATGGGATTTTCCTAATATATAATCAGATGTATAACTGAACGACAGAAATAGAATTTCTTAGTATATAATCAGATGTTTACCTGTATGACAACAATGGGATTTTCTTAATATATAATTAGATGTTTACTTGTACAACAATAATGGAATTGTCTTTACATATAATCAGATGTTTACCTGTACGACAACAATGGGATTTTCTTAATATATAATCAGATGTTTACCTGTACAACAACAATGGAGTTTTCTTAATATATAATCAGATGTATAACTGTACGACAGAAATGGCACTTTCTTAGTATATAATCAGATGTTTATCTCTACGACAACAATAGTATTTTCTAAATATATAATCACATGTTTACGTGTACTAAAACAATGAGATAACACTCTTTATTCATTGCTAGCTACGCTCTACAGAACTTTGAGCAATAAACACGGAAACTTTATCTTAAAACAAGCTGCAGCAGAACGCGCATTAAATCTTTGTTCAGAACTTGCATATCATCTGGGAACAAATTGAGTTATATCATAAACTTATTATAAAACATTTTCTTGTACAGGAGTGTGACTACATAGTTTTCCCACTTTTTAAACACTATCTACTCCTGTATCAGTTGCGTGTCTAGGATTTGATTTTGGGGGCACTCATCTACCAAAAAGTAAAAAAAAAATATCATTTCACTTTGTTTCTCATTGGAATAAATAAATTAAAATTTAGTTAATACTGTATTACTAAAATTCATATATAACTGGTAAGAGTGAAGTATAATTTATCAGATACAAGTTTCTGATACATAAACTATTACAAACAATAAAAAATAATAATTTTTTTAAACAAAGAATGAGAGTTTAAATATTATATTATTATCACTATTAAAAATTCTACCAACAGTATTAAAATACGTTATTTTGAATTTGTCTTTAATAACACTGTTAAAATGTGCAATACAAATTATCACTTTTATATATTTCGTGAGGGGCTGGACCCCCTTACCTCCCCCCCTAAATACGCCACTGTCCTGTATTCATCATTAAGACATACATATTCAGTAAAAAAATTGAAATAAAAATAAAATAAAGAATTTCGCAGCATCAAATTTTAACCAAAACTAGTCTGTGTGAGTCAGTTTGAGGTTTCCTAACCTTAAAATTGAGTCAATTTAAAATTAAAGTCTTACCTTACAGACACACTTTTGTATAAAACTTTTGTGGAATATTTTGCATACAAATGTTTTGGAATATTTTGCCTTTCGATCATAAAGCAAAGAAATATTACAATAAACGAGCGTGACTTTTCTGTACTATTTGTTCACTCATTTATTAAAAATATTATAATTTTACGCACATTAAATAAGAGTATATTCAATAACCACTTTATATCTTTAAATATAATATAGAGAAATTGATGACATAAGAATAAATAAATATAAACTAAAGTATAGTAACACCTCTTCATCGTTTAGCAATATCATTATATAAATCAACAGAAGCGTAAGTTTGCATTGTTTAGTTGAAATTCAATGTTAAGTCCTTGCACATACGAGTAACCATAGAATTTACACTTATTGGACCACTCATACCTGCTTTGCAATCCAAAAGTTCAGCCTACAATCTCCTAATAGCGGTTGTTGTGCGGTTTTTGAAGTACACTGCTGCGAGCTATATCGATATATACCCCTCTACATTAGTGCTGAATATATCATTATAATTATTTCTATACTAACAGAAATGTAGAAAGGCAGCAATATCAAGGTGTAGGGCTAACTTAAAGAGATGCTAATATGTCACGCCAGGGTAATTAATATTTTTTTAAATTTAATTTTAGAAGTCAGCTGTATAATTTAGTACTTTGTGTACAAAATATATTAGTCAATAGTACAATTTTTTGACGAATATTAAAACAATTTTCTGTTTAGAATAATAAAAACATTGTTGATAGTAAAAATAATAATCAATTATTTTATTTAGTAATTATCATAACTATTATTTACTTTTGATAGTAAATAATAATAGTATTATTAGAGATTAGACTCTAATTGCATAAGACGTAGGCTCAATAACACGTTTTTGGTCATATACTTAGAGAAATATTTATGTCCATTATCAAAAAAATATGGACGTCTCTTCTATTTTTAGACAGAGTTTGACTTCTTTGTCTAGATTTACTATGTATAATTGAAATATTTATTATTTTTAAAATGACCACAATGGTTCCTCTGGTCAGAAATAATACTGTTACTAAACATAACTATTTATTTGATAATTAGAGTATATTAATAATGACAAATACGAGAGAACCATATTAGTCCTATTACTATACAAAAATAATTGCACTCTTTCGTAATCGATACTTGAATTTAATTATTTTTGTCTCCTGTTTTTTTGAAGATAAAAAACTAATAAATAAAATACCTAGCCATAAAAACGTTTTATTTACATCCTTATGTACATTTCGATTGGAAAGCAGTCATCTTCAGAGGAAACTATTAAAGGGATAACTCCTGTTATTACAGTTATTCTTGCAATAATCTCCTCTGAAGATGATTGCTTTCCAATCGAAATGTACATAAGGATGTAAATAAAACGTTTTTGTGGTTAAAAGGTTTTATTTATTTATAGTTTAAAAAATTATACCACAGTTGTTCCAAGTTCTTATAGGTAACCAATATTGCTCAAGTGAAACAATTCGTTGAGGATGTACATTCAGACAAACTGCAAGTGCGACAAAACGAAGAACTGGAGTCCCTCGGCCCGTTAGATCACCTGAGAACATCGAAGCAGTGAGAGCGTCAATGTTGCGATCACCACGGCGTTCTGCGCGCAAACACGCATCTGCCCTTGGACTATCCGATCGTTCTGTGAGAAGAATTCTTCGTGATGATCTTCATTTTCATCCCTATAAGATGGCCATAGTGCAGGAACTTTCAGAACGTGACTTCAATTATCGGATGAACGTGTGTGAGCTTCTTCTTGATGTCGTTCCCGAGGGTGCTATTGTTTTTTTTAGCGATGAAGCCCATTTTCATTTGTGTGGGTCGGTTAACAAACAAAACATGCGCTACTGGGCTGACAACAACCCTCGAGAATTGCATCAAAGGCCTTTGCATTCACCCAAAGTCACAGTGTGGTGTGCAATTTCCTCAGCTGGAATTATTGGTCCCTGGTTTTTTGAGGAAAATGAGGTTACAGTGACAGTGAATTCGGACCGGTATGTAAACATGCTACAGAATTTTTTTTTCTCACGGCTAGAAGAGTTGGATTTGGGGGACACTTGGTTCCAACAAGACGGTGCAACAGCACACACTTCAAGAGCATCGATGGCTGTTTTAAGGGAACACTTTCCAGAGCGCCTTATCTCAATTAGAGGCGATTTGGAATGGCCGGCACGCTCTCCCGATCTGTCCCCTTGTGATTTTTTTTTAAGGGGTTTTTTTGAAATCCCGTGTTTATGTGAACCGTCCAAGAACCCTACAAGATTTGAAGACCAACATCCAAGAAGAAATTGCCAACATAACACTTGCTACGCTAACAAGAGTTATGACAAACGCCAGAAATCGGTTTACGCAATGTATGGCGAATAAGGGACGTCACTTAACGGATTTGATCTTCAAAACAATGTAAATAAAAACTTTAGACAGGTACCTACATTACAAAAAATAAATAAATATTTTCAAATGCATACAATAGTTTTTATTGAGTTTTCAAAAAAGGAAGTTATGCTGTCGCACCCTGTATTAAGTGGCTACAATTACTGATACAGCTTTTTTAGACGTCGTACAATAATGATATTAGAGTCGTTGATACACAATTAAAAAGAATAAATATGATTAGTTTTCATCATACAGATAAAATATTTAATTAAAAATAACTAGACAAAACATGAATAATTACTTAATAGACAATCCTTGTAATTAAAACCTTTACTTAAACAGCTAACTAAATGAAATTTCTCAGCAAATAAATAGCTTAGTGCATTGTGCAATGCTTTGAGACATCTAGATTGTAAACATTATAAAGTCGGTTTGAATGTTGCAAATCATAATTAGTGGGAGATACTTGACAAACATCCCTCCGTTTACTAACACACTTAAGGATGTACAGACGCAAAGTTTAATAATGAAACATGACGCTATAATTCTGTATAGCTATAATTCGTATATTCAACCATAATAGTACTGATTTCTTGGATTCAGATATCGCTTACACAAGAATATTACTTGATATATTAGCGAGTCGACATTCAAGAGATATATTACAGTGTTCTAATCTTCTTGTGCTTGAAAATTGGACTACTATAGTACAGCCATCGAATGTTCACTCGCAAATATACCAAGTAAGATTCTTCTGTAAGTACATCTAAGTGTAAGTGATAAGCTATAATTCTATATAGCTGTTAAATTACATCTTAGGTCAGGTTTGATTGTAAAACGATTAGAAAATTGAGTATATAACTCGTTTAGTTAAGGGTCACTTGATTAACGCGCCAATAAAACTACTTTGGAAAAATCAGTGTTGAATAACAATATTTATCATAACTAGTTACTTTGTACCATAACCGACTTGAAAACATTAGTTTTTAATAACCAAATCTCTAATAATAGATTACTCTGTATCATAACCGACTTGGGAAATATTAGTTTTTAATAGCCAAATCTATCATAACCCGTTACTTTGTATCATAACCGACAGACCAAACACCAGTCTTAATAACCAAATCACTCACTCATAATAGATTACTTTGTGTCATAACTGACTTGGGAAACATCAGTTTTAAATAATTAAATCTATCGTAACCAGTTATTTTGTATCAAAACCGACTCAAGGAACATCAGTCTTTAATAACCAAATCTCTCATAACATATTACTTTGTATCATAACTGACTTGGGAAACATCAGTTTTAAATAATGAAATCTATCATAACTCGTTACTTTGTATCATAACCGACTCAAGAAACATCAGTCTTTAATAACCAAATCTCTCATAACATATTACTTTGTATCATAACTGACTTGGGAAACATCAGTTTTAAATAATGAAATCTATCATAACTCGTTACTTTGAATCATAACCGACTCAAGGAACATTAGTCTTTAATAACCAAATCTCTCATAACATATTACTTTGTATCATAACTGACTTGGGAAATATCAGTTTTAAATAATGAAATCTATCATAACTCGTTACTTTGTATCATAACCGACTCAAGGAACATTAGTCTTTAATAACCAAATCTCTCATAACATATTACTTTGTATCATAACTGACTTGGGAAACATCAGTTTTAAATAATGAAATCTATCATAACTCGTTACTTTGTATCATAACCGACTCAAGAAACATCAGTCTTTAGTAACAAAAAATCTCTCATAACAGATGACTTTGTACCATAACCAACTAGAAAACATCAGTTTTTAATAACTAAATCTATCGTAACCCGTTACTTTGTAACATAAACTACTTGAAAACATCAGTTTTTTAATAACCAAAACTATCATAACCCGTTACTTTGTAACATAACCTACTTAAAACATCGGTTTTCAATAGCCAAATCTAACATAACTGGTTACCCTGTAACATAACCGACTGATGAAAAATCAGTTTTTTATAACCAAATTGATCATAACCGTTTACTTTGTACCATAAACGATTTGTGAAGCATCAGTTTTAATATCCAAACTGTCATAACCGATTTCTTTGTATCATAACCGACCTAGAAAAAGTCAGTTTTTACTAACCAAATCTATCATAGCCCGTTACTTTGTATCTTCACCTACTTAGGAAACATTAGTTTTTAATAACCAAATCTATTATAACCCATTACTTTGTATCATAACCTACTTAAGAGACATCAGTTTTTGTTAACCAAATTAATCATAACCGGTTACTTTGTACCATAAACGATTTGGGAAACATCAGTTTTAACATCCAAACTGTCATACCGATTACTTACATAACATCCAAACCGATTACTTTGTATCATAACCGACCTAGGCAAAATCAGTTTTTACTAACCAAATCTATCATAGCCCGTTACTTTGTATCTTCACCTACTTAGGAAACATTAGTTTTTAATAACTAAAACTATCATAACCAGTTATTTTTCATCATAACTGACTTGGAAAATATTAGTTCAACATAACATAATGCGCCAATTGGTGAAGAAATTGCACGATAAAAGAGTGATAAACCAGTGGAGCTATATTTGGTGTAGGTTATTAAAGTAAGTTTTTACCAACATTTTGGTTTTCGACATTTAAAAAAAGTTTTGCTGTTTATAATTCATTTTTAGTGTAACGTATTTGGAAAAAAATTCGTTTCCCAAATAGTGAATTATAGATAAACCTGAAGATAAACAACAAATAATAGCAACCCAAAATTATATTTAGTAGTAAGATGGAAGTTTTTAGTGTAATACTAAAGTTTTAATAATTATGTACGGCATTTACATAGGGAGTTAATAATGCCATGCTAAAACAAAATAATTGTAGAACTGATATTGTAGATCATTCAAGTATAAATAGAAACGAGGCCTTGATATACACTTCAGTTTTCCAGCAGTATATCGTGAGAAGCATTTTAAATGCAATAGTTGGCTTGTGTAATATAGGAGTATTATACTTAACCTCGATTCTACGAGTAGTTCCCGGGTTAAAGCAAATAGTATACAGAGCCTTGAATTTAAAGAAAACCAACAATACTGTTATTTGGTTCGTGTTTGTTCATAAAGACCAATTAATTTTTACCTAATAAATCTATTCACTATTTGCATAAATTGAAAAAATATTTAGTTAATGATAGTTGGAAAAAGTCATGCAAAAGCCAATTGTCATCAAAACAATAAATAAAACACAATGTTAATTCCAAAAGATTTTGCTCTTCTTAAACTAAACTAAAAATTATAAAGTAATAGATTTGAAGTTAAAATTTTAGAAACTTTTTTTTCAAGTAAGATTTAAGATCTGATTTGTTTTATAATAAAATAAAGATTTTTACAGGAGTAGCATGTATGTATATGTATATATATATATTTAATATATTTAAAATATTTCAAAAACAAAAATACTTTTATTGCATATGTTATTCAAAGCTTTTCGCCGATAAAATAGTACCAGCATCTTCAGGAAAATAATTATCTAACAAAATATTTTTACAAAAATTAAATCATATGTACTACAAAGAATCATATGTTTATAAGTAATACACTTATGTATTTTTTTCTATAACGCCAATGACCTTATAAATAGTTTGGTGCCTTGATCTCACTTGAATATGTTCATCAATTAATTTGTCTTTAACTTTATGCTTATAAATTTTCAACGTTTCATATATATTAATTTTTAATCCTTTATTTAATTCTTTTATTAATTTCATATTTTCTATTTCAGGATATTCATGTCCATTATTAATGCAATGAGCAGCTAAATTTGATTTGTATATGTTTGGTTTGATATAACCGTTTAAATGTTCTTTGTATCTTTCTTTTAATTTCTTTTTTGTTTGTCCTACGTATAATTTATTACAAGCTTGACATTTTATATTATATACACCATTTCTTTTGTGCATTTAACTTTGATTATTATTGTTGTTTATTAAATTTTTAATTTTATTATCAGTTTTGTATGTAATTTGCAAATTTGTTTCTTTAAATAATCTTGTAATTTTGTTTATTTCGTTACCAGTGAATGTAAAATTTGTCCAAATTTTTTCTCTCTTATTATGTACAAAGTTACTGTCGATTTTCTGTTTCTTTATTATGATATTATTTAATTTATATATAGTTTTTCTTTTATATCCATTTTCTAAACCAATTTGATATATTATATTTTTCTCTTTTATTTGATCTTTCAAGTTCATTGGTATTTTGTGCATTCTATGTAGTAAATTATAAAGCGCTGCCATTTTTTGGTTGTATGGATGATTTGAATAATTAGTATCATTTGATTTCTCTGCATTGGTTTTCTATATATATTATATTCAAGTTTGTCATTATTTATAGTAATTGTAATATCTAAATAATGTAGATTATTTTTTGATTCAAATTAATAAGTAAATTTTACATTTTCGTGTATATTATTTATACATTTTAATATTTCATCAATATTTATAGCATTATTATTTGATATGTATAATCCATCATCTACATATCTAAACCAGTGTCGTTTTTGATCGTATGTTTTAATAATATTATCTATTTCAATGTCTATATTTTGTAAAAATATTTCCGATAATATGCTGGACATTGGAGAACTCATTGTTAATCCATCTTTTTGTTTATAAATTTTATTATTATATAAAAAATAATTTTGATTTAGTATGATTTTTAATGTATTTATTATTTCTTGTGTTAATGTTTTATCCTGTTTAAATGTATCTATAAAAAATAATATAATAATAGTTATAACTCAGGGTTACGGTCTGAGTTGACAAAGGGACACATCTCCCGAAACGGCCGTCCTCAACAAGCAAAGTAAGTGCTACTATAGGCAAGTTAAAACATTTTTTAAAAAGTGTAAGTGATTAAGATGTACCTGTGTCAGGACTGGGTACTGTAAATGTCTCAGTTATATAGAGGTTTGTGGTCCATTATAAGAGAATTTATTGTTTAATTATTCATTTCAACCACTCCATTAGTAGCTCACGCGAAGATGGAATCAACAAATGTTTATATCTTAATATTTCTCACTCAGCAACGGATACTTAAATACCGGGCACTAAACTTGCTATTTTCAGTCATAGAATCAAAATAAATTGGTTTTCTGTGTAAGGAAATGTTTATGTTGACTATGAAAAAAATGGACTGTCTGTAAAAGGAAAGGCTATTCCGCTAGAAGATCAGAATGGCTATTCTTCTTTGTGTACGCTGTTGTAGAATGCTCAACCTCTGCACTACTGCAAGAAGGTGATCTTGTTTCAAGGTAAAAGGAGACCTTATTCAAACTACTGTCAAAAAAGGGATCCATGTATCCTCTCCCCACGAAGACCCCCCCCCCCCCATTTAGTTATCCGCCTGCGTACAGACGTAACACCAGATTGGTGAAAACCTCCTAGGAAGTAGCAGCTTCTGCCAAAAGATGGAACCAAATAACGCTATCCTCAGTGGTCTGGAAAGAGACGTCACCGTTGCCACTCTTACCTTCAGAATCACCTGTGTCGTCCTTATAGTCTCCTCCATCTGCCTAGAAAATGTAGTTACAGTGCGTGAGGTTTAACCGTGTCTCTGACCTTGAGATCGCTAGGGTGACCTGGGCTGCAGTGCGGGGTCAAAACCCTACACTTTAGAAAACATTAGTGTAATGTTTAAAGTGTAAACAGCTCTATTTAACTAAATGATAATACTGTAATAGTTTGATGTAGACATGATCTTTAAATGTGTTGCTCTGCTTTTGCAAATAAAGAGACGCTATTACGAAAGAGACGATATATATAATGTTTTCAGTTGGGTTAGTAGTCAAATGCTAAAGCAGAACGAGGGACACCGTTAAACCTCACGCACTGTACGTATGAACATTTGACCATCTGCGACGCTCCAACAATGCTTATTATTCCAACAATGACAACTTGTTGGGAAAGGGGCGGCTTTACTTGGCGGCACGGCGTTTAATGACAGATCTGTCACGCAGGAGAGTTATCTGAATAAGATAAGTGTTATGGAATAACTGTGTCTTGTTTTTGCATTTCAATGTGATAACGATCGATAGCCCAGAGTTCCGAGAACCTTAGCCTACTTAATCAATATTTCGCCAGTCATTACAACAAATGAAGGTGATGCAATCAGCGATAATGAGATGCGTTTTGCCTAAAAATCTCCTACTGTTCACCTCATTGTTAGTGTTGCTATTAAAAGAATCAGTGAAATGAAAGCAGTATTTTCAAATAAAGACGAAATAGGATTCGCAATTATGGGCTACTTACTTTTACATTTGCAAAAAGAAGATTGCAAGACTAAAAGAAAATCAACGTAAAATTACATGGTATTTAGAAGCACGCTGATTGCTAACTAGCCGTTTCTGGGACATATTACGTCAGTGTAATTCCACCGATCTGCCCGTGGTCATTTTTTTGACGACGTACACACCAAATCCGAGCCGAGCGGGGCGGAGGGATGCGATGCTACGCCAAGCTGAGCAAGATCTGCTATGCGTTCGCCACTACGTTGTCTAGTCTTGTAGTGAGAGGTACTTTCCTCAGTCTCAGTTGCAACGTAGTAGAATAATAATGTCATTAAGTTAGAAGATGATGTCATTGAATAGTTCTTCAACCTGATGATGAATGTATGGGTGAAAAAAGGCAATACTGGACACACAATATCAATAAAGATCACGAGACTAGTGGACTCTATACGTAACTCTATACGAGAAACTCCGAGAAGATGAAGAACTGCTTTGGATATATTTCAAAATGTGTTATCCATACATTTTTGATAATGGAATCCATTTGTTCACAAATTAAATACTAACTTCCGCAATATTTCTTAACTCACTGGGCTGGAACACCGAATAAACTGAACGAAGGAAGAAACAGTTTGACAGAAAACGCTTGAATTGGCGGCAGGTAGGACTGCACGAAACGGCTCGGCACGACCCGGTGTTGTATTTGAAAACTCGCATATAAATACTGCATTTTCACTGACCAGGCTCGGCTTCGCTCGGTTTTAATGTGAAACCCCACTTTAGATCAGGATTTAAGGCGGTATTCATGACCTATTTTTGTCGTTGCGATTTATATGTGTGTGATAAATATAATAAATTATGTGTCGGGTTCCTAAGCAATACTATAGTTGAAGTGATCAACTATTTATTTATTCGGATAAACAAAAATTCGTAAAATTGGCAAGTAAGCCCTTACGTATTCACTTAGTTAGGCCTCAGTATTTTTTAATTATAGTTTAATCAGTGAATTCAAGATGATTACATCAAACAACTTTAAAAAAAATGTTTGTTTATAATTTTATATGTTTGCCTAAGCCTCGGAGCTTTTCACAAATGATCGAACTCGAAATTGGATTTCCCATAGAACATTGTTGCATAAACCATTTAAAAACAGCATCTTTTAAGTCTTTGTACAGAGTGATTCATATAAAACTCATGGTTTTCATTTGTCCACTATTTGAATAGGAATCCGCCCAAAGATTTTACTTGCCTATTAAATGACGCAGGTCTTGGAGTTTTGATCGTATGTAGCGCATTTGTCAGCAGAGAGAATTTGCTGATACTGAGTTGGGTACGGAGTATTATCAGAGAGAATCAGAGAATCGTGGGTCCAATTTTTTCCATGATACAGTGAACACCGAAGAGTACTGACAGTGAATTTGTTGAGCAATTGGATGCAATTGAGCTGCGACAAGGTACTTTTAACAGGACGGTGCCTCTTGCCATAGATCACACGAGACTAGCGCTGATCCAAAGTTACTTTTGAAGAACAACATAATTTCCAGGAATTAATGGCTGACAAGATCACAGGACTTGGCCGCACCACACTTCATCCTATGGGGTTATCTAAAGGGAAGAGTCTACACTATACGGCCTCGGACTGTGGATGACCTGATGGACAATATTACACACGGAATCAACAGTAGTCTACTGACAACACAACACTCCAGTAAACTGCCAAAAACGTTCAGTTGTGTCTAGAGGTGGACGGATGAAATTTTCAACACAACCTAACGACCAATTAATTAGTCTCCCAGATAATCTGTACATGTAAGACATTATAACACATTACTTGTATTTTTCTTCTTAAAATAAACATAAAATGAAAATTATTTGTTCTATCTGAATAACCCTGTATTTTTCTGTCTTCATTGATTTTCATCAAGAACTTTTATCTTCATTTCGAAGCACTGACACAAAGTTTAAAAGTGTAGCGTCGATCCTTTTAATGTCTGAAAATGTTGATTGACCAACATCAAACATCTTAGCCAACTATTGACCCTAAACTCCTTTACCTGATTGATCAGTAATTAGTTTGTCCGCTAACAATAAAACAACATGTATTTTCTTACAGCAAGCACACAAAAAAAAAACAACAGACCGATACAAAAACATCCAAATAATGTTTGCGCTAGGTGGAGGAAATGCCAACAGCATATGTTAACAGAATCATTATTTTGAAAATAGCAGTATATTTTTTCTCTGAAAAGCAGAAAGCGAACCATATAGTCAAAGTTCGGATATTTGAAGTTCTACTGTAATAGTTAAACTTACAAATTTTTAACTCATAAATTCTTCATGAGTTTTATTTTACAATACATGTCTTTAAATTTAAATTGTTTTGGAATTTCGTTCAATGACTCATACAATAATTTCACAGATAATTTATAGTCGTATATTTCTACCATTATTAATCTCTCTCTGGATAACGGACACCTCCTAACAATGTAGGCCTAAATTTGGTGATCTAGGGACAAAGTCAGCTGATTAGAGGTTTTATTGTAGTTGACATTCCTTCAATTCATATTATTTCTTAAAATGACCAAGTAAAAGTAATACCTCTGCAAATTTCGAGAAGCATTTTGAAAGATATGGCGTTACATATGATTAAAAAAGTTTTAAAAAGTATTGAAAACTTTATAAAATCATATCTTGTGGGACAAGAGGCTATTTTGCCCTTATGCATGTATCAATCTTAGAAGAGACAACAATTGCAAAATACCATACCACTGCTGAAACTTGATCCAACCAGTACACCTCAGGAATACTATACCCATACTCGCAACATAAGCAAACTGAAAACATTTTTATTCGATTCAAACCATAACTTCAATAGTTTGAATTAAATAAATTTTTCCTATGAAATAAAAAAGTGTAGTATTTCTGAGTCTTTTTACAACTAAAAGACATTGGTATTAATCCAGATGTAAAAATTACATACAAACTTAACTCGATAGTCCATCAAAATATCTTTCTAAACACACTGACTGCATCTGAATTACTTGACTGGGCAATCCAACTAACATTGACAAAGTAATCTAATCTGTACAAGTAATTTGAAATAAAGCCTAACAGTTGTAGCTACAAGCAATACCTTAAAACCTGTTCACAATAAAATATTTTTTTAACTTTTAAGGTGTAATTATGTTATACAGTACAACATAATTCAGCACCATATTCTGTTAAATATTCTTGTGTTTAACTAATAAACGATATCTTTGATCAATTTCCTAGAGAGGAAGTATGATGTACATTGTTGGTGGTGGCTTAACTTGCTAAGTGTTTATAGTGTTATATATCTACCAATGTTTTACTTCAACTAAATCAAGGCATCTTTTACAAGTCATAATTAGGTTATATTGCATTTCGAGTGTTAATAGTCTTCTTTGTCCGTAAAAACAAATTTCAATCAAAATTGTTGACAGGTTGAAGATGATACACATAAGTTTTAAAAGCAGTGTTAATTTTCATTTCTGTTGGTTTAATTTTTTTCTTTGATAAGAGGGTGAAGCAGAAGAGTCCATTTTAAAAGTGACAGAGATTTACATGAACACATACTTCATTAAATGGTTGATGATACCTTATAATCTCCTTATGTTACAACTACTGGCTCATGATATCTAGCCCAACAGATATGCTGAAAGCCATAGCTGTCAATCAATCTGCAACAAACTTTGCATAATCTATGAAACCAGCAACAATCTCTTGTCTGACATTTGTATTCCCGAAAACTCAGTCTATATTCTCCATGTAAAATAATAGTCATATTTGGTGGTTGTAAATCACAATATATAAAATTATTGTCTTAAAATTTTTATTTTTTACACTCATATACAAGTCAGGGTGGAAGACGATTGTCTAAATGAGCCACATAGTGAAAAATGTGATGTTATAAACATAGCTTTCATTTTTCCTATAATACAAAACATGTAAGCCATTTACTGCAACATTTCTTCATTCGTATATACTATGTTCCATTAATCTTTTCTAAAATAGTTTTATTGTTTAAATTATAGGTTTGCTCCTGAGTCCTCCTTTTTTATTAGATCAGAATTTACCTGAAGTTTGTGTGTCTTCTAATTAGATGGAACACAAGAAGTGTTAACAGATAATGTTGGAAGGTTATTCCAACATGCAGCCAGGATTTGGAGAAAGAAAGTTTGAGTCAAAATGAAGGGACTGCTGATAAGGTGGTGCAGGGGTATATAATTTTTATAACAATATGTGTTAAACTTATCAACTAAATTATATGGTTTCAGGTTATTGTTTTTCTAAGAAATTTAAATAATTTACATTTTTTAATTATTTAAAAATACAACTATTAACCAATATATAAATGCATAGCAAAAAATAGGAAAATACATGAATGTAGAAGCCATGAAACTTGAAAAATAAATATGAAAGATGGAAAACAAATATTATGTTTAAGCAAAGAATCAATAATAAACTCCAGATAAATATATTAAAAATTTAATAAACTCATGCAACTCCCATCAAAATTTCGAGTCCTGATTTTTCGAGCTTCCGATAAATTCGAGCCTATTTCTATTTCAGACTTTTTCTATTAAAAAAAAATTCAAAATATTTACAGTTAGACAATGCACTGTCATATGTCAATCAGGCGCGTATCCAGGGATTTGCTTTGGGGGGGGGGGCGATTGATGCATTATATATATATATATAATATGTGTGTGTGTGTGTGTGCGCGCACGTGCGTGCGTGTATGTAGAAACATAGAACAGAAAAAGTTCTTTCTACGCTTGCGTTAGAAATCGGTAACGTGATAAAGATTCGTAGCAAATTAGACTTTTTAATAAATAATTATTCCAGTTTCGATAACACTTATGGCTAGAGAATATTATTAATTTCATAATAAACTATTATTATAAAAATGGTTTATTAATCAATATAAGTAGTTATTCTTCCAACACGAACAATTCCGGAGTCAACTTCGAATATTACGCTTGCAAAATTACGTATTGAAAATCATATGTTCGAGACTAAGCTTCACTAGCGCTATCTGTTGTTAAAACATTTAGACGTTTACGAGGGTATGCCAAGCGAACGTGTCACATTTTGAAATTAAAAATTAAAATTTTATTTTTTATTTACTATAAAAGACGAATTAACTTAAGTAAAAGTTTAATTTAATAATATATTGTCGATTTTTAACCCAAAGTTCTTGAGGGTTGGGGGGGGGGGCGATCGCGCCTGTATGTCAATGAAGATAAACTGTGCTCTGTTTATATCCTCGTTCTATTTCTACCTGAAAATGTTACAAGTCTAATCCAGCCGATGGATCAAGGTGTTCTGGAATGTATGTAAAAAAAATACACGTTACCTTCTACAATCTCTCTTGGAAGCGACTGAAGGGGAAAAAAGCATTGTATGACTGAGTTAATGATCCACAAAAAGAAACAGATTTGTCATTTCTTATTAAGTAGCTTTCAGCTTGTTGAAATTCAGATGAGAACAATTTGAGATAACAGATGTTACGATTATTGAAATAGTACAAAAAACTACTGAAGGCAAGTAATGACGAGAATAAAAATGAAGGTTCGACCAAGACAGTACAAGAAGGGAAAATTAGTCACGGTGAAAGAACAACCGCCTTGGAAACTGCAATAATCTATATATTAAAACAACAGGCACCTCCACCACAGATGTGCTTCTGCTAAGACGTCTACTCGACACTATAACATGAAAAAATCTGATAAGCAAACGCAGAAGATTCTTCAAAAATTTCTCCAAAAAATGTAACAAACATGATGAACAATGTATTCCAAAGTAATATTAAATTTATTTAAGTACTGTAATCAATAAAGTTCTACCCATTTTCTGCATTCTTAATTATAGTATTGGGGTTTATTAGAACCCTTATTTTTTTCTAATGTACCGGAATGTATTTCCGTGTAATCCCAGGGGTCTCGGTCCTATCTAACTCGAATTATTGAGACTCTACTGTATTAACAAATAGAAAAATATACGCAATGAAGCCATTACTGAATATAAACTAAGTAACACAATCAAACTTTATAAGTGGTTCCCTCCTATTGTCCAATTTGTAAGTCTAGCTCAAAATATAAAATGTTTTACTGTAGGTATAATTATTAGCCATATTTCTGCTTGACCAATATTATTTAATTTAATTGGTTGGAAAATATATCTTTTAGTTGAAAATTTTTGTATCAGCAGTTATAATTACATGATCCTGACTAGTTAGAAGAAACAGCATGATATCATTATTATTTTACTAATTGAAAGAGTAATAGTAGAATGATAGAAAAGTATAATGAATATAGTCTTTTAAACTGTAACATGGTGGGAGCTAGTTGTGTGTGAAGAGATAGCAATGGAGGGAGGAAGGTAGAGTTGTAGCATTCAATACACTGTTACACTATGTGATTACACAGTAAACATACCTCAGGGCAGTGTATTTAAGATCCTCTGAGACACAGATATAATCTGCTTATAATGCACCTGGGGTAATTGTTTGAGGAGCAAATCAATACCTTCAAATAGATCCCAGTTGATTTGTATTAGTTACAATTGGTACCAGACGTAATGTACATTGTTCGTGTTTAATAAATGAAGACAATGAAAACTTGACGATTTTGTAGTCCATGACATGATGATCAGTGAAATTTTTATGATTGATTTAAGCATACTACTGACTGATCAACTTAGACATTATCCATATAAAAAAGACTAAATCTCAACACTAAAGCCATATGAAATTTACAAAAAACCAAAGCACAAAATAAAAAAACACAAAATTATACTATATTAAATAACTAGGAAATTCAAAAATACAATATAAGGATCAACAATATAAAGACTATCAGATTTCAAATTTATAAACACAAGACTTGCAAGAGAGTGGTGTCGATGGTCAAGTGTTTAACATAGTTAGTTATGAAGATGATAAAATCTGGAATAATGGGCACAGGTCTCTCATGAAATTGTGCAGGTAACATTTAGCGCTTTTTATAGTACTCCTATACAATGAGGGATTTGGGGAGAAAATGTAGGCAAAAAATGGATAGATGAGCTGAAATGTCATCTATGATAAAATTCATTAAAATCAAATGGTTTGTCACTTCTATAAAAGCCAGAATAAATGCCAACAGATTTAGGAAGGAAAGATTATATTAAATTATTTTTCAACTCACGTTTTTTATTATTATTTATCAATCTATATTATTCTGCAACATTTTTTTCAAAATTTATTTTATATTAACGATAACCTTATTTGAAAGTTATAGTAATTATTTTTCAAATTCACTTATTTGGGTGAGCCAACAACGCTCACCCTTGGCAGTTGAGCCATTTGGCAGCGAGCTGACCAGTAGAGATGGGACCATTGTAATCCTGGGCCCAGTCCAACCCTGTGCAATCATTAAGGTGTTCGACATTCATGAATACAACACTACATTCAGACACTCCAGGGTCGGTAGCACATGGATGCGGTGGAGGTGTGCAGTAAGGTAATCATGACCAGTCTTCAATCTGAAAGCTGAACGCTAACAGCTCAGGGCAAGTTATAGTCAATTGGTCTCCCCGTCATAAGACTTTCTCACTGCTTTCCTGTTGAGAGTTCCCTCAATCGAAAGTGATTCCATTCTTTTGTGAACATCTTCATTAGGTACCTGTAGGACTGTAGTGAACTCAAGAGGCTCAGGCTGAGGGAGGCTTGTTTTTAGCTTTGCTAGTTGATTAGTCTTTTCATTGTCAGTGATGTGATTTCTTAATTCACAGTACAATAATATTTATTCTCCTTCTATATATAAACTTGATATAGTTTAATACCTTATTTATATAGCTTACTTAATTATTTGATGGCATAAAGAAAACAATAAATATAAAAACTAAGTGAAGAAAATATCAGTCAGGAATAACCACTGATTTCCCATAAATATCCAGATATGAACTCTTACAACTGACCAATACAAGCAATACAACTGGTCAGTTTTATTGCGGGAATCTGATATTTTTGTGCCTCTGATAATACAACTCTCCTTAGGCACTACACTGAATTCTAAATCGGATAATACCTGAATGAGTGACTAAACATAAAAATTAATAAGCATAATTCAGCCCTTCTCTTGCCTTTACAGCAATGCATCTTTGGTTTTTCTTCATTTTTTAGAGGCAGTTTTAGCATTCTGTATAAGAGTGAGTTGTAAGCAGCAATTTTATGTTGTGGGGATGGTTGGAGTGGTTTGGTATTGTATTAATGGTTTGTGTGGGTTTCCTATAAATTTAGTATTTAATGTTACTTGTATTTCTGGTTATTGTTAGGTCTAGATAGTTTATTTTATTGTTTATTTCTTCCTCCATAGTGAAATTTATGTTAGGGTGTAAGTTATTGATTTCATTTAGGATGATGTTATTATTTATTGCTTTATTGTGTGAGATGTATAATCCATCGTCAACATATCGCATCCAATGTCCATTAGGGTCGTGTGTTTTTATAGTTTGTGTGACTAATTCGTCAAGTTTTTGGAAGTATGCACGACGATGGAGACAAAACCCGTCTTTGAAAGTTAACTCGCATAAATACCAAGTAAGATTCTTGTTTAAGTACATATAGTGAAAGTGATAAGTGAATACAAGAAAACAGTGTTGCAAAGCTACAAATACACATATACATATATATATATATATATATATATATATATATATATATATATATATATATATATATATATTACGTTATCCATTGTTTTTCCGTTGCACTGACTTTATGAAGTTAATATATTACTATTTTAAGTAATTTTATCCACCATTAAATGCAATGATTTTACCTTGTGTGATGAGGCACCTTTCGGTCACTTGACCATTGTCGAATCAATGACATTTTTCTCATATATATATATATATATATATATATATATATATATATATATTCTTGATATTTAACGTTATCCATTGTTTTTCCGTTGCACTGACTTTATGAAGTTAATATATTACTATTGTAAGTAATTTTATCCACCATTAAGTGCAATAATTGTACCTTGAGTGATGAGGCACCTTTCGGTCAATTGACCATTGTCGAATCACTGATGTTTTTCTGTTGTAGATGTTCGGTCTGTGATATTGGTGTTTGTAGACGTTACGCGCACTTTTTCTTGATCTGTGTGTATGATGTTTCTATATAGTATGTCTTCTGTATATGTTGTTTGTAGATTCATTAAATTGTTGTGTATGTTTTTATAAATGTGGTATTTTTCTAGTGAGTTTAGTTCTATTGGGTTGCTATTTATTTCAAGTATGGTTAGGTTATTTTCGTAATTTGTTATTTCGTGTTTATGGGATATTAGGTGTGCTGCAACATTTGATACTTTAGAATTTTTGTTTTTGAATGCTCTATAATGTTCTTCAAATCTTATTTTAAATGTTCTGGTTGTTTTTCCTATGTAAAAAGCGTTACAGTTGTTGCATGTGATTTTGTAAATTCCTGATAGGTTATGTTTTTCTGAATTTGTTTTGTGGTTCGTGTTATTAAGATATTTAATTATTTTGTTGTTTGGTTTGTAAGTTGGAGTGTAGTATTCTTTGTTGTATATATTTGTTATTTTTTCTATTTTGTTATTGGTGTATTTATATTTTAGGTAGATTTTTTTATTTTCATTATTTTCGTGTTCCGGTTGTAGTGTTGTGTTGAGGTTAGGTTTTTTTGTGATTTTATTGTATATATATTTTTATAATGTGTTTGTTGTATCCATTTTCCATTGCTATTTTTGTAATGTTATCTAATTCTTCATTTAATTTTTGTTTGTTATCCTGTGTGTATTTTATTGCTTTATTTATCGTGTTACTGTAAGTGTTAATTTTGTGTGTCCAGGGGTGGTTAGATTTGTAGTGTATTGTGGTGTTGTTGGAAGTAGGTTTCCTGTATACTGTAGTTTCTATTTTATTATCATTTATATTTAAAGTGATGTCGAGGAAGTTGATTGTTCTATTTGTTTCTGTTTCAACGGTGAATTGTATGTTTTCGTTGTATGTATTTAGTTTGTTTAATATTATGATGTGTTCGTTGTGAATGGTAGGTTGGTATATTACAAGTATATCGTCTACATACCTTGTCCATAGTGAGATATTGTGTGTGTTTATTATAGGTTTAATTATTATTTGTTCAAAGTGTTGCAAATATATTTCTGACATGACAGATGATATGGGTGAACCCATGGGGAGTCCAGTTGTTTGTTTATAATATTTATTGTTAAATTGGAAGTAATTTTGGTTACATATGTATTTGGTTAGCGTAATGATACTATCTACTATGTTTCTTTTTTCGTTATTGTGTATCAGTTTGTTTTTTATTATTTCTATGGTTTCTTCTATTGGGATACTAGGGTACATGTTAGTTATGTCATAACTTATTATTTTTGTGTTGCTGTTTGTTTTTATCGTTTTTTATTTTATTAATTAATTCGTATCCATTTTTTATATTGTATGTAAAACAAAGAATAAAATAAAAAATAAAATTCATTGTTTAATAAAATAAAAACGATAAAAACAAACAGCAACACAAAAATAATAAGTTATGACATAACTAACATGTACCCTAGTATCCCAATAGAAGAAACCATAGAAATAATAAAAAACAAACTGATACACAATAACGAAAAAAGAAACATAGTAGATAGTATCATTACGCTAACCAAACACATATGTAACCAAAATTACTTCCAATTTAACAATAAATATTATAAACAAACAACTGGACTCCCCATGGGTTCACCCATATCATCTGTCATGTCAGAAATATATTTACAACACTTTGAACAAATAATAATTAAACCTATAATAAACACACACAATATCTCACTATGGACAAGGTATGTAGACGATATACTTGTAATATACCAACCTACCATTCACAACGAACACATCATAATATTAAACAAACTAAATACATACAACGAAAACATACAATTCACTGTTGAAACAGAAACAAATAGAACAATCAACTTCCTCGACATCACTTTAAATATAAATGATAATAAAATAGAAACTACAGTATACAGGATACCTACTTCCAACAACACCACAATACACTACAAATCTAACCACCCCTGGACACACAAAATTAACACTTACAGTAACACGATAAATAAAGCAATAAAATACACACAGGATAACAAACAAAAATTAAATGAAGAATTAGATAACATTACAAAAATAGCAATGGAAAATGGATACAACAAACACATTATAAAAAATATATACAATAAAATCACAAAAAAACCTAACCTCAACACAACACTACAACCGGAACACGAAAATAATGAAAATAAAAAAATCTACCTAAAATATAAATACACCAATAACAAAATAGAAAAAATAACAAATATATACAACAAAGAATACTACACTCCAACTTACAAACCAAACAACAAAATAATTAAATATCTTAATAACACGAACCACAAAACAAATTCAGAAAAACATAACCTATCAGGAATTTACAAAATCACATGCAACAACTGTAACGCTTTTTACATAGGAAAAACAACCAGAACATTTAAAATAAGATTTGAAGAACATTATAGAGCATTCAAAAACAAAAATTCTAAAGTATCAAATGTTGCAGCACACCTAATATCCCAAAAACACGAAATAACAAATTACGAAAATAACCTAACCATACTTGAAATAAATAACAACCCAATAGAACTAAACTCACTAGAAAAATACCACATTTATAAAAACATACACAACAATTTAATGAATCTACAAACAACATATACAGAAGACATACTATATAGAAACATCATACACACAGATCAAGAAAAAGTGCGCGTAACGTCTACAAACACCAATATCACAGACCGAACATCTACAACAGAAAAACATCAGTGATTCGACAATGGTCAATTGACCGAAAGGTGCCTCATCACTCAAGGTAAAATTATTGCACTTAATGGTGGATAAAATTACTTACAATAGTAATATATTAACTTCATATATATATATATATATATATATATATATATATATATATATAAGGAGAGTATGAACTAATAGAAGGAACTGAATAACAGTGAAATCAAGCAGCTGGGGTAATCAGTGTAAAGTTGTAATAAATGAAAAAATATTGTTTATTGTTGTACACTAAACAATCAATTTCAGGAAATAATAAAGTATTATTAAAAAACAACTAGTACACTTGTATAATTTTATAAAATATATCTGTATAGCTATATATATAACATAAAATAAAAATAAAAATATATACAGTTGTTTTATATATATAATCTTAATTCTTCATACATAACTTATATCCATATTATAATATCTTAAACAGTTTACCTATAACTTATTGATAATTAGGAATATTAGAATGTTGTAGTAACAACAATAGCACAAGATGTTTTAAACGTTCAATGCTGGAATTTTGGTTCAAAGGTTGGAAATGAGGTATTTTTTCACTAAAAGTTGAATTATGTAGCGTTTTAGAGCGTAACTCTAAAATCAATTTGGTGAAATGTAAGTGGCGAAAGCCTGAGTTTGAAACTTGCAAATCAATGGTTTGTTATCTTATGGCATATGAACTGATGGAACTGAATTCACTCTTTCTGTATAAATTTTGAAATAAATCTGACACAAATGTCACTACAATAATCTCTTATTTTGTAAAATGTTAGAGTAACTGTGAAATTACTTAATATCTCTCCTTTTTTTGTTCCTATACGTGTAATATGATAATGTTGGAGATAAAAGATAAATACGAATTAATAAAATGTTTGTATACTTACAGTATTTTATTTAATCTATGTTAACATAAGAATGTGTAGTATTTTACTAGATTATCAACAAACAAAAGTTTATTTCCTAATTACTGTACATTCATTTTATAATACTGTATACACTTCAGCATTGAAGTTTCCACTTCTGTTATGTGATCACAAATGTTGTATTTTTTATTAAATAGATTAACAATTTTTGTACTGTACTTATCCTGCATATTAATAACATTGCATTATAATAAATTTCATTCATTTTAAAGTAGATTTTTGGAATGCATTACAATTTAAGCTTAGCTTTAAACTATTACTCCTAATATACTCATCTTAATTTCTGTTAGGAATACTTTTATATATTTGCGTACATTTTTCGACATTCAAATATTTTCTTCTGTTGACGCGTTTCAGAATGACTCTACTTCCAAAGAGAGTACGATTTAAGTTTTGAAAACGTAGTAATTCTGAAACGCGTCAATAGAAAAAATATCGGAATGTTATGAAAGGCAGAAAAAAGTATTCAAATATATAAAACTGATGTATTTAAAATGATAATAAAAGTAACAAAGAATTTAATATCACAATAAAATATTTTTATAAATAGTAATATAATTTTATTTAAGATTATAGTCAATTCCTTCAAAAAAACATTTCAATTGATTTATTAAAATTCCAGCTTTGCCTTCTTTAACATAATAACAGTGTATGTCAATATATATTAGTGTGTATGTGTGTGAAATATATAATGACTCCTTTTATACCATTAAGATGGATTAGGAGAGGCATGGAAGAGCTGCTGACTTTAATGAAGTTTAGTATAAGTTTCAAGGAGGGTAACGGCCGAACACTATAATTTTTCTCCATCAGGTTTCATCCTAGTACTCGTTTTCATAAAATGAGTCGACTTGGGGGCTGAAAACCCCACAAAACCCTTTGCCCCTACTGAGGATTGAGTCTAGGTATAACCCCTTGTAATATTGTGAGGTCTCTAAAGAAATTTTTAATAATATTTTTTCTGAAAATGTAACTGAATCAAATAATGGTTGAAAGATCAATGCACATCTTATAAGACCAACAAATTTTCCTGTCGACCTGAATAAGTAAATACAACAGAAGCCCATAGCATTTTTATTTCATACATATTGATAAAAGAACATTATTACATATTAAAAGCACCAGTTCCATCAAAAACTTATAATATCTACAAAAACTTATTTAAAAAATGTATCAGATTTTCATAGTAATTTGTGAAGCTATAGACAATATTTTAACCCTTGCTAAGTGGTTATTATTGATGCAAACATCAGATATTACAAAAAAGTCTTAAACAAGTAAAAATACAAATTTTATAATAAAATGTGCATTTTGATAACATGAGGAAATTGGCTTACCATTTGACAAAACTGATAAATGGAAATTATATTAGCAACAACTGAGTACACGTTTATGGACAATTTTAGAACAACGGTTGCAAAATACAGAGCAAAAACAGAATTTTACGTAAATAAAAATTTTGGTACTTTACATGAAATGTTGGAGTTTAAAAACAGTGATGATACTAATTAATCAGTGATGACACATGAGTGAACAAATTTGATGTAAAATCAATCCCTTAGGCATTAGAGTAGAAGAATCTTTTACAGCTATGAACATACACTTGAAATCTAAAGTGCTACCTTGGTGACTCACTCTGGCGCAAGTTCCATAAATTATGTAAATGCCATTTGCTTAAGGTTCAACAAGTAATAAATTATTCATTAGTTGAAACTCCAAGAAATTGTAGAGCTTATTTTCCAAAAACTTAGTTCAGCCAAAAATCAAGAGTGGCTGTTTGATATTGGCATTCCAGTAAGGCTGAGGAGTAATTCATACCAATAAAGCACAATTTAAAAAATTAATGCTTTTTATATCATGTACTACTTGAAATTGGACAGAATTTTAATAAAATCGGTAAATTTAAATATTCATTTTTACAAACAATAATTTTATAAAGAAATATAGAGTCTTCAAGGTATCTTTGATTGTTTGTTTTTTTCGTCATATTTTATTACTGCAATTATCTCATTGTTAAATCTCATAGAGCAAGTCTAGTTAGGTGTTCTTCAGAAATTTTATTTCCACAATTATACACCAAACAAACTTACACACATTAAAGTATTATAGAGATATTGTATAGGGATAATTATTATTCTCTCTCAGTTAACTGCCAACTTAATTTATATGAAAACTATTTTGAAATTATAGTATTTGAATGTCATAAGGCGGGTTTAAACGCTATGCAAACAAATGTATGATAAAACATACATTTTGTCTAGCGTATACACTCTACGTTTTCCCTTCCGCTTTCAACCTCAGTTCCAATCCAAGCTATTGATTTGTGTAAAGTTTGTTTAGTGAATCTTTTTGAAAACATTTTCTTATTCGTTACTGAAAGAACTGAGGGGTGAACCTGATGACTGGTGCAATTATTTGCGGTCATTCAGCCTATTGTCAATTGCTAGAGTTGGTAGTAACACCATACATACTGAAACAGTCACTACATGAAAAAGCCATTACATGCCATGAAAGACTCACAGCAAATCTCAGATATCTTGCAACAGGACGCAGCCACAAGGACTTGGGAGTTCACACCATAATATCCAACCCAGTACTGAGGCAAATAATTCCTGAAACTTGTAATTCAATCTAGTTTGTTTTAAAGAAGTATCTGGTGTAGATCTTGATCATTTAAAAATCACAATAGGTCGAGGTACCACAAAGTTGGTTTGTATACATCTTCTTCAGTTCCAGAGATTTCTGATTCCCTCACTTTTTTAACTATTTTTTTAAACCGATCTCAAATAGTTTATTTTTTCTGTAATTGTCTCTTTATTTGCCATCGTGTCTATTTCTTTGTATTTTTTTATAAGTTCTTCATAAGCATTGTTTTTTTAATCACAGTCACTATAGTATTTATTTTTTACTTGCCACAAACATGGAAAACTTTTATAAACTTCAATGAATTTCTAGAGAAAATCTTTGGTGCATTGCTGCAAGTCTGAGATTAGGTTTGAGGAGAAAAGTAAGCGAACTCGAGTGGAGGTAGTCATGAACTGATCCAAGATTGGACTTCTTGCCTGAACATGAGTTTTGTCTTATCTGTTCTTGCAAAATGATGATTTTCTCATCAGTTCTTCAATCTGACCTTGAATATAATTTCGATTCAACAAGACATATGTTTTGCTGTTTACATGCCACGATTTAATTGGATAGGATTTGTCCTGTACAGTGTAAACTGCGCTTTAATGAGAGTTTGAAATTAGTATGAAATATGTTGCAAAAGTGACAAATTTAAAGTAATTTTGTAGCCAATATGATTTTTAAAATAATTTTTAATCCTTTTAGGAGATATTACAAAATGTTACTCTATTTCAAAGCTGTCTTGTATTGAGCACCAATTTTCTAAATGAATAGTGACCTGTTAGTGCTCGATTGTATTGATAAATTTTGAATAAAGTAAATTTGTACATTGGAAGAGAACAAATTCCTAGTTCAAAATGTTATTCCGTTTTGTAATATGCATAACAATACAAGTAAACAAAATGTACAATAAACTGGAGATTTGTATTCTATAATACCAATGGACAAAGATGCATTTCTTTCTACAGTTTAAATAGTTTTATCTAAGATTAAGATTCCTTGCACAACGTGAAGAGAAAAGGTTTTATCATTTTTTTACACAACTTAACAGATGGTATCCATTAGTTACCTTTCTCCAGTTTTGAAAAAATGTATTTTACTATACATGTGTATAAAAATATTTTGAATATATATATATATATATATATATATATATATATATATATATATATATATATATATATATATTAAAACAACATAGGTTATTCAAATACAAGAATATTTATTAATTTATATCCAAAGCTTTTCGTTGGCAAATAGTACCAACATCACCAGGAATGAAAATTCTGATATTGATTTATATATAATTATTTCTATTACTAAAGAAAGACTCTATCCAAAAATGAATTTAATACATCTAACACATACATCAGCAACACATAAACTCATTAAATACATACACAAATTAGGTTGTAGACATCACTTAAACAAAAATATGAATATTTGATCAATAGGCATGATGTTCATCAAAATAAACTCCAGGAAATTATAGCTATTTCTATTTTTCATTAAGACAACAATCAAATCGGAATGACAGGGATTAGCCAAGAAAACAATAATATACATTCAGCTTAGATCTAAAAGAAGTGCAATCCTATGAAGAAGGCAAAGCTAGGATTATAAACACAAGATTATAATCATTATAAAATTATATAACTGAATAAGATTAATCATAACAATATTATAGGATTATTTAAGATGAGTGTTTGATTACTAAATATTTTTGTTTATCAAAACCTATTTCTAGTAACTGTATTATTTTGCAACTTACTTTAATTATGAAGATCTTGAAATGTAAACAAATTCTAAATTCATTTCTAGCATTAACAATACAAAAAATATTTAATAACAAATTTTAAATGATTTGTAACATTTAAACCATTTATTTTATTGTTAAATTTACAAACCATTTAACAATAGATATACTACCGTTAGAAGATTCTAATAGCAAAATGCAAAGCGACGAAATTAAAGAAATCCTCTCCCGTGAAAAGTAAGTAACTTTAACAAAATTTTCATTTCTAATAATTAAAAATGTTCGAAAATTGTTTCTTAAAACTTAAACATAAGTGATATTTTTAAAAATACCTGCATTCATCAGTAAATATAACTCAACTCCTTGTAGTATCTCTTCTTTATGAAAATACATCCAGTAATTGTGTAAACTTAAATTTTCCTCAATTTTAAACTGAATCCATTACCTGTAATCATTGAGAAATAATTTAAACACAATATATTTATAATATAAATAATCCAAAATTAAAATGTTGTTATTATTAACTAGCCTTGCCCAGTTCTGACAGCAATGGCTTCAAGTTACATAATGTGTTGCCATAACTATATGAAGCAACTGTGGCGTAATGTTTATTTTTAAATAAATAAAACCTCTAAACCACAAATAACATTTTATTTAAACCAGAGTTGGTTGTATTTTTTAAATACCTCTGAAGATGATTGCTGGGCAATCGAAATGTACATAAGGTTTAAATAAAATGTTATTTGTGGTTTAGAGGTTTTATTTATTTAAAAATAATGTGTTGCCGTTATTGAGCTTAACCCTCTGCCGGACGCGTGGCGGCGCTTGTTGCCGCTTTTTCACCTATTCGTTATCAGTTCTTACAATCTGGAAAGGAGGCACTTGCCATTCCTAGTATTTGTTGTTGACTATATTGGTAATAGAATGAATCATCTATTTTGGTTAGTTTTATCTCAATTCAGTTCCCAACAGGCTTTGATCACGGACACATCCTCGTTGTAGCACAGAATACTCCATGCGACCACTCATGTAAGTATTTTATTATTATATTTCACAATTATTTTTTACAATTTTGTTTTAAAAAAAATAAATTTATGCTATTTATTATTTTATTAATTATTTATTAATTAAATGAGCAAATAATTTCTAAAATTATAATGTAGGTATTACATTTTTTTTTTGTAGGGACAGGATCGATGAAGAATATATTTAGTAATCCCAACTTTGAGAGAATAGTTTCACAATTATTAAATGATTCTGACGAAAAAATCGTCAACATAGACAACAATATACAAAGATCAGGAAACATTCTGGGTTAGTAATCTTGTGGCCATTCCTAAAAATCCAAGTCAAAAAACATAATCAAAATATTTTCTGGACCTTCGAGAGAAACCAAAAACTTGAAATTACCTTTGGACATTTTTCTAAAATTTGTTTCTAATGAAATGATTCATAAAATTGTGTTTTATACAAATATAGTTATCAGTGAAACTCAGTCACAATATTCCCGAGAGAAGGATTGCAAAGTTACTTCACTTTCTGAAATCGGTTTTTGGGGCTCTTTTTTTATTATCTGTAAAGAAAGGTAATCGTATCAATGTAGAAGAGCTATGGCCTACCAAATATTCAGGATTTATAAAACTAAGAGCTCTATTTTCATACAAAAGATTTTTGTTCCTCTTACGTTGCATGAGATTTGATGATCGTCACACAAGAAGAATGATCGTCGCTACTGGATCTGGAAGATGTGTTTGCTGCTCAAGAAAACGAAATACAAAAGCCACAATTCGTTGTTCAGAATGCACCAGATTTATTGGGAAAAGCCATTATAAAAAAAATAATCAAGTGTGATGACTGTTCAAATCAAGAAAGTAAAACTGAAGAAATGTAAAAGTTTTTCCCCTTTTTTTTACAAAATAAGTCATTTTAAGTAGTTGTTCTTCTTGTATATTAAAACAGGTTTCTTTTTAAAAAGTTGTAAAATTTAATCATTTACTATCAAATACCCACTTGAAATAGGCGAAAAATTATGGGTGGCACTCCATGCTCCAAGCGACCAGTAATGTAAAAGTGTAAGACTCGACCGGCGGAGGGTTAAAAAGCTTTTTAAAACAGTTTATTTTCTATATTATTTACATAATTTTAGATTAAACGTTTATCTATTTTCTACATAAATAACATTTTGGTCTGTGCATTTTTAAAAAGGCTGTGACCAGTTACTGCTATAACCTTCAAGAAACGCTCTACCTCTTCAACGTGTTGAAGAAAGTTTTCAAGTACCTGTTCTTCAGAAATTATTCTGTTGCTGCCCTATTCTTAAACAAACATGCATGCACCTTTTGCTGAGAAGCTTAATTTTAAGTTGGTAGTCATTAGAAATGGATCATTTGCCCAAGAACTATAGAACACAATCCGCTAGTGCAAAGTTCAGGCATTAATATGGCTCATAAACACAAAAGATGCAGAACTAATTGAAATTCATTGGTAACTAAAAACAGCATGTGGAGAGCTATACATGATTGTCAAAACCCTTTGCAAGTGATGTAGACAATTTACAGCCAGTCATATTATTATTCAAAACAAACAAAGGAGTAGGAGACAGTAAATTTTTGTTGAGACATTTATTAGTGTAGAGATTGCTGAAACCTTCTAGATGATTTCTGAATTTGGTTCCTGAGGTTTCCCAAACAACTAACATAAAATTAAGTTAATAAGAGCTTACCTAGTGAGAACAATTCACAATGGTAAAAATTAAAACAGTTTACTCTAAATCTCACTACACATTAGTTTATTAAGACAAACAAACTAGTTTATTAAAACAACCAGGATAGTTTCGACGACGATCTTCCCTTCATTAGTAGTAATCAAGCACTGATGAAGGCAACATCATCGTCGAAATTAGTCTGGTTGTTTTAATAAACTAGTATATTTGTTTTAATGTGTAGTGAAATTTAGAGTAAACGTTTTTAATTTTTACCATTGTGAACTATCTTAAAATCTTAATGGAAATTTTAATTTACAGTTTCCAAATGTGCACGCATGAAGCAGGCTGACAGAAAACCATGGGGTATTTATACCTGCGATTATTTTATTACTCTTTAGTCTCTGTAAATTATGTCATTTTATAATTCACTTTGTTCATATCAAACATTTTCTTACCTTTTGTCCATATTCACACTAAATTTATACTTTCGCTAGAATATTCAAAAGTTTTTTGAAAGTTAAATAGAAGGTGTTATTTTAAACACATATTGTTTCCGTTTGGTAATGAGAATTTAAAATGAAACAAGTTAGGAGCTTTAACAACAGAGTTGGGAAATTTTGTGTAGTTTATATTAGACATTTAGATATTTTGGACTAGGATACTGACAGACTTACTTTGGTAAGAGGCCACTCTGTAGTCTTGAAATAGAAACACATAAACGCACTTAACCAATGATATATTTCAACCACACAGTGGTCTTTGTCAATAAAAGAGAAAACAAAAAGAAATATGAGAGAACCACTGCGTGGTTGAAATATATCATTGGTTAAGTGCTTTTATGTGTTTCTATTTCAAGACTACAGAGTGGACTCTTACCAAGGTAAGTCTGTCATTCTCCTAATCCAAAAAATCTAAATAATCTTTACCAATAAAAACTACCCTAAAAATTATATTAGACATTAGCTACTCAGAACTGATGTAATTTTTATATTTAATTAGAGCAAAAGTTCGTGAAATTACTTTTGGCTTGAGTTTTACACTTCTCCATATCAGAACATCAGTTATTTATATTGATAATGTTTTGATAATATTTAAAAAAATGTCTTAATCTATAAATGCTGAACTTTGGTCTTCAATACCATTGGTTTGTGAATAATCAGAAATATGGCTGTTAATCTTCAACAGAGCGCATGTGGATTTTCTTCCACGCAGTATTTAAGTATTAACAGTATTTAACATTATTTAAGAATAAAACTTTTTCCAGTATCAATAGTAGGTTTTCTGCTCAGTACTTCACACCCTTCAGTCAAGGAAATGCCCCAACCAAATTTTTTCCATATTTTCCTTCAAGCCTAAATGTGAATTTAGTCCTTGTCATATCAGATCAGATTACTGAGATTTTGTCCTTAAGCTTTATTAGGATAAATAATATGTAAGTAGTATACAACTACTTACTAATCCTGTAAGTTGTTTGTGCCTAACAATTTCTCGTTCGCCTCTTTACATTACAAAACACTTTGTGGAGTTATATTCATTAGTGATTTTATTGTTAATATTAATTAGTATTTTATATTTTTTTAGAATCTAAGTTGAACATTTTTACTGTTGTTTTATTGAATTTATTTCAAGAGGTGTGAATTTGTATAATGATGAATATAGTTGAGAAAGAGCAACTTCAAGAAATACGATCTACCTGAAATTTTGTTAAATAGCCCTTTGATGATTCTGATGGAAACGAGTGTCTCCCAGATGAAAAGCTCTGATGAATGAGCAAATGAAAATAAAAATAAAGACACATTAAGTGAAACTGAAAATGATGAAAATAACAAAGATTACCAATTTATTGACATTTTATCAGATTTTGACGTTATAAAAAATCTCGCTAAAAATCTGCCAGAAAGATGTTTCAAAGCAGTTTGGCTTTAAGAAGGAGCATGTTTTAGTAAAAACTGTGAAATCCTGTAGTATACTGAGCCAGTACGGGGAATGGAGAACTATAACTCCAATGAAACTGGGTCATGCTCAAGCAACAGCAAGGGAAAAAAAACATAAATTTGGCAAATCATGGGAATGGAAGAAGACCATCAACATCACTAATGGGCTTAGAACTGAACAATGTGTATTTATGCATGTTTTATATTACACTAGAACCAGTTGTTTTACAAAGCCAATACTTATTTTAATCTTTAATTTGTAGGCCTACATATTTCCAGTAAATATTCCTTATTTTCACTAACTATTATAATTTTATATGTACTATAATTAAATAATATTCATGTTTAGAAGTTGAGTTACATTATTGAGGAAAACATCCTTCAAGTGCCCTCTTTTGTAATGAAATTAGCAGTACACGTTACTTATATGTTTCAACCTTTCAAGGCATTTTTAAAAATATGTCATTTAAGTTCAAAATTTTACATTACCTTTTAAAATTGTTTACAATGTATTTGTAAGTACTTAATTGTAAAGTCACCCAAATATAAAAACGAAAACCAATTCAATTTAACTGGTTTTTGTGCAGAATAAAACTCAGTAAGCTTCCTTTCCCATTTGAAATTCTATGTGCCCCTTGGAAGGTTAAGATTGCGAATGTTGAGGGTTTACTGTATTTTTTAATATTGCACATATTTACTCATTGCAATGTATTTTCCATTCTTACATTATTTCGCTCATTGTTATTAAAACTACTATTTCTTTCCTTCAAAAAAACATACTTTTTTATCTTACTGGTGTGTATTTACAATATGTGTCTGTGTTTACAAGTTAAAGCTATTTTTGCAATGAAGTCACATTTATTCTTGTTGGTATGAATATTTCATGATATGCTGTCTGTGATTAGGGAACGTAAAAACAGTTTCGTGTTTAGTGTTTTGCTCACCTTAATTAATAGGTTATTGTGTTTGATTTTATAAATATCAAAGTTTTCCTACTTATTATTATTAGGACTTTTTATTAATTTCAAATCACAATTTGTCGGAAATATTTGTTAACACAGACACACACAACATACACACAAAACACACGTCATAATATTATTATAATTATTTATATTATATTATATATATATATATATATATATATATCGCAATAAGTATTCTTGTGTATTAATAAAGAACTAAGTCAAAATACAAATACAAGAATTATAATTGAATTTACATTTCAAAGCTTTTCGTTGGCTAACAGTACCAACATCATCAGGAATATTAAATAATTCGGAATATTAATGTTAGCCAACGAAAAGCTTTGAATTGTAAATTCAATTATAATTCTTGTATTTGTATTTTGACTTAGTTCTTTATATATATATATATATATATATATATATATATATATATATATATATATATATATAATACACTCAAGTTAACTCTTATAATAATATTTTCAAGTTAATACTCTTATCTAATAATTATATACTTTTAAGTTAACAGAAAACGTTCACCTCATCATGTAACTAAACTTAAATTAATTACATTAATCTAAACATTTTCCTAACTTAAAATATAAAGATAACGTTTAACAATAAACTAGATTAAGAATAGCTGTCCTATTTTTAATGTCAAACTTAACTTGTTTCAAACAAACGGAGATCAAGTTTAAGATGAATTTCCCCTGATTCTACTTCATAGAGGGGCAGGAACTTGATGATAGGCCCTTTTGAGTTCATTGTCGAGCTCAGCATGTCTGATATTCGGATTTCCGTTCTTCCCAGAAATTCTGGAACAGAAACAAATTCACAGAATAAATAGCCTTGTCTTACTTTTATTCCCCTTGTATGACCTAGTTTTTTTAATTAAAATTATTTTATTGTGTTGGCAGTGTTAGACTCCCTGCCTCGCTGTACTGTTGTAATCATGTTGTAATATTAATAATTAAATAACATAGAGCCTTATATTATATCAAATTTATCACTTAAATTCTACTTATAAAGTATTAAACACTTTTATTTATCACACCATTAACTTGTGACAAATTTTCATTGTGCTTTAACTTTACTATGAGAAAAACAAAATATTTTAATGGATGAATAAAATTAAAAGTTAACTCATATTACAAAAAACAAAACTAAAACTAATCAAGAGAAAACAACAATACGAGAAATTATTCAAGGCATTGTTAACAAGAAACTACTTCCTATAATGTATTAGAAAGGACATTTAATAAAAGGCTTGAAATTGAACATATCAAGGGATTAATAAATACTTCAATCAGTCATGAATAATAATGTAATTGGGTATTAAGTATATGTGTTGGGTGTAGCTTAAAATAGTTTAAATTATTTCATACTGTTCTGATACGTGGTGTTGGCTGTTACAATTTAGTTTATGTAGAATTTTAAGGGTTGTTATTATGTTTGTGTAGTTGTAGACTGTGAATATGAAGTGTTCAGCAAAGTTTGTCTGAATGATATGGTTTCTTGGTTTGGTGAGTTCTTAGTAGTGTGTGTAAAATGTCATTCCGTTTAGCCTGAATAGAAACTGGGGCTCAAACTGTAAGTATACATCAGGCAAAAACCATAAAGCAGCCTGACCATACATTCACCCTGACCTCTCCAATGGATCTCGAATAATGAGTGGAGCTATTATTGGAAGGGGAGACATTGATTCACCAAAAACACTACTAAAATGTCAACAAACGACTTCTGAAAACGATTATGCATAGTGTACTGCTGGTAGATTTTACTGAAAGAGCGTATACGCTACTGTTAGGCATAAATAAAATTATAGAGTTATCCAAAATAAACATTTCTCTGGCATTCTGATCATTGATTATGATCTTGCATTACAATGCACTGCTTAACTAATACAAAATGAGATGTTTTTGCAGCCCAGACTTAACACAAAGTAACTTCACCTATTCTGTAGCAAGAGAAGATGGCAATAAAAATGACTAGAAACTTCAAGACCATCCTGTTACATCACTCAAATGGAATACAACTGAGTTCTTTTGACAATGGTATTTCAAGCGCATAAAACACTATGATAAGTGTTTTTAATACAAATTAGTTTTCATACCTGCTAATAATAAATTGTCATAGCTAGCTGACCTAGTCCGTAAACTGTAATGGGTTAAAAACCTATATTTTAAAAAGATAATCTTTGAAAACTTCAAAAAGCATTGCCAAAGTTTTAGAATAAAATTTACCAAGTTTTTAACAAAACATAATACAGGCTTGTTTCTTAGAACTCAAATTTGCTAAGAAATATTAACATAAAATTACAAAACATAGTGCAAAGATGGAAGCAGTTTTCACAAAGCAACCAAATATATGAAACACTTACTAAATGTGTTATAGATATCCAGTAGGTAAGGGCAGAGCCGTATCCTTGGTTAATACAGTCCACGAATTATCAAATTACATTTCATATATGCATGTCCCATGCCAGCTGCTCTAAGTCTTGTTTATTATAATTTCATGATATATTCGTCATTTATATAGTCACCAATAATTGTATTTTAATTTGAATAATCACTTTAACAATAGTTTGTGACTATCCGAACTTTAAATTTTGTAAATTTATGAAAACTTACAAAACTTAAAGTTCGGATAGTCATAAACTATTGTTAAAGTGATTAATCAAGATTCACCGAATGTAATGGTTTACAAAATTCAAGAATTTAATTTGAAATTATACACTCTGTTACATATATATTTCTTACATTAAAAATATATTCACACATGTTAATATTCATACAATTTTTAAAAACCCGGGCCAACATTTACTTTTGATGGTTTATTATTGAACACATATCCATTGTATATTACGCTACAATAATATCTTACTACTTTTCACTTCTTTATTATACAGCATCAGTCGAACAACTTTGAACCACACTTGGAGGTAAAAGTATAAGTTTTAAATTATTTTCACAACATAATGGGTTGATAAAAAAAAAACAAAATTCGATGACAACAGAGTTCTCTTGTACAAATAAAATTGTCTCTAACACTCACCGTCAGGTGAAAAGTATCCTTTATCAAGTACAGTTACACAGAGGACATCTTCGTTTAAATTCTTAACCAAAAACTGCATTGAAGCATTCCACTTTACATCTGACCCTGAAGTTGTAACTGGTATAGTCCTATTCTCTTGGTATCCCATACTGACTTCACAGTAGACTTCCCTTTTACCTATTAAAAAAAAAATGAACATTAACAAATTACAAGAAATTAAGGTAGATACTCAATGAATTTCAAATGATTTTAACATAAATATTATTACTACATTTACCGACCATTCACTGATACTCCAATAGTTTTAGCAAAGTCTTGTATAAACCCTACATAAATTTGAATATTATAAATAGATAAACATCATCATATTAAACACCAATATTTAAACATCATATTTTCTAAGTAAATCCCACATTCAATAATTTATCCCACCAATTTCTATTTGCTATGAACATAAATTCAGTCTGAAAGGATTATTTAAAATTAAAGATGGTAAATATAATTAAACCAATTAGTTAACTCAAATATAGCAAAACTTCACTAATTTGGACACTCATAAGGAGTTCAATTCTATGGGTATTTGTGTGGATGTTTTAGAAAAATTCAAGTACAATACAATACTGACAAAAAGTACAGTACAATACTAGATATGGCAACAAAGAGAATTTTTTGTTTTCCTCAAGACTGTTAGTGTGAAACCAGTTTTAGAAACTAATCCTGTGTAACGCCACCAAAGTGGCCATAAGATTTTAATTTCCTTGACTCATTGACAAGAGAAGAGACAGGTGTTAATAAGTCTAAACACAGTTTGTTTTAGAATTCACAGATATAATTAATGTTCAGCTTACAATTCTTGAAGCCCATTTTGCACAAGACTAACAAAATAACTAATAACTGACTCTTGCAATTGACTAAAAATTGACTCTAACATCAACTACGTTTATGACTGATTAATAATAAGCCTCTAAGAAGAAGAGTAAGATTGTTCGGGTAGAGGGTTTTATAGTGCCCCCTTCCTCGGATGCTGGCCACTTCCAGGGATGCTTCAAGTTAGTCACATGGTCTAAAAGAATCCATCTCATTGGTCTAGATAACATTCAAGGTAATATTAAGACTTCACAAAATAAGGAGTTCCCAGTCACCACTTGTGCACGTGACAGAGGCTTTGGAAATTTCCCAAAGTAACTAAAAAAGATTAAGATGACCCTGTGGTCAGGTTCAGGGATTCCTCGTGGATGTTGAGAAACCGCAGAAACTGCTTATCATTTTCTATTTTAGACTGTCTGCTTTCCTGGTGTAGCATTACACAGGTTTCACTTTGTGAAAACAGAGATCGAACCGAACAAAATGAGCTCTACCAAGAATTTATAAAATACCGAGAAAAAGAGTTTTCGGCTTCCAGGCAAAAATCAACAATGTCGCATGTAAAGATTATTTTTACATTTTTTGTCCCAAAGAATTCAGGAGCAAGAGGTTGTGTTATTTACTTTACTTCACATGCCTAGAGTTAGTTTAATGCAATTACGAGTACACTATGATAGTAAGCTTTAGTCGGATTTGTGTAGTGAAATACAATTTATGTAATTGGAATAAGGAATTTCTTTTTATTATATATGTAAACAATGCAAATCAAAATAAGTGAAAATGAATGTACAATTCACCAACGCTTCATTAAAATATTAAAGCTATTCAGGACATAAATACAGGTGTGTCAACTCAACATATAATGAATGAGTTTGGGATATTAAATCTACATTTTATAACACTTGAAAAATAAACAACAATTTCAAGTTTTCTCAAAATAAGGTATAAGTGTATAAGTGAAAATTCACCGCCCTGAAGACAAATTTGCTACTAAGTTCAACTACTCAAATTTTAAAGCTGTCACAGGATGACTGTATAAATTCAAAACAATCATTCTATATTGAATTGGAAAGTTTATGGTGAACTTTTAGTAGTGATCTGGACAGTGTTCAACCTTTCAAAAATACACTTAAAACAATAACTAAACAAAATAATTTCATTTTCTTCAAATTTAATAATGCAGATGAAACTAGTTTATTGTGGAAAGCTGTGTTAGAAAACACCAAGGCCTATGAAATGAATGGATCTATCCTGGATCGTAAAATAAACAAAAAAACGCTCAAATGCTGATGGCTCATATTTGTTAAAAAATACTTTTTGTTTGTTTAAAATAAGCACCAGTATACCTTTTTATTTAGGTATACTATATTACAGTACTGTACTTGGATATATAATTTAATTTCATTAGTCTATTTCAATTAATCAAAATAGTATAAATTTCAATTTTCTAAGTAAAATTTATAAATACGAAAAAACTTCTTTAATTTAATTTTTTCTTGCAATTATGACAGGGGATATGCCCTATTCTGTATGTGGAATATTGCACTACAAAGCTAAAGAAACCTTTTTTAAACCATTATTAAGACAGCACCACCGATGGAACAAAACTTCCTTAGCTTTATAGCTCGATCTAGTTGTATACACTTTAAAACCCCCCATACACGACCAAGCATTTTCTCAAGCATGATTGCGACGGTGAACATGTTCGCCCGTGTATGGAGTCTACGAACATTCCAATCGGCGAGCATGTTCGTTTCGGCGCTCGGCTCATCAGATCCGGCAAGCCAAAACCCCAACACGGAGATGCTCGGCCGTCTGTGGGGACGACTAACATGTTTGCGAGCATTTTAGGTTTTCATAGCTTCTGACACTAGCCAAAAACTGAAGTGTCGCAGCAAGGCACTCTTTACAGCTGATCGACTCACTCATAGCAGTATTCTGTTCTTCAACTTCAGGAGAAATACGTCAAAGAATGTCTTCGAAATGGTCTTCAGTCACCCTCAAGTAATTTTTATAATCATTTGGTTCGTTTGCTGCTAGTTCTGCTAACAGAGACATGTGACTGAACCGGTTCCTATTTTTAAGCCAATTATTGCACCATATTTTGCGTGGCTTGTGTTTTTTCTCATCTTCCAAACAAACGAAACCACCACAGCATTAGCATCCATTTCGCACACACTGACTCTACTAGACTGCCACAGCGCCAAGAAAGGCAAGAGTACTGTGCGGCGGCGGCGAGCATGCTCACCCCTGTATGGGGGGCTTAAGAGAGAATGTGCTCACTATAAGATATTTATAATTACAAATTCAAGCTAGGCCACCAACAGTTTACAAGTTAACTTTATATCGGTAAAAAACAAAATAGTTAACTTAAAATCTCACCAAAAATTAGTTTTTAATAAACAAACACACAACTTCACAACAGACTAGTTTCAGTGTTGTAACAGACTAGACTCAGTAGTAGCCAAGTACTGAGGAAGTCGACATCATCGCCAAAACTAGTCTGTTATGAACTAGTATATTTGTTTATTAAAAACTAATTTTTGGAGAGATTTCAAGTTAACTATTTTGTTTTTGGTTGTGAAAAGTTCTCACTAGCTAAGCTCTAATTAACTAAATATTAAGGTTATATGTTGGGTAAAGCAGGATTCAAAAAAAATTTTTACTTTTGATCATTATTGAAAATTGTTCAAGTTTTATTTTAATAATAAATAAAAATTATAAGTTCATTAAATTATAAATTAAATAAGTTTATTTAATTAATTGTTATTAATCAATCTGAAAAAATCACCTATTAATCTGAAATAATAACTTTTCCACTTTTTTATGAACATTATCATCCTAAATGTAAGTACAGTAAAAACTCGATTAACTGTCATCGTAGGGACTGTGGTCGTGATGGCTGAGCAGATAAACGGATAACAAAACAATATATTATTGCTCCCAAACAATCTCAATCAATTATATTATAGACAGATATCACTTTTACAGTAATGCAATATATTTTGGATGACACACTGTCATTGTCGGGACCGTGGTCGTGATGGTTGAGCAGATAGACGGATAGCAAAAACAATATATTATTGCTCCCAAACAATCTCAATCAATTATATTATAGACAGATATCACTTTCACAGTAATGCAATATATTTTGGAGCAAAAGGAAATTAAACCCAATTGTAATAACTAATACAACTAATTATTACATAATAAAAGCATTTGCAATGTAGCTACTAATGTGGCAGAACAATGTACAGGAATATAAACCTACAGGTAAAATAGTCCATGTAGTTCAACAAACAAAGCCAATGCGTCACTGCACCTTAAAGCACTTTGTTATTACAGTATTATAATGCTATTACAGCAATGATGGTTAACAGAAACTGAGGGTTTAAAGAGTGAAGGTTAAACAAAGTTTTACTTTAGTTAGTTTGTTTATATTATGCAACTTTAGTTACATGTTGTCGCGTGTTCTGGTACTGTGGTACAATGTTCTGAAGGGACATTATACAAGGACTGTTTAAAAAAAAAAAAACTTCGGAAACTTCGATTCCCAAGCTTTGCTATACATTTAGTGGCATACTTTTAAAACTTAATGAGATGCTCACATTATTCGAATTTTCAAATAGAGCCCACTAAAAGAACACATGTAGTAGTGCTCTGTTAATTACTGGGGATAATATTATGAACTTTCTGGAGCAAACTTAGTTATTCTGTCAGAGGAAGGAAGCACTTTATAGTCGTTACCTTCTATATGGACCAAGTAATGTATATCCTACAGATGGAGGCGTAACCAGCTATCTCTATTGTTTTTAACTTGTTAGTATACATGTAAGATTATAAAGACAATAACTTAATTGGCAAAATGTACATGGTTTAAAGGAATTAAGTGGTGTATCATTTATTAATGTAACTGTAACTAACGGTAATTTATATAAAATGTAGAGTATAAAGTTAATAAAATAAAACAAATAGATAAAAGTATAGAACAAATCTAGGGAATACAAATACTTGGAAAAATTATAAATGAGACTTAAAAAAATAGAAAGACAGAAGAGCCACTTTGTACATTTTTATAAGAAAACCATTATAAAATTCAATACTGCAAAGCCATACAATATAGTTTAATGAATAACATGAGGATGGGTCTTGGGGAAATAGGACTTGAACTGGATATATCAGATGATATAAGACAAGCATAAGTGAAAGGCATTTCTGAACACAACATTAGATATGTCTCAACTAGTGATGGGTCGATTCCAACATTTTCCGATCAATGTGTAACGCGACATTATCTTAGAGCTGCGATGGAAATTTTACTGCCCAATGTGTAAACACGACATTATCTTAGAGCTACGACGTGTGTAGTTGTGTCATTATCGAGGTATTTAGAACTGACTTTGATGATCTATTTCCGATTCTGATTCTAGTGTCTAGAATCAGTGGAATCTACTTTTGGAATGGAGAATCAATCCATCACTAGTCTCAACATAAGCCATACAGTTAGGAAATATAAATACCGAAACATGTACCATATAGTAGTAGCTATTGTAAAAAGTTAGGACATTCTTGACCTAGATTGTAAACATATACTCACACAACTCTCTTATATACTTACCCCCAAACAGTGGTGGTTTGAGACGCTGACCTTCCAAAACAACTACAAGGATGCGACCAACAGCACCAAATTGGGCTTGCTCTGGAATTTTGATTAATAATAAGTGTTATATTCAACTTCAATAAAGAATGAACAAGTATTAAATTTAATAAAGAAAAATTTATATTAAAATAACAATACAATGAGTATGATTACAGAACAAATAAATAAAGCGAACAACTAAAAATTAATTGATAAATTTTCTTCAAAATTCATGAGATATGATACTGATAGACACTAATAGTTAAGAATTATTCTGTAATTGATGTGTAAGATCTACACAAACTATATTTTAATTTGAATTTGAATTTGTTTCTTATATGGTATAGCAATGAACTATACCAGTATACACTAAGACTTACTTGACTGCTGTTTTTGTAGTTTACATTTGTCATTATGCAATACTTCCTTCTGCGCCTCACTGATCTTCTTCAGCCACAAAGTTCTGTCATTGTGACTGACAGCATTTAAGCTGTACACAACTCTATTGTGTTCAAGTTTTATCTCCAACGCATCAGCAGTGTCTGGGGTGTTTAGAATAGTTGTAGCACTTAAAAGCAGCGGCTGAAACAAAATATTATTAGCTGATATACTTGTTTATTTAGCCACTCACATGAAAATTTATTGTGAAGACAAATTAAACAGTAGATAAGGGAGTCAAGTAATTTTGTTTATTACAAAGTTGATATTTTGACAAAGTTCTCTTTATCAAATCTGAAAATATTTTATATAATGTTGATAAGAGTATATCTTCATAACTATTGCATACAATACATTATTCAATAGCATATATTCATAAATATATATTTTCCTTACAAATTAGACAAGAAAAAAATATAATTAAACTCAGAAGTCAATAATTAGATAATTATAGAAAAAAATGTTAATACACAAATTAAAATCAACTGTAAAAATTTATTAAATGACAAGAAGAAGAATAAAAATTAATAATTTTCATAAACATGAAAAATCGAAAGTCATGACTAAATTATATTAATATCATAAATTAATTTTAGTTCAGATATAGTGTATATAAGTAAATATACAAATGGAAATAAAAATTTAAAAGAAAATTTATTTAATTAATTGTCAAATTAAATATTAATACAAATAAAATACATACACAAAACTCACAAATCATCTACAAACTCAGATGTGTTTCAATGACCGAGTCATCATCATCGGTGAGTGTTCCTATTAGAAACTCTACTGACAACACTCTCTATGTAAAAAGCAACACTCACTGATGATGATGATGATGATGATGACTTTGTCATTGAAGAGCGTTTGAGTTATGAATGATTAATTTGTGAATTTTGAGTATGTCTTTTATTTGTAATAACATAACCTCACAAGCTAAGCTCAAAGAATAGTAGAAAATGAAATATTATTGAAAAAATCATAACAATTACTAATTTTAAGAAACAGATTCTGAATATTAACCCATTGGGCTTCACGGACAATCTCAGCACGTCCTACAAAAAATTTACTAGCGGGATTACAGCTCGTTATAAATCTGATTGTTGTTTGTTTGCTTCAAAAGGCTTTATTTTCAGATATATCATGCTCAATACTAAACATTCTATACATGATTGAACCTTTCATAGTGCTTATATCAAGTGCACTTTCTCGCTCAGTATAGTTTTTACACAGTGTTGGTTAGAAGCTTATGTTTGTTGACGGTCCGATTACTATAAATATTTTTTATAATTAGAGGACTTTTGCGTACATCTAAAATGAACAGAGATAGTGGGAGCCCAGAATACAATGCAAACTCCAAACCATATATTACTTTTAATGAGCTTCTATTATTTAAGATTACCAATAATAATCAATTAACAAATAATAAACTAATTCAGAATATTTTTGTAATGATATACAAGTCAATTTTCACGAGGAATTATTTCAACCTGCTGAGAGCTCCAGCATCCATCTAATGCAAAGAAATGGGCTACACAGCTGATTCTAAGAATAATAGTAAAATTAGAAATTCATGTTACCAATGTATGAAATATATAAATAGTAAATAATGAAAAGTTTTCAAGTTCAAAATAAACATATTTTATCATAAAAATAACAAACTTATCAAAGCCATTTTTAATGGTAATACTATTTTATCTGGATTAATGTACAAAGTTTCAGAATAATTTTTTTTCTCCAATTGGACTTACTATCAAGTATTTCGCAGTTATTAAAATCAAATTTATGTCTTGGTAATATATATCAAACAGAAACAAAGCAGTAATCTATTAAATGGCAACTTTTAACATCACCTAAGTAAACAAAGTTTAAATAATTTCAATGAAACAAATTTTTATTGTCTAATCAGACAGCTGACTTTTATGAATCAGTATTTATAAGCAGGTTATTCACTATGAGTGCTTAAATGTAGGAGGAAATTGGGAAAACATAAATTAAAGCTCAAGCTTAAAAATAGAAATAATTATTGATTGGAGTAATTTGTTTTTTTTTAATTTCAATATTGTACTTTCTTAAAAACACATCTTGACTATTATTTCAATGATTATCTGAAGTGTTAGATTAAATACCTCTTTGTATATCCTAAAGAAAAAACTAGAATGACGTTCAAATGAGAAAGGCTGTAGTAAAGGCCGATTAGGCTGGGTTAGGAGCAACATGTCATTCAGTAAGAAGCTAACTAGTTCTTTTCCACTCTTACTCTGAAAACAACATAAATAAAACAATTTAATGAACATACATTTCATGTGTTTATATTATGCATATATTCCAAATTTAAAGTGACTATGTTTATTTTTAATAAGCATAGAAGGTTATTATTGCCTATAAAAAAGATACTTTCACGAAATAAAATTTTAAATATCATGCAAAACGTTTTTTTTTTTAAATTAAAACTATCATAATATAAAAATAACGCAAAAAGTTGAAACTAAAAAAAGAACAAAGGAAATGAAAGCAAAAGAAATATAAAATGTTTGGAAAGAAATGAGTTGAAATCAGAAAAATTGTGGTGTGATGAATTATAGTAACCTTTTAACAAAAATAATTTTGTGAATGAAAAAATAATTGATTTAATTTGTTAACCGTTAAACGGGTGCGGCACACTACTCTGTGCCTCAACTTTTTTTGAACTTTGTTCAATTCATAAACTGGTAATAAAGGACTCTATGAATTGAGCTGAGATGTTGAGCATTCTATGTTCCTTATCTTATCTACGTGATTCCAGGGTTTTATTGTTTTTCCTTCAGTAGTTCATTTGCTATTGAACTATGAAGACGACCACTACATATTTTGGTACTCTATTCCGCTGCATGCTTGAAAATGTAAGTACAATTCCTTACATTGTGATTAACCTGTGCCTTAGACTACTGTTTTTATGAAACATTTCTTATTCAGTTTGACCATTTTTTAGGGATGGGCCGATTCCTAAAATTTTCGATTCCGATTCTAAAATTTTCCTTTCGATTCTCGATTCTTTCAAGTTATATTAGCTTACATGCTAGTTCTCTAATAATTAATTTAGTTAACATCTTGGTCATACGACAAAACCTTTTAAAAGTTCTGTTTTAATCTAATAGGCTACACAAAACCTTCAACCGTGAGAGTGATATCTGTCTATAATATAATTTATTAAGGTTAAGTTTCGGAGGAATAATACAGTGTTTCTGTTATCCGTCTATTCGCTCAACCGTCATGGCCACGGTTCCGACGGTGACGGTTAATCGAGTTTTTACTGTGCTTTTTTGTGTTTTGTTCTGACATTTAGTGAGAGAGAGACGAGCGATGTCAAACGACCAGAAATGGTTACGATCTTGATTGCTGTTGCTTCATAAATAATAATATTTTCGTTTACTTTAATCATTTAATTCATTCAAATCAACTAATACATAAATAAGACATAGTTGGTAATTAATTATTTTTCCACACAAATATAATAAATTTTGGTAATAAATTACTCCACACGCATATTTTAATAGTTAACAAAATAGGAATCGGAATCGACACTTTTATGAATGAAGAATCGAGTATCAACGATTCCTCGATACCACCTAGAATCGACGATTCCTGGAATCGAGAATTGGAATCGGCCCATCCCTACCATTTTTCTGTGTTGTATAGTTATTATTTCTTCATAAATGCTACTTATTCACATTCACTTCAATTCTTGTGAATTATGCTCCTTCATGAATCCAGTAGAATCCTTGTCTCCTGTAGACCAGTCAACAGGAGAATATTTCTTACCAAATTGGCAACCCAGTTTATCGAAGATAATTTGAAATAACGAGCTAAACTCAGATCTCTTTCAAAAGACATTGATCTCTTTATTGAAAAATGTTGACAGGAATTACATGACGAAACCAAATAATTTAAAAACTGAACTTTGCTTATCTTGTGGAAAATTAATAAAACTACAGTTCGTTGTACTTCTTGCAAAATATTTGTTTGTAAATCGCAGTCAACGACAAATTCGATGTTTCGATTGCAATAAGGAAACCGATAGTGAATAGTTTAAAATATATAATTTAATATAAGTAATCATGTTTTAGGTCTAGGCTACATATTTTTTAAGTTGTGTAACTACAAGAATTTTTCCAATTATAGGCCAGATGAATGTTATTTATATTAGTGTATATTTTGTAAAGGAAATTGTAAATGTTTACTCATACCTTAGTATTGTTTTATTGTCATTGGTCAATTGGTCATTGTTTCAAGCTGAACTTTAAATTCAATTTCTTTATTGTTAACAATAAATATTAAGAGCTAATTATATTCTATTACTATATTATTATAATTATATTATTGTTGATTTGTAACTCATTTGTTAGATTCGTATTATAAATAATTGTACTCTATCCATAACATGACTGTTTACTAAATATTGTGTTTAATTATAAATGTTATATAGTAATAAAGTTATTCTTGATAAATATAAATTACTGAGAAATAAAACCAATAATCATACAAAACAGACTAAAATATTCGTTTTTAAAAAGAATTGGCTTGTCCTATAACTGGTTTCGTTATATATGAATACGCACCTGGTCAACAGTTAATATATGTTTCAAAACTGTTTAAGATGAAAAAATATTTTAAAGTGATATTTTTCAATTTATTTAAGGTTTGTGAAATGACAATACCAACATAATTTGTAACATCCTAAAAAAAAACATGAAAGATTGGTTTTTACCCAAAAGTTACTGGTGGCATCCTCTCCAGAAAATTGAATAACAATTTTAGTTTTGTTATTATTTTTACATGAATGTATCCTATTTGAAATAATTATCTATAACAAATAGACAACAAAACTTTATTGTCATAGATTACAACTATGATTTACCTTTGTTAAAACTCCATGGTTAAGAAACTTGCGAGGCCCAACAGAATTAGTTAAAGAATTGAAAACTAAAGGTTCTGTCAGTCCTTCACAGACAACGTGAGTTTGCAGCCACTCAAGACGATCTGAATTTTCCTGTTCTCGAACTCCTTCATTTACCTGTAATAGAAATACAGAGGACTCATGATACTGAAAATACCGAAAAGATATGAAACAAAAAGGTTGATCATGTTTGCTGGCTGTTCTGCCATTATAAAAAATAAGCCAAATGTAAGTAAATACAATATTTCTATTTACATTATTCAGTCCATAAAAATAACTTCTTGCTATACATTTAGTTTTTTAAACTGAAGGATGATTATATTTCTCTTGTACAACATTAATATTTCCTATATCTAAAATCTAAATTTCCTTCCTGATATTTTACTTAAATTGTTTCATACTTACGCTTCCATCCATGTTTGCCCCTATCATGATGGTCACACGATCCTTACTATGTTTTTGTCAAAACATTTATCATTTTGTAAAGATAATTTTTTGTCTAGAAAACATTTAAAAAACAAACTCTCTCATAAGTATTTAATATATTTTTGTGTACTTATTCTCCCATAATTTTCTATAATTTGTGAAGTTTCTGATTTACTTATTTGAATCTGTTTTTTATGGACACAAAACATTCATTCAGGAATGAAAAGCTGAATTTGTTAAGGTTTTGTATTTGTACTAAGAATTATTTCCTTCTAATGTGATGTAGAACTTTGTCTACATTAATAATAAAGCAATGATGTAACTCAAAATGGTTTTTTTTTAGTATTCAGAACAGGATGCTAGGATTGGTTACATTTTTATAAACTATGAGATTTTTATGTTTACAACCCATACCTGAACACAGAACTCTTCAGCTTTCTGCAGGGCTTCTTCCAGATACTGTCTATCAGGATGACCAGCAGGTGTATATTCCAAAATCTTAAATAAAACTTTTTATCAAAACAAATTTCCAAAAAGTAAAAACCTGTTGTGGTGAAAATATTTGTATTTACCAAAAATATTTTGAATTGTTATAACACAAAATGCTAGCAGTTTTTACTATAATAACAGCTATGATACAGCTATGGACACTTCACACTTATGCATGAAGTAAAAATTAGTGAATACTCTTCAAGAATAATGATGAAACAATTAATATCAGTATGAAAGTATTTCAGTTTGTAACTAATATATAAAAAACAAAAACAGTATATTTTTAATTTTTTTTAATAATTATTTTATTAAGTTAATTTTAAAAACTTGAATTAATTAAGCCATATTCTAAATAATTAAGTAAAAAAAATTAAATATAAATTATGCAAATAATGAATCAATTACGCTGAATTCAATAAGGGTGTTGAATTCAAAGAACTACGCAATATAGCTACATTAAAAAACATTTTCGAACCAAGAATGAAAAAACACATGAAAATTGCACCACAAATTGGAATAAAAAACTGATATAACAAATGAAATATTTAATAAATACATTAAACAAATATAAATATACAAGAATAAAATAAAACCCTTATTTTCACCAAATATTCTATAGTTATGATAATGGTAAACTTTTATCTACAAAAGAAAACTAAAAAAAAAACAACCGAGGTTTGTCTAAAATAAATTAAATGTAGTAAAGGACTAATGGTTTTTATTCAGTTTACTAAAATGAAATTCATGACATAATAAGATCCCATTATAATTAACATGGAAAGGATGTCGCTAAAGATATTTTTTAATATACAAACAATAAAAGAATGCAGAACTGTAGCTTTTCAAAACAGTAAGGATAAATGTAGTTTTAAAGTGTTCAAATTCTATTTATATTATTAGGACTTAATATGAAGAAGATTTTAATTTGGAACTCTCAAGGGTTCACTTAATGAATCAAAAAGCTCAACAATTTTTTATTCAACTTCTAGTTTGCTTTACTTCTAGTTAAGCAGTTCTTAAGAGCTTGTTAAAAAGTACAAACACAATCATTTCATAATATTGCTACTAATCTATAAAAATTATTTACTTAAAGAATAAAACTGCTTTACTTGTACCTGATGTCATATTTAATGTCAGAATTACAGAACGTATCCAATACACCTTTTATCATCTGCCCCTACACCTTCACAATTTGCAAGACACCCTACTTCATGTAACTTTCCATTAATTGCAATAATTAGTCAACACCCTAACATCTATAACCTTGTCACTGACTTCACTTATAGCACTCACATCTTTGGTTACAGAAAAGTTTTCAAAAGGTATATAACATTGCGTAATGTTGTACCATACGTTTGCTCAACTTTCTGGGGACTTTCAACTGACGCCCCTAAAAGTTCAGTACATGCATTAATAAAAATGAAAAAATACACTATTGTAGATTTCAGAAATTAATAATTTTAGTGCCAAATGAAACTTAAAAGTTCAGTTATGAAAAATAATAAAAAAAGAATTTGAAATTTTTTGTTGAAAAGTCATCCGACTTCTTCCTACTTTAAATTCATAAACCTATCTTTAATAATACTTTGCTAGATTAATAAGTAAAATACTTTTTTTTATTTATGTCTATTGCATTATACAGAAATGAGTTGGAGAAGAATTTCTGCATTATTTCTTTTTATGCACAGAAAATATTTTTAGATCTGGATTCATGTCAACTCACACAAGAAAAATGATATTGATATTGAGAGCAATAGTTAAGTTAGGCTTGTCTACTTAACACTAAGAAACATAGCCATAATACCAATGATTCTAACTCAACTCCTCATACAATTAGCTTTACACTTAACTTATACTTGGCCTTTAAGAAATCATAGTACCCAATCAAATTAAACTATTGTCCTAAAATTATAGTTCTTTTAACGTACCTTTTGAATGATAAGTGGATATTTTGTGATCCTCTGCATAGGTTTGATCAAGAACGAGCTGAGAGGCATACCCTTGGTCCTGGGGTCTGATTGGCAGGTTTTACTCAGAGCTCTGAAATCAAATGACTCTTCAGTTAACTTCTGCAGCAGACTGGCAGCAGACAACTGGCAACTGCAGAACCTCACATACACTGTCATTCTGGGAAGCTGCAAAGTCATTCACTTTGTTTGATTAAATGCTACTGTATATGGGTCAGTAGAATACCTCTAAAATACAAAAAAAGGATGATACTGTAGAACACAAAGAATAACATGACATAAGTGGGCTCCAAAAAAATTGAGATCACAGCTTTATAACACATAGGAATGCATATTGAAATACAAAATATAAATTAAGACTATGATATTTATAATATACAGGAAATTAGGCATTAGAGCAACAAACATCTGCGGTGTTTCCTCCAGTGGCTAGACACAGTTCACATAAGTGGTTGGCAGCTACATAAATGTCAGTAGTACAGTCTAGGAAGCAGAAAGGTATCCACTTATCTAGAGTGTTTCTCATGATGCAACCCTTATATGTGAGCTATGATTCCACCAACTTCTGGACCAGGGTGATTTTGCCCCCCCCCCCTTAACATCTAGTTACAATTCTCATGAGTGATATTTTAGCTTTGTCTTGAAACAACCAAACAAACAGTTTGTTAAATGTTAATAAAATTGTTTTATTTTAGAAATATTGTTATTCATGGTTTGATTCCTCCCTAGCTTTTTGCAACATACTTTTAAAACAATTTTTATAAATTTTAAAAACAGAAATTGATTGTTTGAATATTTTATATCTCCAATTATTATATATTGCATTTTGTTTCTAAAGAGTGTTTAGAATTAAATTTTCCCAATGACTGATTGTATATCTAAGACTGTTGGTTTATGAATAAAAATTGTATCTCTAAATCTTTATCCCTATCATTAATCAATTAGCCTTTTTTATATGTATTTTCTTTCTGGAAAATCTACAATCTTTATATATAAAAATGTTAAGTTGGTTGGTGCGTGCTTCAAAAACTCAAAACTTTCTGCAACAATTGAGCTCAAGTTTTGATAAACTACAACCCACTTTAAAGAAAGTTTTATCTATTTTTTGCGTCAGTAACATATCAGCGACCGCAAGGAAAACCTTTTAGCTGTCTATCAGCAAACAAACTATCTGCCGCGAAAGGATCACTCATCACACTAGTTAACAATAACCACAGTCACATGTGAAACATGCCTGTTCCCAATTACATTGTTTATTCACAAAAACAAATGTATCCACTTGCATCCCATTCAGATTATTATATAATCTGTATTAAATATTCTTGTTAATCAAGGTACTTTTGTGTGATCATATCGTGATTGAGCTGTGCCATTCACCAAATCGTAATTAGAGGTTATTTGGAAAACCCAGCACCCCTCAGCTGCAACTGCTTCATTTCATGCGAGTTTGTATGCCGTAAACAGTTACAACACTGATGATCTCAAATCATATTCTGCAATCAAGCATTCCCAAATTAATATGTGAATATAAGAGCATAGATGGATTCTGGCAATGGTTTGATAAAAAAAAATGACATAACCTTAGCCCCTGAAGTATTTCAAAATTAAACTTCTATGAAACATATGCTTAGTTTTGTTCCTCATTTCTCATCCATGAAACCAAAATGCAAAGCATGGTAGGAGACAGCAAGATAAGATATAAAAATTATGAAGAAATTTGTATATCCTTACATTTTCACAAAGGATGTCTCCTATCATTCGTATAATACCATCTTCACTCATTTCCCTTCTTACCCGGAGGGCTCTGAAACAAAAGATCTCATGATAACAGCAGTAATTACTGTACCCGTAAGTAATTGCAAACAATCAATGAAAAGGAGTATAGAAACATTTAGTCATAAAAAATATAACTTTGCTTGAAACTCCACAACTTTGTTAAAATATATAAAAATTATTGATCGTTAAAATTTTAGAAATTACAAATCAGAAAATACATTTGAAAATTAAAACATACAAGGTATATTAAAAATTTTTTTTGCATCTCAAAATACTTGTACAAATAAAATCATATTCATGTTAAGTAAAATATTACCATAAAACGATTAATATTTTGACATTTTCGTTCAGTTAGCTTAGTGGGCCACTCTATTTACATACATTAACCCAGTAGATAAAAGTCATTAGAAAAAAATCCTACCATTTGCCAGACTACAATCTTTGACTAATTATTGAGTATTCTGTGAATTTCTTTTACAAAAAATACAAGATTTGTGGCACTTAACTTCATCTAGCTAAGTACTGTCATCAACGAAAATTAAACTCTGAGTACAGGTGTTTGAAACTTCAAAGATAATCCCCTGTCCAAACTAAATGTAAACTTAAGATATTAGTATTAATATAAAGCCAACAATTTGACTACCAGAAATGTACATGTAACTCTAATTTTGATTGTCATGAAATCCTATGAGATAATTAAATGAGTAAATTAATTTAGGACTTGCAGTTTTTGGGCTGTACATCTTGAGGTTTTTATTTTTATAAATTACTACTTTTGATATCACTTGCCAAAAAAAACCACTACTTACTGATATTTTTCAGGAGACGCGTTTCACACTATGTCAGTGCATTATTCAAGGCTGTGAGTCACACGTTTAATCTATGATTTACATCGTTGAACAATGAACTGACCTAGTGTGAAACGCGTCTGCTGAGAAATATCAGTAAGCAGAGATTTTTTTGCCAAATGATAGCAAAAGTAGTAATTTATTAATTTAAGACATGAAAAAATGGAATTTTCTAATTTTTATTAATTTATTAGCTTTTGTATTTTGCTACTACTTTGTTAGTTGCTACTAAGATTTGAATGCTTAGTTCAATAGGTACTCTATTTGTACATAAAGTGTCTATTTCTCTAATTTGTGAACAATTAAATATCGAAATCTTGTTGCTGGTTATGACGAGGTGGTTTACACTTTGATATTACTTGCGACCAGACTTTTTGTTAACTATAAGTTGTTAACTTACTCTTGGAGGAAAAGTTTTCATCTTACGACTTCTTCAGCCTCCTGAGAGGTTGCAGCTTCTTCAACCTCCAAGTGTATGTTAACAATTTATCAACTAATAGCTAACAAAAAGTCTGGTAGCAAGTACAGTAAACTCCTGATTATCCGTGGAATAGGGTGGCCAGGCAACGCCGGATAACGAATTCCCCAGATAATCCGCTATGAACAAAGAATACGCAAAACGATCGATAATCGATTATTATACCAAAAGTTACACAAATAATGACCCCGGTTAATGCAATTCACAAATAATCTTCAGAGGACAAAATAAATACAGAAAATAATTCAAAATGTCGCTGTATTTGACGGATTATAACATGTACATTTATATGTCTAACTATTTACAATACGTACATAAGTATATGTCAAAAGTAAGTATGTATGTACATATGTAATTTCCTTTACACATAATACTTTAACTTTTTAAGAAAAAAATCTGTCACTTTCGTCTCTTTTTTTGTGAGCATTGATTTAGCTTTAATGTGCGATCAAAGTTCCTTGAGAACCATTTTGTCACACAGTGAAGAGTCGTCTTGCTCTAATTATTGTGTCCGTTGTTTTCATCTCAAAAATTTTATTTCTACCATATACAGGTTTATTTGGGACATTAAAACAGTGTATTAGAAATTAAAATGTTGTTTTATTTATCGGTTTACAACAAAAAAAAGGAAATTTACATAAAATATCAACTAATACAAATGATAAAATACTGCATGACAAAAAATAAAATTCAATAAAACAGACAGAGAAATAAGAATAACGCTTAAAAATTCAAACTACCTACTACTTATTTTAGTATAATAGCCATTCAACATTCAACTTGGAATGTTTGTTTCTACTTGTGTCATAAAGCCATAAAGATCGATAATGTATATGACAGACATGGATAATACGTATGTCACGTCCTAGACTATTTATAGCCGAGATTAGCTGACATTTGTTTACAATCTTATGATACACATTAGGTTTTTGGTCGTCCAAGCATTTTGTCATTGTCTCTTACATACAGGAGTCTGTTCTAAACTCGAGTTGGTTCATTCAGTCTAACATGACAGTTATCGTTAATCCTTGTGTTATTTGAGATAGCTTAGTTTATTTTTATGATCGTTTTTTTTAGCGGATATTGTGCCGCGTTGAGTGGTTAAAAAAAACATTAATGAATCTGATTGGAATAAAAATTGGATATTTGTAAAACAATGGCAGACCCCGGATAATCCGCAAACCGGTTAATCCGCCCACGGATAATCGGGAGTTTACTGTAATATCAAAGTGTAATAAGTGTGTACAATTATTACTACGACACAGATTTTAATTACATTTGCTATTATACACAAGTATAATAATAATCAGATTCTAATGTATTGTTAACAAATAACAAATTATTAGGGCTCTGGTAAATTGCAAGGCAAGAAATTGTTGTAAATACTTGAAGTTATTTTGCTTTTTTTGTCAAAGTTTCAATTCACCCTCAAGGTCCTTATTACTATATTTCCAATCCTAAAGTAATCATTATTTTAAGATTGACAATATCATAGTGTTAAGTACAGGATCCTTAACCTCACTTTCAACAGACCACGTTTGTTTACAATTCTCATTAGTTCGTATAACCTAGCAATCAGCTGGTGTTTATCACAGTTCAAGTTCCACCGCCTACTAGACTTTCATTGCCGACCAGAATCTAGGATTCTTTTACTGCAAAGAAGTAGGTTTTACGATCCAGTCACCAGATGAATCTAGACTATTCATCTATGGCTTTAGACTAATTATCTGATTTAGTTACCTGTTGCTAGCATTTCCGTCTTCTCTCAAGTTACACACACTTCTTGCAACATGGCTTTCTAGTGCGGCATTCCTGGTTTCTATTCAAGTGTTTTAGCCGATTACATCGGGTTTAAACCACGTCTGATTATTACCCCGCTTACTGATTATGTTCAGTTAATGTTTTAGATGCGTTCTAACTATGAATTAACGATTTTAGCCGCGATAAAACTGTTTTAAACCGCTTTCCTTGTACAAGTGTAATTTGTTAGGTTAGCCGCGTGGTATTTCATTACACCGCAGACAATTAACTCTTTAACCTCGTGGGTGAACTATCAAGTGTTGATTAAAGCTTTTCTGTTGTGACTATTTGAAGTGCTTTTAACTTTCAATTAATTTTAAATGAGTTTTAGTTTTATGCCATTCTTCGCAAGCTACGGTTCATCACTTCAGGACTTAACCCAGGCCTGGGAAAACCGCATCATCACCTCTTCAACTACCCTGTATAACTTGGAATGGTAAGTGGCGTAGGCTTAACTTCACTCATAAAATTGAACTATTTCTTTTAATTAACGTTTAGTGTTAAATTTAAATTCAGTGTTTTTTCTTATTAATAAAGCAGACCCCATACTGCTCCAACAAAGCGTGGGTGGTCTTCCGGACTTTTAGTGTAACCGCAAATGATTTGAACTACCCTATTTTCATTTTCTTTCTTTAGTTTTGCTACCAAAACTATACACATAGGTTTTAAGTCTTGTTGAGGGCCATAAGAATGCAGTGAATAATTGAAATGTTTACAGAAATTAGAGAAGAGTAAAATAACTAGTTACAAAAATTTGTTGTCTTGCAGTTCTGACAGTTGATTTTAACAACAAAACTCACAAAATACATTGTTGGACTTTGTAAAATAGGTAGTATCCTACCTTGTATATAGCTACCTTAAATTTTTATGTACTTAGCAGTTGAACTTACAAGTTATTTTAAGTTGCATGTAGGTTATAAAGTCCAGATATTTTTTTGGGACCCTGTCACTTAAAACATTTTTCATCAGCTGTTTGGTTGCAAAAGTCCTAATAAATTCAGAATAAACTCTTTTTGGTATAAATTGTATTGTATGATATGTCTGTCTAAAACATTAGCAATGATTTTTCAAAACTTATTCTCTCTGTTATTTTTTTAAATATTCAACCTAATAGTTATCTTTGGTCAACTTTTCACATAGATAAAGCCTGGGGTTTTTAAGATTTGTGTTTGTAAAAGGTACAATACTATAAAATTAAAATTTAATAGTTTATGTTTTAAAAAAATTATAAAATGACAGAGTTTAATGTTTCTAAAGCCAACATACCTTAGAAACATGTAGTTGCACATAATTATGTCTCTCCAGTTGACAAAGATCCTGCTTATCTGCTCAGGACTCAACACTCTGCTTTCTCTTAAAGGTTTCTCAAACACCTAACGCCATAAACAAATTATTAAATTTAATGTGATATTATACTGAACTCTCAGGAATATACAGTTTAATTACATAGCTACATTAGTTACTAAAAGATTTAATTAAATTAGTTACAAATGCAGGCGGTAGTCCCAACCATTTCTTAAACTACAAATGTATATAACATATTTATGACCATCTACTATGTAATATCATACAGAAATATATTTTCAAAGTTCTTGGGGCATTCTAAGATTTTACTCCTTAATGTACAAATTACTTTACCAATGTCTAAATATTATTATGTTTTTACAATATATTTTGTAGGTTAAAATTTTGTCAAAATGTTGCTCTTAAAATTATCTTTCTTCTTGTTGTTGCCAGCTTCTGAAATCATGTAACCCTGATAACTCAATGTCCTTGGTATATTGCCAGTCCTAGTCTCCATAACCTCTTCTTCATGAATACTCCCCACAAGCTGATGTCCTACTTTATGGCTGTAACCAGAACCTCTCTAGCTGAAATCTAAGAAGTTCAGTTAAGCAGTATATGCTCCAGCATTTCCTCCTTAATTTCATGTTTACACAGTGTAGTTTTAGGAAAACTTATAAGTTATTAAAAACTAAATAATTTAGTTAGATGTATAACTGGTGAATATTGTGCTGCACTTTGGCAAGATATGGATGTGAAGTATTTGTGTTTAAGGCAAAAAAAACATTAGAGGTTTTAATCATCTGACAGAAATGAAATAAATCTAGGTAGGATTTAACTCAATGTTCCCAAATCACGTATAAAACAGCACCATGGATTTGAATAGTTATTCAATGGTTACAACAAATTGTTTGTGTTTTAGATCTTTTGGTCAAACAAAATTGACAAACAAAACAAGATTTCACAACTATATTAATAAAATGATCGATTAAAAAAAATATTTTATCACAATGTGTGTTGATGAATAACACAGTTTATGGGAATAATTATATGATTTCGAACAATTTTAGATATTTTGTCTTTAACCTGTTTTGTGAGGGTAATATTGTAAAATCATATATAGTGATTCACATGTTGCTACATTCACCAATTTTTCCAGTTAAATTGTAATAAAAAGATATTTTCAACCTCTCTGAAAAGATTTTCTTTCTTTGTCCAAATATCATGAATTCATCACTTATCCTTTTGGAAGTGAAGTAGCTAATATTGAAAAATTAATCAAGAGATGCATAAATTCAATACAGGTGCCAGATAATCTGGGACATATGTTGGTCATACCTAAACTAGCCAGAAATGTTGAAGACTAAATTTTGTATATTCCACTAACAAAATTTTGTACTGTAGAAAAAATGTATACTCTGAAAAAACTCAGATCGTAGCATCAGTAATAAAACTTTTAAAACTACTTTGAGATTTTAAAGTCACTCACATCATGCACAACTGACATGTCATCAATGTATGCTTGTTCAGTTGTAATCAACTCTTTTATGTAGTGCTGACGCTTCTTCTCTTCTTTGCTCAGTCTTATTTTCCGTTTAACACTGTTTGCTGTAACAAGAATAAATGCTATTAGCAGTTTTATTTATACCGATGCACAGTTTTGGTATTTATTACAAACTGTATTAATACAGTTAAAGATAATGTCAGGATAATTATTTAGGAAATATTAGTTAATAGAAAAACTATAAATACCATTCATTTTTATTGTAACCTAGTCCTGCTCCTCTATAACAAAGGAATTAATAAAATATATGAAAAGGGAAATGATTCACTGATTTTAACATGATGTTCAAAAGTATAGGCATTATGGAACTAAAGTAGGCTAATAAAAACTTGCCATAGATCTTGTCAATTTATATTTTTAAGAACATTCACAATTTTTAGACTAATGAACATGGAAAAAGCTCTACAAACTAAATATCTTCTCGTAAACAATTTTTTGTTTTTACTATCTACACTGGTTCCTTTCCCTTATTTACTTTTTTAATTTTCTGACTGGTTTTGGCTCATTTTATTTTGAGAATAAAACTATGTTTCTCCTTCATTCATTTTCAGACTAATTTCTTACTTTAAAAGTTACCTTTTTTCTATGCAACTTTTATTCTAAAACCGGATAATTGAATTTAATTTATATCCTTTGCTGCTTTATTCTAGGTATTTTATTAAGGTATTCAAGAAATGTTATTATTTTGACGCCCATCTTGAGCCTTTTGTGTTATACAAACTTTTCCCAAATCCTTTCTTTTGTAACATAATTATTTTTTTACACCTTTAATTTCCTTTTAGCTCTGAGATTTGTCATAGCATTATATAGTACAAAGTGTTGGTTTACCGTACATGGTTTACCTAGAACGAATGAAAATGCTATGATTTTAGTTTATGCCCTTTTTATGACAAACTCTAAAGTTAATACATTTTTCATAATTATTTACAGGCGTTCAATAGGGCTAGTGTGTTCGGTGGAGTTATCACTCGAATCGTGGATTTGGGAGGTAAAACTTAGCAATAATTTAATTAAAATAAGCAACTAGCTATAAAAATTGTAGTTTGCCATTTTGTACTAGGTGCATGTTGTACAGCATGGAAGCATTTATGTCAATAAAATGGGAATAAATATTGTTAAATATAAAAGCAGTTGACTTGTAAGTCAGGTACAACTATTCATTTATACAGACGTTTCAATAACAGATAGGTTATTGTCTTCAGGCCTACAATACATATGTACACAATTAAAGTTACCAACAGTAATAACAATAGTTCACAAATACACATAGCTGCAATGAAATTTCTTATAATTATAAAAGACTGCAAAAACCTCTAAAATGGACAACATCAAAAGAAAAATTGAGAAAAAGTTTTTACCTGACAACAACTTTTACTCGCAATGCAACAGCTTTTATTTAACAATAATCTCTGCGAGTATAAACATAATTAATATTGGGATAAATATTGTTTTATACTAACTAAATTCTTTTTTTACAAAGTTGGTTTGTCATGTCTTTGAATGTTTCATTGAATAATTTGCCACCAATCTTAATAATGTTGTGTTACTAAATATAGATGCAAAACCATGAAAGCAGATGTCCCTACTTTCATTGAATAACATGTACTAGGAACTCCCTATTACATACCAGCTTTCTCTCTCTATTTTATATAAGAAAGGCATTTTCTGAAAAATTGCAGTTAAGTTAATTTTAGACAACTGATTAAATCTCAAACTAGATGAAATAACAATTAAGCTGATTCTAAATGTATAGCAAGTAAAACTGAAAATATAAACCATAACAGTTTAACCTCATTCATCAATTTTATCTCAACCAATAATTCATTGATGTAAATAAGCTTTTTGAATAATCATTAACTTCATTTTGAAACAGTTATCAATTAATCTGATTACTTATAAATTTTGTGTATAGCCTCTAAAGAGCCTTTATTACAACCTCAATTATTCTAACACATATGTTTGCATCACTTTGCATAATTGTTACTCATCACAAATATACGAAAAGATCCAACAATTACTTTGAAGTAACTAAAATAGACACTCTATGAGGTTGGGAACATTTTTATTCGAAGAACTTTTATACAGTTATACCAACCACACATTTCTATTCAGATTCTGGAGGAATAAACAATTTAGTAATAATTGACTAAGACTAAGTCAACTACAATTTTTTTCTTTTTACTTACAAGATGTGTCCTATAAATTCACAAACTGATCCAACTGATATGGCGGCTATAACGCAACATATAATTCAATGCGTAAAATTGCATGCAGCTGAGAGCCAATGAGGTGTCAGTACTCATCCAAATATCAAACTATGAGTATTGTAACAGTTGTGTTTATTTCTGCTGTGAATGTTTTTATAGTTTGTCGAAATGGAAATGGATATGACAGAAATGACTCAATAGCTTTTAAGAAATTACAGATATGACAAGGGCTGTTTATGGTATTAAACCACCAAACAAACTACATGATTTTAAATGGATTAACTATTTTAAAGATGTTTGAGATGATGCTAAGGGTAATGCAAGGTGAACACAATCTTTAAACTCCCGTGTTGATGCAAACATTGATTGTACGAGTATGTGTCCCTTATCCTCACAATTTACCACAAATCTCTGTCAATGAATGCTGAAGAACTAAATTTAGATAAATCAACTATACAAATAATCTTAATTGAACATTTAGATCTAAAACAAAATGCAAAACTGTGCCCAAGTTGTAGATGACGGATAGAAGTAAAGAAGACTTGATCATGTTGCTCTTTACAAACATTAAGTTTAAAACAATTTGTATACTCTTAAACAGCATTAAATACATCACTAATTTCTTGAGTTTTCCCAAGTCTCACCAGAAACTTGATGTTAAGCTGCTCCTTAGTGATTTCGACAATCTTTATTTCAAACAGAATTCATGGTCCAGAGTTGAGAATTGGTGTGATGTGTTCAAATTGACTAAACAATTTATAAATTTTAAGGAGTTGTGGAAGAGTCAAGATAGTGCTAAAAAAATTATTTCACTATGTCAATTGTTTTTCAGATAAAATACACGAATGAATGAGTTGGTTTCTTAAAGAACAGTTCAACTTTTTCCATTACGCTGTTTTTCACCCAATTTATATTTATAAATGTTAAAAGAAAAAACATAAAGGATGGGAAATGTATAGAGAAGTCAGAAATAGCTAACACTAAATCAATATTTATTTACAATAATTCATTCAACTATGCTTAAAAATCACATATACCAAGAGTGTTATAACTTATTACAATTACTGAGAATTAGCCTAAAAACCAGTTGAAACATAACCCAACTACTGTACTTTATTTTTACATTTAGTAATTAGTAACGACTAAGGTTTACATATTATGGATATTTCTATGGTATACGTCACTTAATATGAAATAAATAAACAATAAAAACACTGTCTTCATATCTAAAATAATTGTAAACATTCATTTCCAAATCTCCAAACATTTTATTTCAAAAAAATTCTTTTAAAAAAATGTGTTTTTAAAACTATGGTGTTGATTCAAAAAATTCAAGTAATTAAGGCTATTAGCCAAATTTTCAAGAAATAAAAATGATGGTTAATGAATAAATAAAACACAAATTTATCAATATGAACATTTTTTTCTCCATATGTGAGTACCTACTTTGTATTTTTTTAAGAACATTTTCATTTACTAAAAAAATTTAAGAAATCTTTCATTTACTTAAACCTTTCCAGACTAAAACAGTCACTTTTCACTACAACTACTGTGAAAATGTATCATATCTAGACCAGAATACTTGATCCATTACTCAATTTAATGTTATTTCATAGGAGTAAAATATAACTCCTGCATATCAAGAGAGGTGTGTTAGGATTTCAGATTTCACTATTATCTTCCTCCAATTAAACAATCTGACTCTTACAAAGGTTATGGAACAAACAAATTGTTGTGTATGACCAAACCTGACTGAACTGGCAGTCGCTAATTTTATTTTCTCAGTATGGCCAAGCAACAATCATGCCTTTTACGTAACAATGATATTACCAATAACATTAATTTATTTATTATTAAAACTGAAAAGTGTTGTATGTTTCTTATCACATATTGGTTTCCACAGGGAAGGTTAGTTAAATGAAATAACTCTATTATATACCATCTTCAACAATAACAACCACAACATATGGTTTATGGCCAGCACTGGCTACTTAAGAGGAAAGTAAACTTCTCATTATGTACCATTCTTGACTAGTTTACTCTTTAACACATTCTTTTAATTTTATATTCTTTACTCCAACCATTTATCACATCTTCCTAACCATCTCTTATATTGTATTTTCATTTCATTTGGAACCTTTCCTTATCTTCAAATACCGTGACACACAGATGCTTATATTTAGAATACATTTGATCTCTATTGCTCATTATTCAAGTTCACTCCTATATTTTCTATCTCCAGTCTAAAAATTATTTTTCTTCAAACTCCTCAACCAAAAGCTTGTCATTATCTTGTCAGCCATTTCTAGTGACACTTAATCCTCTAAGCCATATTTCACCACCATATCACTACTTTACATATCTATTGTATATTACTTCCCTCTCAATTCTTTCTAATTAATCACTATCAATGCCTATTCTCTTCCTACTTTCAGTTTTTATATTGCCTTTAATACAAATAAGATTAGATCTTTCATGTTTACATTTTAGTACTTGGGAACACCAGGCTCGGCCCTATAGGTAAACATTTTTAATATTTTTCAGATGTTTAGCTGCCTGAAGGATAGATTTTGCTAATTAGTCTTTTATTAACTAAGTCAGAAAACTCCAGTAACCACCTAACTTGCCTTCTAGCTTCAAGTATTTAAAAATGTACATTTGTTGATTCCATTTTTAACGAGCTACTAGTTTTTAACTAAACACACTTGTAAATATGTTATACTTGCCTATAGTAGCACTTACTTTATATTTGTTGAAGATGGTAGTTTCAAGAGATGTGTCCCATTGTCAACTCAGACCATGTTAACATTGTATCTCAGAGTTAAGGTCTGAGTTGACAATGGGACACATCTTCCGAAATGGCCGTCCTCAACAAATATAAGTAAGTGCTACTATAGGTAAGTTGTAACATATTTAAAAGTGTTTTTAGTTATTTAATAATGTAAATACTGAACTTAAACTTCAGTTTTATTTTACACATACTATCAACAAAACATCATTTATCTGCAATTTCCAAGTGAACAGTTCAATTGCAATAAATCTATTGCACTAATTTTGAGCAAAATCTGCACAATGTTATTTTTTTCAAACATCCAAACAAAACATTATGTGGAGATGTCAAGCAATAGGTATTTTATATAAATAGGTATAGGGCTAATCAAAATATAACAAGTACTTGTCAGACTCAGAAAATACAAATTCAACTTCATTTTGACCTTAGACCATTTGAAGCAAATTTCTTGAGGCATTATGTCCTTATTTTAAAATATCTTCCTATGCATAAAATACTTGTGATATATAATTTTATATTATTACTTTTCAGCTGAGGTAAACATTTTGTGGTTTGCCACATCAATTGTTGAAAAATATTGTCTTTTCAGATTGCCTTTGAAAAATAGGAAAATAGCACTGACAGTCATATATGGATAAAAGAGTACTGTTTGTTACATCAGTATTTTTATTGAAGAGTGCTAATGTGTTTTCCAAATAAAACTTTTAAATCAGACTGTGCTAGTACATTCTCATGCTAACCAGTTTCCTCTTTAAAATTTGGATTTTTGCTAAAAATTAGTTCATGTAAATTGTGCAAAACCTAAAGGCAATACTCCTTGTTCACGAATATGAATTGAAGGTAACAATTCAAGATGAAAAATTTAACAGTAAAAATCTCTGACTTTTTCCAAGTTTTCATAATTTGTTGAAGAACTGGACAACCATTTTGAGTGTTCTTTCCAAAGTGTCAGTATTCGTTTTGAATAAAATTCTACTGTTTTATCTTAGTGGTTGTAATATAGTACTGTTGTCATTAACAGAGGCATTCTTTACCATTTAACATTTTGAAAGCATTGGTGGATATACTTAAGTATATTAAATATACAAGAACATTTAAATCATTTACTTTCAAAGGTCCTTCAAGCTTGCTTTCTGCCAAATATGTACAACTCTGCCAGAACTACCAAGTTAGAAAACAAAAATTACCACATGTAAAACTATAAAATTAAAAATTGCATTACTTTTGTATTATATGTTCCGCATAATAAAACAGAGAGACAATGTATAATACTTAAACACTATTATTAAAACTGTCATATTTTTAAAATTGACATTTAAGTAGAGAAAAACTTGTATCTTTCATTGTATTTTTAACGAAATATAAGAAAATTTAGAAATGAATTCATTTAGGATTGTCAAACAAATGTCTTTAAACATATTTAAATTTAAATAAATAAATAAATATTTGCTCTTAATTTAATAGTATACAAGAATTACTTACTAAGTTTACTATTTACTTACATTTATTCAATAATATATATATATATATATATATATATATATATATTACTGAAACGGTTTTACATAATAGTTTTAAATACCTTAATAGTATGGAAAACTGTGAAATATATAGGTTTGGAGTGGTAATCTGCCTGGTGCAATTTTAAGCAATAACTTGTTTCAAGTAGAATTTATTTACAAACATTTTATACTAGGTTCGAACAAAACAAATTGTTTTTGTAAAGTAGATATTGTAAAGATATTTTCCAATTCCACAAGAATATTATCGATTTCTGCTGAAGTATATCAAGCCAATTTAGTTAGTATTATTTTGAAATTTATAGTATATGGACTCTTAAGCCAAAAAAATATTTTGTACAGATTTTTGGAAAAATTATTTTCGTAAGTGCTTTATTTCACAGAATTTTAAAACAAACTTAATTATAATCACATTCAGATAGTTCCAAGAGATGTGTAGCTTTCTTAGATAGTTTTCTCATTTAGGCTATTCCAACTATACAACATTTTTGTTGCAAGAACTGTCTGAAAAGATTTAATAATCCGGATAACAACCCTCATTCATTATTAATAAATAATGCCAGTTTGAGATTTTTAGTTAAGCTCTCAAAATGAAAACTTATAAATAATATAAATATATTTTGACAAAATTAAAACATTTTAATAAAATGGTAGAATTTTTTAGTGCTTTGCTGCAATGCAAATATCATTTGCAATGATATTTAAATGCTTTTTCTTGACAATCATTAAATATTTGTCTTCGTCTGTTTCTTTTAATATATAGTCTTTGATATTTATGATTTTACACATAGAAAGACAGAATCTTGCAAACAGCTTATGAAATTTACACTTTTGTAAACAATAGTTCAAGGCAAAAATATTTTAAATTAATGTAAAATCAAAAACTTGAAATAATTGCTAAATAATCTTACAGGTTTAGCTATTGTAATGAACCTGTATTTTGTATAACAGTATTATATAATGTCATTAAATTATATAATATAATTTATATCACATCTTATTAAATTATTATAGTCTAATCTAACTTATTTTGCATCACACAGTTTCTAAAAACTCTAAATACAACAAATTTAAACTAGAAAAAAATATAATAAATGAAGTTTAACAATTTTGTTTTTTCAATGAAACACTGTATTCAAAACTGCAAAAATCAATATTTAGCAAGAATATATAAAAAAAGTTCTTTCAAACCCAATTTCTTAAAGTAGCTAACTTATACACTCTCATATTCATTAATAATTGTTTTTATCTGAAACTATTTCAAATCTCTGGCTTATTTTGAATGCTAGTTAATTGTACTAAATATGTATTAACTTTGTATGAAGATATCATAACAAAACACCAAATAATAGCTAAATAACTTAAGGTTTGATATAAAGTTTTTGTAAAATTCATAAAGAAATGAACAGTACGCTATGTGAAATAAATCTAATGATGGCACAACCAACAAATCTAAATAAACAATTGCCAATTATATTTTGCATAACTAGCTATAGTTAAGTAGAGTACACTTTCTGCAAAATGAAACTAAAAATAATTTCCTGATATTCAAGTTGACTTACAATAATATTCATTATATTTCATTACTATACCAATGCTAGCTTTAATCACACACTCTTAATTTTATACAAAAACGAGAACACCTCTAAATTCCGATAAACCATCAAACACATTTCAGAACTACAAATTCAGTTTTTCATTGATAAGATGTTTAAACACGTAGGTAATTGTCTAGCATAATGGAATGGAACACAAACCACAATGGAAGGTTTTCCAAATAAGTAAAGGTTCTGAGATCCAAAGAGATTAATAGGGTTTACTTTTGGCATTGAAAATGAGTAAATTCTACATGTTTATTTTTAAATAAATAAAAGATCATAAGTATAAAATAATTTTACCAAATTTGACTGTATTATTAATAATTTATTTTCTATGTTTTTCAGTTCTGAAACCGTATCTAACTAAAATAATCAAATATTTCTTAACCTAAATTCACTTGAATGTGAGATTCTGACAAAATTGAAGCCTAGAAAAATGTTTAAAATATATATATCTATTATTATCTTGGGTTTTAAAATAATTTTTATGTTTTGTTAAACTTTATAAATACCTAAAATAGTACAGTACACTCTCTCTAGTTCAGCTTCTCTTAAATATGTCACTGAAAAATCTGGCTGTCTTTGGGATACATACCCACGTGTCTGTTCCTTATTCCTAGGGCAACAATCTCTACAGCAACAATTTTAACATAACTTTTGTTTTGAATGGTGCTAGCATGGGTGAGCAACATTTCTACGTTTTGAATGAAAATCTGTCTAGTTGAAATTGTATCATAAATTTTAGTTTTAATCGCTGGCGGCGCAAGCAAGGAACATCTGCTCTTTGTCAGTGGTTTTTCTTATCCTCAAGTAATATTTCTACATCCAGCGTTTAACATAATTTCTGTTTTGAATGCTAACATTTGGTTATTCGCAGGTACCAAAATTATTCAGGTAAGCAAAATATACCGCTAAATGGGCTGAAAAGCCCATCCTTGTTTTGAAGTTGTTAATATACTCAAATTGACTTCTGTTAGGAATATTTGTAAATATTCGAGTACATTTGTCTCCCTTTCCTAACATATCTTCCTTTGCTGACGCGTTTCAGAATGACTCTATTTTTAAAACTTAAATAATACGCTCCTGGAACAATAATTAAGTTTTGAAAATGAAGTCATTCTGAAAAGTGTCAACAAAGTAAAATATTGTAATGTTAGCAAAGACAGAAAAATGTACTTGAGTATATACTTTGTTTTGAACATTAAAGTAAATGTTATTATACAACTGATTAGATTGTTTTCTATGTTATTTAAAATATGTATCAAAATTATTAGCACAGTCTCTTGAATAGTCTGACTACTAGGGTCTGTTTCTGAGAGGCCAAATTAGAGGGAATATACTGTGTAAGTAATATATCATAAAGCAAACAGTTCTTTAATTTTTTATCTCTAATTATGCAAGATTTACATCTAATAACTGCATGCTTATGTCAGCATGCAAGAATATGTATGCATGCCTATAGCGAGTGCATGCTTCGTGAAGTTTTCAGAATATTCAAGCTTGTATATATATATATTTATGTTACAACTCTACATTTTTGTAGCTTCAGATTTAACTAAGGATGGAATTATCATTACCAATGTTTAATATCATTATGTTTTACCTATTCTGGCTAATTCTCATTTCCTTAACAAATCTTTTGTTAGAAAATTTGATGAGATTGAAACATATACCTGCAGACTGATGAGTTGGTTTATACTTCTAGCTCTTGAACTATACATTTAAAGGAGATATCAATCAACATCCTGCTCAAGCAACCTAATTACTACTCAGCTGGGATTTAATCTTATATGGGAAAAAGTAAATGAAAAGTAGATGACTTTCTGTACACGTTTTTTGGAACTAAATGTTGGTACTAAAAAATACTATTAAAATTTAACATAACCAGTTGAGTTGTCATTTGTTTGCAAGAAACTTTTAGCAAATAAATAAATTTTAATGGTTCAAAAATGTTTAAGAGATCTGCCCGTTTGTTGACAATGACAAACTTTTAAGTAGGTTTTTAACTGTCACTAATCCCCAATGATTGAAAAGCTTTTGGAAAACATTTATCAATAGTTAACACACCATGGGAGAAAGCTGTAGAAATATTGTATGAAACATACCAATTCATTTTGTCTAATGAGCTAAATATAAGAACAACTGCAGACGGTTTGTTCTCTAATTTTTAACAAATGATCAGTTTGACAGAAGGTTAAGAAATTGTATTGAGACTTAATAGAAGATTGTAAAAGCGCCTAACTGCTTGTCTAAGGTCCACAGGTAAAAAAACAGTGATCATACAGTGCAAACCACCAAACTCTTCCTGACAGAAGAATACCTGAGAGGTTTGGAGATAAAGTACAGTTATTAATCATGTCCTTTACATTTATCAGATGGTAAGGAAGAAATATAACCAATCTAGTTGAACCATTCTGTACTACCTTAGGGATTTTTAAGGAAATGAGGAATTATTTGTGCCATAACTAGGCAGAGAAATGGATAGAAATACCAGTTCAAGCATCAGAACAATATGTCCGAAATTTGTTTTTGTTCCAACGGTTTTTGTAGTCTTCTGTTAAAAAACCAAAGCTATTTGCACTTTACATTCGCAAGACTAGCTCCACACAATTTTCTAATTGTTTTAACATGAAACTCAACCTTAATTAACACCATTGGAGAACATACCATAAATTAAAGATGATTAGCACCAAGACCTAAATGAAATAGCTACAGCTGGAGTCCAGGACTGCTTCTACTCTTGGCACAAAAGTATATTGATACTAAGCCTCACAACTTTGAAGGGAGCAATTGAATTGCTTTTAACTGTAAAATTTGCTGAACTCTTTTTGGAATTTTAAAGTTGAAGTTTCTATTTTTAAAAATCGCCATGTTTTGGGTAGCATATGAAAAGGAAGTTAGTGATATTTTATTTGACTCCAAGGATTTTAATACAAAATATTCTGATACTACACTTAATAAATTACATAAAGTAACATGAGGCCAAGAGCAAAATAAAAACTTTGTACCAAAAATAGAAGTTCCAAATCCTACTATTAAACTGATCTTTTAAAATGATTCACTAAGAATAAATACACTTTTTCTGCTGGCATTGTGTTACAATAAAATGCAATTAACTTTTTTTAAGATTAAAAATTGGTTTTTAAATTAATTTTATATTTTATTGAAGTAGAAACTTTGATTCAAGAACAATTTATATCAATGATCTAAAATGAAATGTCTGTATGAACAATGGGATTTCAGTTATTTCAATATTGTTGGATTTAACGTTGTTAAATGCCATGAACGTGATTCATTTGTCACCAAACTAAAAAGATAAAACCTTCAAAATAAATATTTTTAGAAAAAAAAGAGTTTTTTATTTGATCTAATTATCAAAAAGGTGATTTTTAAGATGATCTTATCTTGGAGAAAAATTATTCAATTTTTGAATCTAAAGTTTCAAAATACAATTTTAAAAATGCCACAAAACCTAAAGCAGAGAATGACATATTACCTAATCTTGATTTTTTTGCATTTAATGATTACAAATATTTAATTATTAGAACATTGATATTGTTGCTTCACTATTAAAATTAAGTTACTGTTAATCTAATTCAAACCATATATTATCATTTTAAAATCTTGCTAAATTTTATTTTGCTAATAGGGATATTTCATCTTTTATTACCATATTTGTTTGGGAGATCGACTTTAAACACTACTAGAACTCTAGTATTGTGTCACAATTTACAACATTAGGCTAAGGACCAAGGAGTTATTCTAAAACACAGGGGGTAGATAAAGAACTTAAAATTTCAACTGAAAACTGTTCTCTTGAAATATAAATTTAAAAAGTGACTTATTACACCCATTTTCAGTTCATAGATGACCTTCTCTTCTACTACCTAATGAAAATTTTTCAGACTACATGATCTTATAGAGTAACACCCTTGTACCTATGATCTACAGAGAAAATATTTCTCTTGGACTTTTGAAAAAAAGAAAGAGACTAACCAAATGTTTTGGCTCAAGAACAGTGACTAAATATAATCCTTGAATTTTGTAGTCCATTACGTTCGGTGAATCTTATTAATCACTTAAACTATTGTTTAAGTGATTAATAAATATAATCATTATGACAAATTAAAAACAAATTAACTAGAACCACTTAAAATGTAGATTTTGAAACAAATAGAAAATAGATAGGTAAAGTGGAATTTTTAAAGATAAAGCAAACAAAAAACGTCTCTGAGAAGATTCAAGTAGGAAAATAAGCCATCACCCCAGAAAAAAACATGCCACTGCTAAGTTCTGAATTTCATGAATTATATTTGTTAAATTTGTTGTATATATTTCATATAGGGACAGGTTGGACATGTGGAAAATACAATTTCTCAATATTTTCTGTGTGTATATGTTAAGATAAGTGGATCATATTCTGATCCCAAGTGAAAGGGGATAAGATAGAATGAAGATTATAGAATACATTGAATAAATTACTACAAAAAATATGATGAGTAAAATCACCATAATCGAATGTAACCTTCAAAGGATTATCCTCACAAACACAAGTAGGTATTGTACATGACAATAATAGCCACAATCATATCAACTCAGCTTTCAGGGTAATCATATAGTTTCTTCATATACACAAGTTCCTTCATATATCTGAACTGTAATATATATTCAACTGGGTCACAGTGGAGAGAGGAGAGATTAAGAAGGAAAACGTTTACCTTCAGTTTAACCTTCTGAGTAAACTGGACAAAACTTTCAGCTAGTGCAATCTCAGAGTGCGAGCAAGATCTGAACAGTTCTACAGTTATTCTGCATTTCCCATTACTGCAATGTACATAACGAATACAAACAATTTTCTACTCTAAACTGACTCTGAATCTAAATAAACAACAAAATCAGCGCATAAACAGTAAAATAAATCTTTTATAAAAATTATAAACATAAACTTAATATCTTAATGTTAGGAATAATCTATGTCTTTATAAACATAATATCAATATTTTAGGCCAAAATGTTTGTCCTTACTTTACATATATAAATAAATGACAATCTCTTTTACAAGTATTGTTAATATAATAATATTTGAGCCAAATAATTAGAAGTACTAAGGTAATTTTGATTAAAAAATCTGTTTAGAATAGTAAAGTTTTAACAGCACATTGTTATAAATATAAATATAATAGATGCATTACCATAACAAATATAACGATAGAATCCTTAAGATATTTAATCCCAGTCTGATATACAAACTAGGCTTAAAAATTTATTTATACCTATAACAATTACAAAATTAATAATTTGAGATTATTAACTTTACACACATAAATTTTACCAATAAATACCACTGCATTTTATAAAAATATAAATATAGTAACTGTCATTTCAAATAATTTCAGTTTAATTTCAATAGAAGCATTTTGTAGTCTTATTTATGACTTAAATTTGGTTATGTACTTCTCGGAAACATGATTTTGAAAAACAACTGACTTAAATATTTAATAGGATTTTCTTTATTAGTAATGTCAACTCCTCTGTAGTCCACAAGTTCCAGAAGACCTCTGTCTATCAGTACTAACTATATAGTCTACTTAGATTGAGGGAATTTGAAAAGCTTCTATAGAGAAGATGAAATTACTAGGAAAAGCACTACTGTACTCAACAATTATTTTTTATTAATCCTATTATGAACATTGAATATTGATTTTGCTGAACAAACATGACCTATGCTGGATATACAATTAATAAGCCACATATATTAAATAAAAACTTTAAAAAATATATACATAAAAAGCAAACATTTGTTTGTGAAGCATTTAAAAAAACAAATATTTACTAGTATGAAAACCACTGAAATGTGAGACTTCCATGTCACTCCACCACAATTAATTCACTACGCCACAATTAAGAATATTTAGAATAGCATATATATAATGTCTAACAAACAGGCAACACAGAGAAATGTAAGCATTCAAGTGACTCTGAGCCATGAGCTAATCATTTGGGAAATGCTATAGCAACTGTACCCTGAAGTTACTTTTACTTTCAATCAAGTGCAATGTACTTGGCTGTGAAAACAATGGTTAAATCCATAGTGTGTAAAAATAAATTGTCAATTGATTTAAAGCTATATTTAAATTCTCACATTATTGAGAAAAAATTAAACAAACTTTGTTCTGATATATTTGTAAAGTGGTTTATAAATTTTTTTAGAGCTTAAAAAGTTTCGAAACGTTTTTTGTTATGAAAAATCTACAACCATTTGGGTATAACATGGGGCTAGATTCACAAGTTTTACATCTATAACAATAGGGTAATAATGTACGATTTCAACAGATAAAGAAACACACAGCATGGAAAAACAAAATCACAACACACCTAATTGACACCGAATGTCTAATAGATTCCAAGAATTCATACCAAACATGTATGTACTATTTTTTAAAGGTCGGTCATTGTTACAATAACAAATTACTGATGTTATTACAAGTGGCCAAATATGGTACATGTAGTGTCAATTTTGATTTATACCTTGTCAACATTATCCAGCAATCTATTTAATTTCTATTGTTCTAGAATTTCAAATTATGATGATTTTAAATAATTGAATAATTGATAGGCTCAATTTCAATAAAGACATACATCTATTTAATCTGACAGAAAAATTCCTAAAAGGAACTTATTTGACCTTATTTATTAAAATTAAAATGATTTAAACATGTTTTTAATAAAATATGTTATTAACTTTTTTTTGCTACATTGATTCTTAAGTTAAAAATTGTCTTTAGATTGTGAAATGATGATTTTGATGTTAAGGGCCAAAAATACCTTAACTACTTAAATCAAGTTATGACAATTTTTTTTAAACAAAAAATTTTTCAGGAAGTAATCATATAGATGCAAAGAACTATTTATAACTATTTTGATTGGTCTTAAATAAATGTAAGAAAATGAGTTGAAATCATTAAAAAATCATAAATCTTATAATAGCTAATTACTTATCCATAATGATTTATTAACATCATTATTATAAAAAAAATTTTTGAAACTAGTGTAAGAAAAATATTAAAAAAAGAAGACACTTTAAAAGAGAAATTAAAATAACTGCATTAAGAGATAAAGATAGAAAGGGAAAAGAATAACAATACTTAAGGTTGCTTAAACAAAATTGTAGGGTTATAAAAATTATTACATTTTAAATTCTTATCATTCTATTGAAATTAAACTGAAAATGTTTTATTATTGACTTTCAAAGAGAAAAATAATTGAAATAATTTAACAAAAGTGTATATAAAAAATATAATTAAATATAAATAACAAAGAAACAATACAACACAATAAATATTACATGCAGTTGAGCACACTTACTTACAGCTTGTGGGGCCCAACCCCACTACCAACATGCCAAAACAAAACCAGCTAACAAATAAAATTAAACTTTCACAGAATAAACTTTTTAAAAATTAACAAATGAAACCTATTATACACCAATAAACTAATCAACAATTAAATCAAACAAAATTCTCACATCCATGCTTTAAAAATATTAATTATTTTAAACATTTTTTTAAAAGATTTCTACTCTAATCAATGTTTTTTTAAAACAATTTCAATATTCGTAAAAGGAACATTGGATAAATTGTCAAAAAAGTGTTTACAATAAATTGATGAAATCATTTTTGCATTAACTGAACGAAATCTGTAACTGAACTAGCTTAATCAATATCTATAAATTCCCTTTCGAATAATATTATTTTGTAAGTATATTTTTATTTCTGATTTATTTCTTTTGAAATTTTAAATGTTTCTAAAAATTCTACAAAATTGACAAAGATAGTGCTTTATTAATTTTACTAATTTAAGCAGTTTTTTTAAAAAAATTGTTAAATAAAACGATTTCTTTTACAACTAATTAAAATAATCGTTTAACATTTGTTTCTATAAAATTTTTATAGTCCATGTAGTAGTCTTAAATATGCCTATTTAAAATTGTAAACCTTAACTTAGTCAAAATGGTGAGTACTTTTTGGCCCTACCCCTATTCAATATGTATGACACTGAATTTGATGTAGATGACATTGAGGATATTCTTAGATTTATTCTACATGTAAGTAAAAATTCATACAAATGTAGATTTTCAAAATGTGTGCCACCTTATAAAGATCTTTCAAGAATATGTTGCTTCTTAGATACAATAAATGTTTTCTGAACAAAATAAAAAAACTCAAAGCAGAATCAAAGGATAATACAACTGAACATACATTGATATGTCACACTTGCCTACAGTAGCACTTTATTTCTTTGTTTGATGAGAACGGGCATTTCGAAAGATGTACACCATTGTCAACTAAGAACTTTACTGTATTACAATAGTTCACAATGGGATACATCTCCAAAATGCTGTTCTCATTAATCCATTGCTGCCTACATACAGAAGGTAGTCCTCAAGTCAAGAAAGACAGAGGGTGTACATCATGACAGATTAACCATTCATATCATTTAGACCACCATGATTTTTGTCTTTGTTTGTTTACTTGAAAAGTTTATTTTTTAATGTGTCATGTACTGGGATTAGGTGTCTCTTATATCTAAGAGATATTTATGGCTTTTCAAAACCTGCAGCATAGATAAGGATAGATATTTAAATCCCATAAGTTGCCCTATGAGATTTCTAGTCATGATAGACTAGTAATTAGATTTTGTCAAGTGGACTCTCTTGGTCAATTTAATTGGCACTCTGTTTTGGTAACAGTTTCTTGTGTCGGTACTGTGTTAATATGGAAAATTTATGGTTGACCATTTGTCGGAAGAGAGTGAAAGCCAGAATAGTGACATTTAAACTTCTAAATGTAAAAACTGCTTAGTGTTAATATACATAAATATTTTTTATAATTAGTTATTTTTGTGTATATTCGAAGTGGACAACAATAGTGAGAGCCTATGATCTAACGACACGGGGTAGGGGGTTGTTCTGGTGAAAACTTTTAGCATTTTTTTATCTCTAAAAATCATATTTTAAGCTATTTTGGCACTTAAAATAACACAATTGTTGGGTCATCGGGAAATTGTTTGGCTAAACCCCTAGCATTGTTTTATAGATTAATATTTTTCAGCTAAAACTAATTAGTTTGGAGGGGGACATGTGCCCCTTGTGTCCTCCATTGATGATGGCTAAGAATAATTCTGTGGCTGGTGAATAACCTGTGTATATAAAAATATATGGTAATCAAGTATGAAATTATTTGTTTTAAATACGTTATCTGAATTACTCATTTAAACAATAGTTTATGACTATCCGAACTTTAAATTTTGTAAATTTGTTAAAACTTGCTGAGACATAGGTTTTAACAAATTTAAAGTTAAGATAGTCATAAACTATTGTTTAAGTGATTAATAAAATTCACCGAACGTAATGGACTACAAAATGATTAATTTCTTATTTTATATTTCAATTATCATAGATATATTTCGTACATTTCTGAGGAGGCCTGGCTCTTTCAGTACCCCTATATTACGCCACTGACTCACAGATAAGTTATAACCTTCTGACAATACTAACTGAATTGGCGAAACGTACAAAAAGGTTTTGTACTGTTGAAATTCTTTATATTCTGGTTTTAATTGTTAAATTACAGTAACGCTACTGTCCCGTATAGTTGTTATTTCATCATGGTCTATGTATAGCCTGTAAGAGCTATAAATCCGAACAAGTGTTTGATGGGTAAATGGTGTTTGATGGTGTCTAAATGAAATATATTTATTACTTAAGTTATCCTGAGTGCTATCAAGGAGAGTTGAATGTAATTGTAAATCAAGAGCTAACGACGGATCAACAACCTGTATTCCTTCGTTGGGTGTAGTCGAGACATTTGCTTTACATATATATTGAATGTTGAATGTAGAGAAGTCATAAAGAAGGCTGTGATAAGGTTATGCACCATTAACTGTTGCCAGCACATCCCGAGTTATCTGAAGTTTACAGAGAAAAAACCCAACTGAACTTTGTATAAAAGGCGCATTTTGAAATCTTTTTAAAATGGCACATATTAAGAAAAGAGTCTTTTTTTAAACAATAATATTAATAAACATAACAATTAATTATGGCTTTACAGAAAATAAAACTTCAAAAACAAAAACATCTTAAATATTAATGAATAAATATACTAATTAACATTATAATTTAAAAAATTAAACTGTGTAGCTAGGGTTTTCAAAAACTCATGTAAAATATAGTTATTAGTGAAACATAACATTACATACAGACAAAATATAAAACCATGCATATTGAGTATTATACAACTTATGATAATATTGCACATTTATCTGTAAAACATTGACTAAGATAAGATTGAGTTGAAGAAAGATTAAAGCGTTGGTAGGGAGGCAGTGTGGGTCGGGCCCTTAGCCAGTGAATAGTACAGCGTAAGAGTGTGCTCCTGTAAAACACAATAGTTCATATGTTACAACAGTTTAGACGTGCTGTAGGTTTGGCTCAGAGCAAAATATTAACAAACAACATCTTATAATCAACTTGTTTCCCAAATTAGTACAAGGAATATCCAAAATTAAAGTAAAGAAAGAAAAATGCAGCATAAGTAAAGTTAAAGTCTGAGTGTCTGGTCGATACATTTCCCCAGTATTAACACTTTAGCTGCCATGTCGGGCCAATTGGCTCAACGGCCCAGTAGACTGAACTGAATACTGTCGGGCCACTAGATCCCGACACTGATGTCTAGTAATGTTTTATGTTTATTATTACTACTCAACAGGTGTTGCTATTTTTGGAAAAATTAATGCACAGTATTAAACTAAAAGTTTCACACTACAGATATCGGGAGTTACGGTCCGATACATTTATTTGTTAACAATTTTAATGAAGTTGAGTTGATTATTCCAAACAAAAAAATTGGTTCATTGAAAGAAGTTTATCCTTATATCCTTCATTAATAAAATAAATAATTTTTAATGATGTAATATATTGAGTTTTACTATTGTTTTCAAAATTTCAAAAAATCTAAATAATAAGTCAGAAATATTGACTAAACATTTAGTTGAAAAATAATTCTTAAAAAACGGATTTGGTTGAAGTTGAGTACAAACATTGGTATACTTAGATAAACTCATCCTTACTAGGACGTAAATTATAACGTACATTTCTTAAAAAGTAAATTACTAAGTTTTTTTTTACTTGTTTTGAATCTTATATAGTATTTATTGAATCTGAAGCATTACTTAGAGAGCATATTCTTACACTTCCATTCTATATAAAAAATATTTATAAACTCACAAATCAATAACATGTGGCACGTTTACATGTCTTTGTGATAAGCGTCAAAACACTTTTCTCACACAGTCAGCTTATTATGTGGGTAACCAGAAAATGAAATTGGGGTTTTGTTGTTTATTGTTTATACACAAAACAAAAAATATTAAAACAGTGTTGCACAGATAAGAAAATATAACTACCTCAAAAGCAATGTCAGGCCAGTTGGCCTGACCGAGTTTATTTAGGTATCATTTACGCTATAAAAAAAACTATGTTGTTCCAACACCTGTTTTTATTCATATTATGATAAGAAACATATTTTTGTATTTAGATATGATAGAAGAACAAAAAATAAGCACACATTATTTAAAAAATTAGCTTAAAATATTTTGGCAATTCTCAGGGAAAACCCTGAGTGTGGCCGCCAGCTAAAGTGTTAAACAATGATAACCTAATACTGTAGCATGAGTTTAAGAATTCTATGTTGATTATGAAATTAAATCATATTTTTAACATGAAAATCATCATTTGCTGCTGAAGTACATCACAAATCCATTATTTTAAATAATGGTGATGTAAACACAGACAAAAAGGACTTTACTCTATTAAACAATTTATTAGAGACCAGAAAATCAATATACATCATACTTGAAATGAAGAGACACACAGATTAACAATTTTGCATTTTGTTTATTCTTGTAAACAGCATGCAAATAGAGTATTACAAGAAAGTTGTTTAGTTACATATATGTATGCTCAAAGATGACACAATACAGCTAAAGAAATAATTAAATTTTTGTTCTGAAATTTTCTTCCAGTATTGTGCTTTAAAAGCTCAGTCAACATGCTTATCAAAGCAGTATCATGCCTCATTATTTTTAAGCTTAAATAAAATATGAGTACTATTGGTGTATCTCAAGAGAGTTTTTGTAATAAAAATGTTATTCATAAAAAAATGTGTATGCCTATGGCATAAATAGTTGAGTTTAAAGTAAATTTATAATTCATCAAAGAAGTTAAAAACTGAAAAGTAAATTGGTAAATTTATTGTCAAAACAGATCAAAATGAGGTTAACATAAAGGATTGTCCAATTCTAATTCATTCAACAAAATTCATTCATCTCTTGGCTGAATTATCAATTTTAAAAGGACCTTCTAGTTGACTTCCAGCTTATATTTCCAAATTGTTTTTATAAAACAATTTAGCACAGAACATAGCAAAGATTTTAAATCCATATCTGGCAAGCTTATTCTTGATATATGCCTAAAGGCAGACATAGGCCTTTAGGCCTAGAGGCCTAAAGGTTTCTAGTATTTCGATAATTGTTACAAAATCTAATTGTTTTGACAATCAACAACAAACTGTTAAAATATGTCCTAGATTGGAGCCAATCTACATAATAAATGTATCTCTTCTCTAGAGTTTATTTTGTCAAATCGTAATAATTTAAGCAAAAACCTAAATCAAGAAAGAGACATGACCAATGGAAAGAATTTAATTTTTAAGCCATCTCTGGACTATACATCTTCCAGGTTTACATGTGATAACTTCATAACCCCAACCATATATAAGATGCCTATTACAGTTTTTATTTCAGCAGGTGTTGTTGGTTTACAGTTTCTTTCTCTTGCATATTCATATTTTTTCTGATCGATCCAAACTTTGGCACTTTCACAATTTCAACTATCATGTTGTCAGTAAAAAAATGTGTCCAAACCTCTTCTGGTGTTTCACAGTTCATTGTTGAATAATTAACATGATTCTCTCTTATTCTTAATACATTTCTGGCTCTAGTATTTGACTGATGTGGTTTTATTTATTTTTGCTAATTTTTTTCATTTTCTCAGGTAATTGTTATATTGTTTCTTCGAAAGGAAATTGGAATTTCTTCTATATCATCAAAACCATTGAAATAGTCTAGAAGTTCAAAGTCCATATCTTCTAACTCATCTTAATATTTTTCTTCAGTTCTTATTTCCTGCAGTACTCCAAAGCCGACATAATCTTCTATTGTAATAAATAATAGTCTAGCGTCTAGCGTTTATTCTAGCGTCTATGTCCATTTTTCCACAGCAAACAAAGGTTTTTACTTTATGCATACACAAGAATAACTTTTTATATAACTAAAACTAAATGTTTTTAAAATTTTATAACAAAAACTCGTAACACAAAAGGTGACACAAAGAATAAGGTTAGCATTAGATGAAAGTGGCTCACAAACACTCCGTGCTCATAGAGAGTACAGAACCAGACTTAAATAGCACATCTAATAAAACAGGAAATGTGGTGGAACAGTTCTTAGAATGAGGCTCATGAAAAACACCAGGTTTGTTGACTCCCGACTAAGAAAATATCTCATTTCTACCAAATATTATGCGCATTGTAAGACCCCTCTGTTAAAAAATTTAACCCATTTGAAAAACTTGACTTTAGAAAAATTGTCAAAACACAGCACTTAAAAAAAGTTTAATATCTCAAATGTGATTAGGAAAGCTCGGATGTCAGAGAACCTTGTTCAGATAGCTGTTACTTTATTAAGCAGATAGTGAAATAATGAGCAAAAGTGAAATTTCCTTTTATTCATAGATAAGTATAAAATTTAATTCTCATTATTTGATAGAAAATTATAATTGTATTGAATTTTTTGTTTTCCAGAAGAAAAAATAAACTGCTTGCTGTTGCTCTAAAAACTAGTAATTATATTTGTAGAAAACTAGCATAAAAAGTTACAGATGTCATTTTGTACTAACGGACTTCTGCTGCAGGGACTTGATAGCAGTGATGGTGGAGCTGCGGGCGGAGGGGAGGATGAAGAGGCTGAACCTGGCCACGGCATATCTTCCCTTTGACTACGCGGGGGCTCTACCAACACAAGAGCTGAGGAGGCTGGTCGAGCACTGCGGGGCTGTGGATGAGGAGCTGCTGGTGGGGATGGATGCTAACTCCCATCACACTTCGTGGGGAAGTACAGGTACCAACACTAGAGGTGAGGAACTTTTAGCTTTTATCTTAGCTCTAAGAATTTACTAGTCTTAAATCAGGGGGAAGAGCCGACGTTTGTCACTAGGGCCAGACAGGAGGTCCTGGACATTACGGTGGCATTGAACCAGATGGCTAGGTATGTACTAAATTGGCATGTGTCGGATGAACCATCTTCTTCTGACCACAGACATATTCGGTATGATATCTCCATAAATCCAGCCATGCTTCGGCCAACCAGGGATCCAAGAAGAACAGACTGGGACTCCTACAGGAGGGACCTGGGTGTTCGGATTGAGGAGGCTGGATTGGAGTATGGTGGGAGGAGAGAGCTGAAGACTCTGCCACATTGGTTGGCGAGGCTATAGTAGAATCCTTTACTGATAACTGCCCTCTCAGTGAGGGGAGAAAAGTAGGAGATCCGTCATGGTGGAACAAGAAGCTAGCCAAACTTCGGAAGACACCAGGAGACTCTTTAATAGAGCAAAAAAGAACGGGGAGTGGGACCAGTATAGGAAAACACTAACCAAATACAACAGGGCAATTATAAAAGCACACAGGAAGTCCTGGAAGGAGTTTTGTCAAGAGATTGACAAAACTCAGGAAGGGGCACGACTGCATAAAGTGCTCTCTAAGGACCCAGTTAACCCGGTGGGGATGCTAAGAACCCCACTGGGAAATATAACAAAAACTGCAGGGGAAACTGTGGAAGAATTAATCAGAACACATTTCCCTTCCAGTACTCTGAGGAAACTTGGGGGAGCAGACACCGAACCAGTTGCCAAACTCTCCACAAGACGTGGTAAGAGGGAGGACTGGGAAGTGGCAAGGAGGATAGTAACTCCACAAAGGGTAAGATGGGCTATTGGCACATTTAAACCCTACAAATCTCCAGGTCCAGATGGGATCTATCCTGTGCTGCTGCAGTAGGGAATGGATATGCTGGTGCTGGTACTTACTAAATTATACAGGCTAAGCATTGCTCTAGGGCATGTGCCGGCAGCCTGGAAATCTAGTAAGGAGGTCTTTATACCTAAGCCCACCGGTAACCAATCGGAAGGGAAAGGATACAGACCTATTACACTCATGTCCTTTGTTCTTAAGGGACTTGAAAAACTGGTTGATAGGCATATTAGGGGGGTGCATTGGCCATAAAACCACTGCATTGGAACCAGTATGCTTATCAACCAGGGAAATCCTGCGAGGGAGCTCTCCATCAAGTGGTTGGTAGGATTGAGCAAATGATCGCTAAGAAAGGTTGTGCCATAGGTGGCATGTTCCTCGACATTGAAGGGGCTTTCAATAACCCCTCAGTGGAGACGATGGTAAGTGGTGCAAGACGTCATGGAGTGGATGCAACCACTTGTGGTTGGATAAGTTCCATGTTAACAAACAGAAGCATTTCTGTAGAGGTGGCAGGGGAGGTCAGAAGGGCGGAGACAAGCCTGAGCTGTGCACAGGGGGGGGGGGGTTCTCTCTCCTCTGTTGTGTGCCTAGTGGTTGACAACCTTATTGAACTCCTGAATGAACAGGGGTACTTCTGTCTAGGATATGCGGACGACATAGTTGTTCTGATCCTGGGCAGATTCCCTGATACAGTCCTTGAGGTAATCAGAAATCCTCTATGACTGATTGAAGAGTGGTGTAATAAGGAGAACCTTAGGGTAAATCCGAAAAAGACTGCTCTTATTAACTTCACCAGACAGCGAAAAGATCTGACGACCAGGATGCCTCGCTTGTTTGGTGAATACCTTGAGTTTGTGGGGGAGGTGAAGTACCTGGGAGTTACTCTGGACAGGAAACTCACCTGGAACCCACATCTTGAGAGGACAGTTAACAGGGCCAAAAGGGCACTGATGACTATGAGAAGAATGGTGGGTAAGAAATGGGGACTGAAGCCATCAATGATGCACTGGATGTATCTGAGGGTGATAAGACCTATGATTACCTACGGAGCTCTGGTGTGGTGGACAAAGGCCAACCAGGCACAGACAAGAGCTAAATCCAGAGATTGGCCTGTCAGTGTACACTGGGAGCGATGTCAACTACACCTGGTGCAGCAATGGAAGTAATGCTTAACCTCCCTCCTCTCGAGCTTGTCCTTAGGGAGAGGCGAGGCTGGCGGCATGGAGATTGCGCAACTCGAACAACTGGGCTAACCTCCCAGATGTTTAGGGACATATGAGTATCGAGTGCGTGGTCAAAGAACCCGTCTTGGAAATGGGCAGCGACCACATTACTCGAACGTTTGCACCTGACCAGGTCCACCAAACTATGATGGAATGGTCAGGGACATTAACATCGGGAGCTCAGATCTGGTACACAGATGGCTCCAAGATGGACTTCGGCACTGGAGCGGGGGTGTATTGTAAAAACCCAAGGGTAAAACAAGTTTTTTCCTTGAGGAGGCATACCTCTGTCTTTCAGGCCAAAATATATGCTATAAATGCCTGTCTGGGAGAGATAGCGAGAAGGGGAAAACACGGGACCCGGATCGCTATTTTCTCCGACAGTCAGGCAGCAATTAAGGAACTAAACGGACATGTGGTCACCTCGGCCATAGTCAGGGAGTGCCTAAATAACCTACAAGCCCTGGCAAGGCACAATCAAATCAAGATAGGTTGGGTGCCAGGGCATAGGGGAATACTTGGAAATGAAGCTGCAGATGCGCTGGCCAGAGAGGGGTCTTCGACTCCCCTGATTGAACCAGAGCCTGCGGTAGGTATTTCCATATCCATGGTCAAGATGGCAGTGCGAAGGTGGATGGCTGAAAGACACTGTGAGCACTGGATCAGGGCTGAAGGGATGAGACACAGTAAGCTAATCCTTAGGAAATCTTTCCTTGGAGCTGCAGAATAGTCTCATCTATCTGTCTAGGCAGGAGTTGAGGATAGCCACAGGTCTACTCACGGGACACGGTGGACTAAGGAAACATCTGCATAAAATGGGTATCTACAAAGATGAACCAGTGTGCAGACTATGCGAGCAGGAACTGGAGACTGCCACACACATTATTTACAGATGTGAAGTACTTGCCGAGAGGCGCTTGAACCTCTTTGGCGATGGAACGGCTCTGGTGGATGCTGAAGGTAAAACACTAGTCAGGAAACTCCTAAACCTGGTAAGAGGGAAAGGGCTATTTGACTAGATCAGGGAGGTCAGTACAATATACCTTAAGGTAGCAGTGCTTCGGGCAGTTTAAAACCCGCTCCCAAGTTAATAAAAAAAAATATATATATAGCCGTCAATCGTAAATTATTTTAAGTTTTGTAACTTTTTGTAGGTTAATATTATCACAGTAAAAAGGCATGAGACAAACATGAAACTTGAAACCAATTGTTTTAGGAAGAAACTAATTTTTTTAATGTAATTACAAGATAAAAAAGAGAGATGATTACATGCATAGTTTTAGATTTGTAAACATTTTTAATTCATGTAAATGGACTGGTCAGAAAGGAGTTTTAAGTAATGTGAAAACTACTTGCTAGGAGCCAATAAACATATTCATTTACAAAGCACTAATTTTACTTTGTACATTAAAAGTCAGGTTAAGAGAACTGTTAAAATAAAAGTTCAAAATAACACAGTGAAATTTTTAAAAGTATTTTTAAAACACTGTTTTAAATGGTATAAAATGACTTTACTAAAAATAATTTCAACTCAAAATTAGATTTTTTTTGGTCATAATTTACATACTAGTTATGTCCCTGATATTTCTCAGGTAAAGCTTGACAAATATAAATATGTAATTCATAATTAGATCTTTTTCTTAAAGTATAAACAAAATACCATTTTAAAGTAGTTTTTTTAAAGGAAATGTTTAATTTTATACTCCTCTAGCAAATTACAAGTTGATTTGATGGCATTCAAACTGAAATATCTAGCCCATTATTATTAATGAGTGAATTAAAAATAAATAATTAATTTATAAGTAATATTAAACATACATTTGATTTTGTAGATTATTATTACATCCTGCTATTACAGTAGTACTACATTTATCCAATCTCTGATAATTTAGATCGCCAGCTATACTCGTATGTAAAAATAAATAAATATATACACTTGTCTCATTATTCAGTAAACAATGTATATTGTTATAGCCATCTTTGCCTGTAAATACTAAATAGTTTAGCAGACCTAGAGCATTCATGTTGCCAACCTGTGCTCATTCCTTGCCTCTGCTTTATTAGTTAGTAGTTCAGGTGGCAAAAATTATATGTGTAATTTTCAAATTCATATTTCTAATTTACTATTAAATAAATAAATAGTTATTTATTGTAACATTATTTTGTACATTACCGCCAAACTAGTCGCGATAGTAAATAATTCTAATTGTCGCCACGAGAGAGTAAAACAGCTATGCGAGAAAAGTTTGATTTTTCAGGTATAGTTTTAAATTAAATAAGTGAGTTGTAGAGAGAGTGTGAGACAAGGCAGTCGAGAGAGAATATGTAACTGGTGATAGGTATCCTATAGTCCTAGTAACGACGAACAACAGATAAACGACTTATTTAACGTTCCTTTTTATATTTATCAGTAATTTATATATTTATTTGAATGCACTGTCCACAGCCCGTGGAGGATTTTATATCAGCTAATTGTGCTAAATGCTACTTTAAAATTAATATCGATGACTTCCCGTTTTATTAAATCCTCCGACAGCAGTGGCGTTATATTATTAAATGTGATTATATACAATAATGTCTAAAAAAAGCAAATAGTATTATCTATGACTGTTAAACAATTACTGAGTAATAGAAAATAGAGTGTCCAAAAATTAATTGACTACATCAACTATCCAATAAGCAACAGTAAGACATTGGGAACATCACTATGTCTTATGCAAATAAAAATACATAAGATTCTCAACTATGCAAGTTCCAGTTAACCTAGCCTTTGGCTTAACCACGATCATCAGGTTGACCATGTCATGATACAAGCAAGAATTGGTGCAAAATTGTGGATTTAGCATCAGAGTGAAAAATGAAATCTTTTGTTATTGCTTGAAAGTTTATGGGTACGTTCTCTTTATCTATTCTTATTAATGGTTTCAGAAAATCGACTTCTTTCTTCCTAGCAAGCCACAACCAGCCAATAATTGTTTATTTGTTTACTCAGTTTTAGTCATTACTGCCTGTTTCAGATAATAAACTATTTATTTGTATGTTTATGATGCCAGACAGTTATTTATTGAATCTGTTGGGCACCATACAAATATGCCTTCACTGCTCAATTTGACCTCACCTCTTGAAACACTTAAATTGTATTAGACATGCATATATAGTGGAGTTATCATAACAAAACTTTAATAATTAATCGAGTGTATTGGTAGTTAATGCTTAGATCTATTTTATAATCAAAACCTCTGTAGTTTTAATTAGTTTGGATAGCTAACGTTCTACTGTAATGGAATTTTCAACTAATTTTAAAAAAAATAATAACTACTACACCTTATTTTTAAAACTAAAAACATCATTGTTGACATTGTTTATCTCCTAATCATTAATGTTTTCATGTGATTAAATATATATATATATATATATATATATATATATATATATATATATATATATATATATAAAATACGTTTTCTTGTTTATAATTTAAAACAACATAGGTTATTCAAATACAAGAATATTTATTAATTTATATCCAAAGCTTTTCGTTGGCAAACAGTATACGATGATGTTGGTACTGTTTACCAACGAAAAGCTTTGGATATAAATTAATAAATATTCTTGTATTTGAATAACCTATGTTGTTTTAAAATATATATATATATATATATATGAAGTTAATATATTATTATGTAAGTAATTTTATCCACCATTAAGTGCAATAATTTTACCTTGAGTGATGAGGCACCTTTCGGTCAATTGACCATTGTCGAATCACTGATGTTTTTCTGTTGAACAGAAAAACATCAGTGATTTGACAATGGTCAATTGACCGAAAGGTGCCTCATCACTCAAGGTAAAATTATTGCACTTAATGGTGGATAAAATTACTTACATAGTAATATATTAACTTCATAAAGTCAGTGCAACGGAAAAACAATGGATAACGTTAAATATCATTATATATATATATATATATATATATATATATATATATATATATATATATATATATATTTAGGTTAGTTTTGGTTGGTAAAAATTATTTAGATTTATTGGACTAGGAGACTGACAGACTTACCTTGGTAAGAGTCCACTCTGTAGTCTTGAAATAGAAACACATAAAAGCACTTAAACAATGATATATTTCAACCACACAGTGGTCTTTGTCAATCAAAGAGAAAACACAAAAAGAAATATGAGAGAATGAAATAAAATAAATATAAGTTAATTTATTATATAATAATTTATATAAATATATATTATATATTATATTATTATATATTATAATAATTATTTATATATAATATAAGAACTTATATTTATTTTATTTCATTCTCTCATATTTCTTTTTGTGTTTTCTCTTTGATTGACAAAGACCACTGTGTGGTTGAAATATATCATTGTTTAAGTGCTTTTATGTGTTTCTATTTCAAGACTACAGTGTGGACTCTTACCAAGGTAAGTCTGTCAGTCTCCTAGTCCAATATATATACACTGTTTTTGAAAAATTAAATGTATAAATTTAATGATTACTTACAAAGCGGTGCAACATAATTACTGGGGAAAAGACCAGTGATACCATTAAGTTCTCCTTTCCACCACGCTGGTTCATCTTTTGATAAAAGCGTAATTACATCATCCTTCTGGAAACTTAACTCATCTGGATTCAATGCTTTATACTCGTACAACGCTATTACTCTATCTGTAAAATTTTATGTTTACAAAATTTCAATATTCCAGCATAGACTTCCACAAACATTCTTAGTCTTTTGGGTCTAGGCATGTTACGTGAAAAATGAAAATTCATTATCAAAGTTTCAAAAATCTTTAAACAACTAAAGCTACTTTAACGATTTTCATAAAAATTGGTATGTTAGAGGTCCTCAGTAATCCAATTGGCTGACATTTTTCTGAAAAACCAAATTTTTTAAAATTTTTAAGAAATTCATATTTTTAGAATTACATTGGACTCAAGCAGAGTCAACTTGAATGTACTCTGCAAAAACCTCAATTCCTAGTTAGACCAGCATTTGCCATGACAATCCATAAATCACAGAGGCAATTTTTTGATTATGCTGGTATCGGCTTAAAAATTTCTGTTTTATGCACAGGGTGCTATATTGTCCATTCTCTAGGATTAAAAGAAGGAGTAGCTTAAAAATTCTTTTTCCAAATGATAATCCACGTAATACGCAAAACATAATGTTTAAAATTTCAGACTCAAACAGAGTATGACCCGATCGTATATAGGTTTCCTGATATTGACATTTAATTGTACAAAGTAAGAATAACTTTTTGACACAATGGATTAGTGTTGTAAAAATTATTCAAACCTCTTCTCACCTAAACTCTTTCAACACATCAACTGCTGCACCCAAGACATTCGATCTTTGTCAGGAGGTGATATAAATTATTTTGAAAACCCTTATAAGTTAAAATATAATGTTCAAAGACTAAATTATATATTTAGCACCTCATTCCAATGCTAGTTACTAAATGGCATGGGAGATCAGAGGGACGCTAATAAAATGGAGAGCTCTAGCTACCTTTTCCCTTCTGATTTCATGGTGACTATGATTGTTAGATCCTACAAGCTTTACAGGAGCAATCTGTATCATGTTATTAGACTTTCATTAAACATAAATTATATTTTATCATTGAATGTTAATTAAAGGTTCTAAACAATTTTATAGTAAAAGACTAAGGCAGCTGTAGGCTTAAACATATAGCTTTTTTATAATAATTATACATAATGATCCATTTTCTTCTTATTTCTTTCCAAAAAAATCAGCTCTATTTTGCTTCATAACCTGGTTCTACAATCTGGACACACGATCTGTAGGTTACTCTATCCTATTAAAATAAATGTCTTAAATATTTACTGTTCAGTTCCTACTCTAAGGCTTAAATCAAGCAAAATTATTACATTAAAATTATAAAATGATGGCATACATCACAGGTACTTACCACCAATACTATCACCAGCAGCCTGATCAGTTCTATTTGGCAATGGACCAGGTTGAGTGGCAGAGACTGAGGATGTAACAGAAGTTGTTGGAGGAGGAGTTGATGTACTCCCTCCACCCAACAGTTTAACATATGATGCTGGAAACCAACCAATTTGCCTTTTCTTTCCCTTAGCCTGAAAATTAGAAAATGCCTTTAAATTGGAACATAAACTGAGAAATTAAAATACTTCAATACAGACAATGATTATATATATATATATATTTCTTCATCATATTTTGTTCAAAATATGTATGTAGTTACATTCTTGGATAATCAATTTATGTTATTTTTTAATCTAATGATTCAATTTTTCAAAAAAATAAATACAAATATATACTTCAAAATTATACAATAGAGAATTATGTTATTACGTTGCACTATGTTACTACATTACAATGTAGAACATGTTTAGATTTTTAAAAAGTTAGTAAAGTAATATATATATATATATTTAGGTTAGTTTTGGTTGGTAAAGATTATTTAGATTTTTTGGACTAGGAGACTGACAGACTTACCTTGGTAAGAGTCCACACTGTAGTCTTGAAATAGAAACATATAAAAGCACTTAAACAATGATATATTTCAACCACACAGTGGTCTTTGTCAATCGAAGAGAAAACACAAAAAGAAATATGAGAGAATGAAATAAAATAAATATAAGTTGTAATCACAGATTGTGTAGAGTAGAAATCAGATGACACAGATGCACAGATTAAAGATATATATATATATATATATATATATATATATATATATATATATATATATATATATATATATATATATATATATTGTTTCCATGAGCATATGAGTGATTATAGTTTTGACAAAGACCACTGATTATAGAGTTGACAAAGACCACTGTGTGGTTGAAATATATCATTGTTTAAGTGCTTTTATGTGTTTCTATTTCAAGACTACAGTGTGGACTCTTACCAAGGTAAGTTTGTCAGTCTCCTAGTCCAAAAAATCTATATATATATATATATATATATATATATATATATATATATATATATATATATATATATATATATATAATATAGTTATATGTTTTCTTGTAATATAGTTAATGAATACAAATAATTCCAATACAAAATGCTAATACTTATTTTATTGGCAAAAAGCTTTGAACAATATATAAATTAAAACTATTATCGTATTTGAAATAATACTATTAATTATATATATATATAACAAAATATGTATTCTTGTATAACAAAAAAGTAATAATAGGAGAAATACAAATACAAGAATAATTTATTGAATTGTAATTTAAAGCTTTTTATTGGAAAAAAGTACCAGCATCTTCAGGAATACTAGAGAATATATATACACACATACGTATGTATGTATAACTTGGAAAAGATACTGACGGGAAAAGAACCAACAATTTTCACTTTTAGAGGTGCAGAGAGGCTTTTGATCAAATACAAATTTGTCCTTGTTGGCTGGATCAAGCAATATGGTTAGAGGGATATACACATAGGAAATTTGTGTGGATAGATATTGGTCTCTTTGCCAACATAATCAACAGCATGAAACGAAATTTGATTATAACGTAAACAGAAATTAAAGATCATAATTCTAAAAATAACGAAATAATTTTTATTTTTAACAGAACCGACTTCAAAAATGAACCTGAAATATAATTTTTACTTACTAAAAGGTAAAAAATAATTTTCTGATAACGAAAACATAATCTATCATAAACTTATTATCCACAAAATTTTGAAGTCGGCGCTGCAATCATGCCTGTTGTTTGATAACCAATCAAATCTGTTCCAAACAATCAACGTTTTGATTGCTTGATTTCCCATGACTAATTACAGCAAACTATAGTCTTCTTCTTATGAAACAAATAATTCCAAATTATGATAATATGCGGGGCGATAATTGATCTTTGTTCTCGGCAAAGATCATACAATAAGTGATTGCATATTTTTCATTCAGATATACAGATTGCGGACTATTCAACCTTTTTTGAATGTATACATGGAATGTGATTACTGTAGATGGTTATAGAAGTAAGAGATCATATCTTCTTAATCCTTTTGTATCACAAATTTAATAATTATTTTATACTGTATCTATAAAATAAGTATATGGAAGAAATGATTGAATAGCATGTGTGTATATCATAAATTGTTAACCTACATGCCAAGGAGTTCCAACATCATGTAAAATCCCTTTGTTACTTATTTAAAATTAATATAGACTCATTTCCTTTATTTTAAACCCGCCGCTAAAGTCAGTCAAAGCTCACCCGTGATAAGGTTGGTTCTGCAGTTTGAACCAGGCAGAGCAAGTTAGACCTTTCGGGAGTGTAGATCGATCCCCTACGTTCTAGTATACTATTATACTTTTCAATCTCCGTACCTTAGGTACTAGAATACGTGAATGTAACTATTTTATTAATTTTTATACCGAATGTGACCAGTGCGTGGAATACGAACAAGTTTTCTGGCCAGAAATCGCTTATTTAATACGCGAGTGTGATAAGTGTGTATTCCACGGTGCACGTAAGTACAAACTATTAATATATATAATTATATTAATTATTGGTCCTCCGAAAGTATTGTTACCAAACAAATTTGGTCCTCCGGGCCGGATCTTGAGCCTTAAGATCTATATAAAAAATAAAATAAAATACAATTCATTATATGTGTTCATTCTACAATTTCTTCAAGTTTTTTCAAACTTTGTCTGTGCATGCAAACACTGGAAAACTAGTTTCATGTCGCAGTATATGAAACAGCTGATACTCTCTTATCTTTGTTTGGCTTTGGCGTGCATTAATATGTTGGTTTAAATTAATTGTAAAAGTTTATGAAAAGTGATTTCAGTTGTTTATAGAAGGTTATCTCATTGAGCCTACGTCGATTTGTTGTTTACTTAGGCTTATTTATCTCTTCGTTAAATATATACGCTCATAGGCCTAATCTCTTTAAAACATTTTGTAATTTAAAAATTAAAGCAGTTATCTCATCTTCTACAATAAAACTATCATTTAATCATGGCAAAATCTTTGGCAGTTATTAAATCAAAGAAAGACAATATATTTAGCCAAATTCAAGAGATTTTTGATCTAACAAAAAAAACATCTGATAAGTCAATTCTGCAAAAATTGTTGGTGCACGCTAAATCTATAAATAGGCTTCGTGAAGAATTTTCTGATATTTTAGACATTTATCATGAACTAGAAATACAGGCTAACCCGAATTTTCAACCCAACTACGCTCCTCTTAACAGCATCAACGAGTTAGTCGATTATGTTAATTCTACTGTATATTCGATAGAAAGTAAGATGTCATCAACAAGGCCTAAATGTGAAATAGTTACTCCTCAGTTACATATACGACTGCCTAAGCTTGAACTCAAGCATTTCGATGGTGAATTTTTCGAATGGATGTCATTCATTAATATATTTAATGCTAGCATTCATGAAAATACATCGTTACCAGCAGCTTCTAAACTTCAATATTTATTGAGCGTTATCTCAGGAAAACCGCTAAATTTAATTAAATCTCTCCCTATTTCTGACGCTAACTATAAAGTGGCCTATGATTTATTAAAAGAAAGATATCACTCGCCGAGGCGGTTAGTTACTTTACACCTCAATCTAATTTTAGATTTGCCCTCTGTAAACAACATGCCTAAACAAATGAGAAATGTTGTAAATTTATACTCAGAAAATATACAAGCTCTTAAAGATCTTGACATCGATATCACTAGTAAAAATCCTTTGTTATCTGCTATGCTTTTACGAAAAATGGATAGTGAACTTAGGAACCGTTTTGAAAACTTCCGTTCATCAAGTGTTACTCAAGAGAGAGTTGACTCCACTACAATACCTGATGCAGCGGAAATTATTAAGTTTTTAAGTAAAGAATGTAATGAAGTTGAAGATGCCAATCTTCATTCTCCTATCACCTCGAAACCCTCCTCGTCTGGATCACGCACCCCCTCTGGTTCCCAAAATAAATACTTTAAACAAAAGGTATCACTGATGTCCTACAATTATGGAGAAGGCTCCTCCATTAAAGTTAAACCTCATCCATGCTTTATATGCAATAAAATTGACCATAAGGTATATTCGTGTCCGGACTTCAAGAGTCAGGACGCCAAATCCCGTCTCAAAATTGTAAAGGAAAAGGGGCGTTGTACCTCATGCTTAGGTACTCACCATCTTAACGACTGTAGGTCAAAGTTTAGTTGCTACAAATGCCACAAAAATCATCATACATTATTACATTTTGAAAATTACTCTACGCTGCAACGGACCACACCTCAAACTTTGCGTCAAGACTCTCCGACACTTCAACAGGAAATAACCCCTTCTCCAATCACTATGACCTGTCAAGAAAAGCAGAATACGTCTCAAATCTCTAATACTGTTCTCTTAGGCACTCTACTTGTTAAGCTTACCTAGTCTAACGGTATTACTCATGTATTTCGTGCTCTTGTTGACTCTGGCAGTCAATCTTGTTTTCTCACCGAGCGTGCTGCTCAATTATTGTGTGCTCCTCGTACTAAGACCACTCATAGTGTGGTAGGATTGTCTCAGGTACCCTTACGCTCAAAAGGTCTCACCTCAGTTGCTGTTGAAACTCTTGGGGGCAAGGTTATTTCAATTAATGAAAGATTTTTAATATTGGAAAAAATATGTGTTAACCTACCAAGCACACAAGTAGACTCTGAAGTTCTTTCCAATGTTCGTCCTTATGTTTTGGCAGACCCTACGTTTCACTTGCCAGGAGGCATAGACGTTCTTCTTGGTGGTGCTTTATTTCCACTCATACTTACACAAGAGGCTTATAACCTCGGACCTGGTTTACCCAGGCTAATAGGCACACACTTTGGCTTTTTAGTAATGGGTAACGCACCATGTCTATCTGGCAGTGAACTTCATAGTAACTCCAGCTCTCAATTATCAACTACACTTCTAGTTGTCAACGACATTGACCTTCACGACTCACTACAAAGGTTTTGGCAACAGGAAGAACCCCCTGCTGTGTCTAAGCTTTCTCAAAAAGATACATTATGTGAAGATCACTTTCTCGCCACTCATACTCGGGACCAATCTGGCCGATATTGCGTCCGACTACCATTCAAGACTGAACATCCTCCTCTGGGTCAATCTCGTTTAAATGCAGAAAAAAGACTGCACTCTCTAGAGAAGAAATTTAGTGCTCAACCTCAATTTAAATCCCTATATACTGATTTTATGGCTGACTACTTAGCCTCTGGTCACATGATCTACGCTCATAATACTGATCTAACTGTACCTCATTACTTCCTTCCTCACCATGGTATTTTAAAGGAGTCTAGCAGCACAACTCGTTTACGTACTGTATTTGATGCTAGTTCTGAAACCTCCAATGGTATTTCTCTTAATAATATTTTATTAACAGGCAAAAAGATGCAAACAAATATTTGTGATTTATTACTAAATTTTCGTATTCATAACGTTGTTTTTTCTTGTGACATTCGTCAAATGTATAGACAGGTAAAAATGCACCCTGATGACCAATGCTATCAGATGATCTTATGGCGTGAAAGTCCAGATCAGCCCTCTTTAATCTACAAGCTCACGACAGTGACTTACGGAGTGAATTGTTCACCGTATCTTGCCATTAGAACCTTACATCAGCTCGCTGCAGACGAAGGTGACTCCTATCCTGAAGCTGCAAATATTCTACGCATGCAGACGTTCGTAGATGACATCATCTCTGGAGCTGACTCTGAAGAAAAGTCTTTGAGCCTCCGTAAGCAACTCATCTCGTTCCTGGCTCGCGGAGGCTTTGAACTACGCAAATGGACGTCTAACTCCAGTCAACTGCTGCAAGATCTTCCTGATGCTCATTTAGAGACCCCTGTATTCCTTCAAGGCAGTAAACAACCACATTTCACTATATTAGGTCGTCACTGGTCACCCTCTACCGATACGTTTACCTATAATTTGAATTTTCCTCACAATTCCAGGACTAAACGTCAAATTCTCGGTATCATTGCCCAGATTTACGACCTTTGTGGCTTTCTCTCACCCATTGTTATATGGGCCAAACGTTTTATGCAACTACTCTGGATCAAAGGATTGAACTGGGATGAACCACTTCCATCTGAACAATTGAAATTATGGCAAACCTTTACAGATTCGGCTAATACTCTACGAGAAATTGTAATTCCTCATGCATTACGAATAACACACTCGAGAAACTTTGAGTTACACGGTTTCTCAGATGCTTCTGAGAACGGTTATGCCGCCGTCGTTTACTTGAGATGCCAACTTAGCGACGACTCTGTGTTAATTCGGCAAGTAATATCGAAGACTCGAGTAGCCCCTCTGAAAAGGCTCACGGTACCTCGATTAGAGCTAAGTGCAGCTCATTTACTCGCCCAACTAGTGGGAAATGTTATCTCTCTTTTTGAAAAAAGGGTGGAATTTTCTTCTGTATTTCTATGGTGTGATTCGACAGTAACACTGACATGGTTACAAACACCTCTTCATCGATTGAAGACGTTTGTCGCCAACCGGGTAGCCCAGATACAAGAATTAGTGCCTTCTCATTACTGGAGACACGTAGCGAGTGAAGATAATCCTTTTTTGGCTACAAAAATCTAATGATAACTGGCCTGTATCTCATTTTATGCCTACAAAACTTACTGACACAGGAGAAGAGAAACCCATTTCACCTATATCTCTCATATCAACTGCTCCTCATGAATGGGAGCTCCTCACTCAGTTTTCTCACTTTAGCCGACTCCAGCGTGTGATGGCTTATATTTTGCGATTTACTCATAACGCTCGTCATTCAAGAAAGCTCGATGGTCCTCTCAACACTCTGGAAATGAGGGCGTCAAGACTGGCAATTTTCAAGATGGTTCAAGAATCAGCGTTCAGAGATTACATCGTTGCCATGAAGAAGGATCCAACTACACCTGCCTCGTCACAACTCCGCCGACTCTCTCCTTTTCTCGACAAGGATGATATCCTACGAGTGGGAGGACGTCTCAACGCTTTAAAACTTCCTACGGATGTGCAACATCCTGTGATTTTGCCCAAACGACATCATGTCGTCAACCTTCTTATTGATTTTTATCATCGAAAATACTTACACTCGGGCGCTCAATTGACTCAATCACTTCTTGCACAGGATGTGTGGATACTCTCGGCCCGAAGTGTAATACGCTCTCGCATTTTTCAATGTGTTGTATGTTTTCGACACAAGCCTCACAATAAATCTCCGCTCATGGGTGATTTACCAAAAGCAAGATTAACTCCTTCTCATCCGTTTCTCAACACCGGAATTGACTACGGAGGTCCTTTTAACATCAAAATGCACAATTTGCGCTCAATTCGCTTGACCAAATCATATATTTGTATCTTTGTTTGCCTTGTGACAAAGGCTGTACACATTGAAGTAGTATCGGACCTGTCGACAGATGGGTTTATTGCCGCTCTCACCCGATTTGTGTCTAGACGCGGTCTTTGCACAAATATTTATTCTGACTGTGGAACGAATTTTGTTGGAGCGAATAATGCTTTACAAAATCTCATCATCTCTTCAGGCCGAACCCCTCTTGCTGAATTCTCATCACAACACAATATCAACTTTCATTTCAACCCGCCTGCAGCTCCTCATCAAGGTGGTCTTTGGGAAGCAGTAATCAAGAGTGCAAAACATCACCTCCGACGTGTCATCGGTGAACATATTTTAACTCTATGTGAATTTTCCACTCTCACAACTCAAGTAGAGGCTATTTTGAATTCGAAACCTCTCACACCTCTGTCAAACGACGCCTCAGACCTCAATGCACTCACCCCGGGTCACTTCTTAATAGGATCTTCATTAGTTTCAGTTCCAGAAGAGGATCTTTTCAACGTTCCTGCCAACCGACTCAAGCACTGGCAGCTAATCAAGGCCTTTCACCAGCGTATTTGGAAGAGATGGCATCTAGAATATATCCATACTCTTCAGCAACGGGGGAAGTGGAACGTGCCAACTGTCAACCTGCGCGTCGGCGACCTCATGTTAGTGCATCAACCTGCACCACCTCTCGCATGGCCTCTGGCTAGGATAAGTAGTGTTTCTCCAGGAAAGGATGGTGTAGTAAGAGTGGTTCATTTGAAGACAAAGCAGGGAATCTTGACAAGACCTGCTCACAAGGTTTTCCCTCTACCTCTATGCTCATAATGAACTTGCGCCATAGTGCGCTCAATTTTTGTAAAAAGAGATATTTTTATTTTCCTTTATGAACATTTTATTTTTATAAACTCTCAAAATATTATATTTGTGTTAGTTCTCTTTGAATCCTAGAAGGATTCAAGGCCCCCGGTATGTTGCGTATTTAAAATTAATATAGACTCATTTCCTTTATTTTAAACCAAACGCCAAAGTCAGACAAAGCTCACCCGTGATAAGGTTGGTTCTGCAGTTTGAACCAGGCAGAGCAAGTTAGACCTTTCGGGAGTGTAGATCGATCCCCTACGTTCTAGTATACTATTATACTTTTCAATCTCCGTACCTTAGGTACTAGAATACGTGAATGTAACTATTTTTTTAATTTTTATACCGAATGTGACCAGTGCGTGGAATACGAACAAGTTTTCTGGCCAGAAATCGCTTATTTAATACGCGAGTGTGATAAGTGTGTATTCCACGGTGCACGTAAGTACAAACTATTAATATATATATAATTATAATAATTATTGGTCCTCCGAAAGTATTGTTACCAAACACCCTTTACTTGTTACATTCAGTATGTTAAATATGAGTCCAAGTATGAAATTCGGCGCAGACTTCAAAATTCTGTGGGTAATAAGCTTATGATAAATTATGTTTACGTTATCAGAAAACTATTTTTTACTCTTTGGTAAATAAATATTATATTTCGGGTTTTTTGAGGTCGGATGTTTTTTTAAAATAAATTTATCACTAGATATTCTACTTGTTCACTGGTATAAAAACACTCACTTGAAGTTCTCCCTCCCACCAGCCTGTCGTTGTCTTCTTACGAATCATGATAAGCTGCCCTCTCTGCAAACTAAGCTGCTCACTACTCGATGCTTGGTAAGGAGCAATCACAGTAGCTATCTCAGGCTTCTTGCCTTTACTGCCCTATAAGACACAATCAATCAATAACACTTAGAATAGCATATTTTGATTGGGTTTCAAACTTTTTATTACTCTTTCACCCTTTTACATATATGAATGTAATTGGATGTAAGTATTAAAATGAACTGCCTTTCCTATTTTTAAATTAACCAAATGCAATTTATTTATTCTTAAATGAAAATGTATTATAAAAGACTTTCTGTGGGTAAAACATTTATATTCACCTACCACAAAATACATTATTAATTTAATAAAATTTTACTAACTGTGAATAAAAAAATATAATTAATCCCCCAAAGTACAAAAAAATTAAATTTTTCACAAGTTCAAATGTGTAACATTATTTTAGGCAAAAATGTTACATATTACAGCAGCTTTAGAAAACAAACCAAGATATTAGTTTTAAAAAAAATTGTAAATTATAATTCTATGTACAGTAATACTGGTTGAGATATGATTTCCACAAGCCTTATTTTTATGAAAACAGCTGACAATTAGAAATGCGCCGGAAAATTGCGCAGAAGGTCAGGAATGGCAAAATGAACCCTGAACACCTTATACTTGGTTAGGTCTTCAAACCGAAAGCACGCTGCAAGATGGGGCGTGTATCAAGAACAAATTTTATTTTAACAGTTTTAATTTAATTTAAGAAAATTATGTTAAGAAGTATCAAAAAATTTCCTTTATTATTTCCAAAAACGTTTCGTCACTGATTAGTCAACATTGGGCGAGCTCCCTAGTGAACACGTATCCAAAATGAATAATGGCAAGGCCTGATCCAGGAACCACGCTGTACATCACAAATTCCAGTTTCAGATAAGTTATTAATTTTATGTAAAGTGATGTGAAATAAAAATTTAACTTTCAAAATTTAAATCGGGATGGCAAAATAGTACAAGTTTTCATATTTTAATAAATGCAGGAAGTTATGATTAATCCATGGGATGAAATAACAAATTTTCAACTGTTAAATAAATTAATTTCCAATGTATTTTATTTTATATAGAAATCTCTTTGTGGATATCACATGTCAATGCCATAAATTCTAAAATAGTGAAAATGTTTATGTAAATTCTTAACATGTTAAACAAAGGTAAAAACCAGATCTAAAACAGTGTAAACGTTTCTAATTGTATTTTCTTTTTTATCTTTTGTGTAAATTTTGTACATTAAAATTTGATTCATTTTATGTTGAAATAATTGGTAAATTTATTGAATGCACCATTCTCAAGTTCAATCTAGGAATGCTCTTGACTTTGCATGTCACTTTATTAATTATGTAACAGATAACAGCAATATTCAACACCTAAATTCCTTAAGAATTTGTGTGTAAAATGAATCGTTACAATGATTTTTGTGTTACAAATGAAAAATGATCAATTTAAACTAGAGATGGGTAGACCCAACTCTCGATTCCAAGAATCGTCGATTTTAATAGTATAGAGTAGTCACCAATACTCGATTCTCCGTTGATTAAATTGCCAATTCTGATTCTTGTTTTTAACTGTTAAAATACGTGTGCGGTGTGATTTATAGGAAATATAATTAATTATTGACTATGTCTTATTTATGAATTAGTCACTTTGAATGAATTAAATGATTTGAGATAACAAAAATATTATTATTATTTATGACACAACAACAAAGACAATCAGAAGCATTTCTTGTCCATTTGTCACCACTCGTCTCGCTCTCATATCTCACTCTCACTCGGGTGTTCTCAACCTCTCTCTCCCCATCTTTGACCACCACCACTTTAAACATGTCCAAACAAAACACAAAGTAAAGGTAGTTTTAATTTCTCCTGTTATACAAACTGAAATGGCTATTTCTGAAGGTTTATTGTAATTGTGAACTGACGTTAACATTTGTAATTTTAAATAAATCATTTTTCATCTGATATGTTTGTCATGCTTTTAAAAATTCCTATTCATAAGTCAAGGTTGAAGGTTTTGAGTAACCTATTACAATAAACGGAACTTTTAACTGAGATGTTAACTAAACACATTATTATAGAATATCATGTAGGCCTATATAACTTTAAAAAATCGAAAATTGAAAGAAAAATTTCAGAATCGCAATTGAAAATTTTAGGTATTGGCCCATCCCTAATATAAACATTCATTGCAATACGAATATGTTAATAAACCTAATAATGTTTACGTTACTAATAGATCTTTCAAGTATTGTTCAACTATTATTATAATACTTAATGACAATAGCAATAACAAATGATATGTAGGTATTATATATAGGCGTAGTATTATATTACTTTTAAAGTAGATGTAATCTGGACACTAAAAGAGGTGGCAAAAACTGAAATAATTAAATGAACGACTTCGATCAAGAAAATAAAGAAATTCCTGCGACTCATTGGTGGGTTGCAAAAAGGTTTCTGTTGGTTCGTGACTCGACCCTAAAACTACCAGAAACCAAAAAATAAACCGTCAGAAAAATCTAACTGTATTTTAATTGTTTAGTATTTAACACTATTTTAATAATTTATATATATATATATATATATATATATATATATATATATATATATATATATATATATATATACTTGATATTTTACGTTATCCATTGTTTTTCCGTTGCACTGTCAATGTTGCAGCACACCTAATATCACATAAACATGAAATAACAAACTACGAAAATAACCTAACCATACTTGAAATAAATAATAACCCAATAGAATTAAACTCACTAGAAAAATACTACATTTATAAAAACACACACAACAATTTAATGAACCTACAGATCACATATACAGAAGACATACTATATAAGAACATCATACACGCAGATCAAGAGAAAATGCGTGTAACGTCAACAAATACCAACATCACGGACTGAACATCTACACCAGAAAAATATCAGTGATTCGACAATGGTCAAGTGACCGAAAGGTGCCTCATCACACAAGGTAAAATCATTGCACTTAATGGTGGATAAAATTACTTACAATAGCAATATATTAACTTCATATATATATATATATATATATATATATATATATATATATATATATATATATATATATATATAGATTTTTTGGACTAGGAGACTGACAGACTTACCTTGGTAAGAGTCCACTCTGTAGTCTTGAAATAGAAACACATAAAAGTACTTAAACAATGATATATTTCAACCACACAGTGGTCTTTGTCAATCGAAGAGAAAACACAAAAAGAAATATGAGAGAATGAAATAAAATAATTGTAATCACAGATTGTGTAGAGTAGAAATCAGATGTCACAGATGCACAGATTAAAGATATATATATTGTTTCCATGAGCATATGAGTGATTATAGTTTATATAAGTCTGTCAGGGGAAAAGAGATAAGGCTATTTGAAGAAAAAAAAAAAAAAAAAAAAATGAATGGATTTATCTGATGTTGAGGTTAGGGGATTCTTCTCTGGACTGGGTATACCACTGGTATGATAGTTCCCACCTTCTCAGTTCTGAGGGATTGCAATCAGGGGGGAGTGATTTAATTATTTTTGTGTTATAGCAGTCATCAAAAGTTGTGATGTGACTCGCAGCATGTTGAGCTGTTGGTCTATCCATATTCATAATTTTAACATCATGTCTGTGGCCATTCATTCTGATATTCAGACCATCCGTGGTCAGGCCTATGTACTGTGCTGAGCAAAGTTTACATTGTAGCTGGGTATATGACATTTTTCGATGTACAATTATGATGGCCCTGTATTTTGAAGACCATTTTTGTTGTTTGGCTGTTGAAACTATTTGCTGAGGGGTGTATTGGACACGTCTTGCATCTAGGTCTATTGCATGAGAAGGAGCCATGAGGAAGTTTGTGTGGTTTCTCTGCATCAGGGTCTGGTAGTTTAGGATGTACTAGGATGTTTTTCAAGTTGGGAGGTTGCTTGTACCAAATTTGCTCTGTTATTAAAGACAGTTTATTTTGTTCTATTTGTGGTTTATGGTGAACCGAGGATTGTGCTGAATGAATTTGGTTTTCAATGAGTTTTTTGGGGTATTTTCTTCTCTGGAAGGCTGTTGATATCTTTCTATTAAAATCTTCCAATTCCCTATCATTCGAACAGATTCTCTTACCCCTGATTGCTTGACTGTATGGAATGGATCGTTTTATGTTTATTGGGTGGTTGCTGTCGAAATGGAGATATTGTAGGTGGTTTGTCGGTTTGATGTGAATTCCTGTGTTGATATTTCCATTCTGGAGTGTTACCTCTACATCCAAAAAGGTGATGGCTGATGTAGATTTCTCCCAGGTAAATTGAAGTGTGGAGAATTGTGTCAGGCTGTCTAAAAATGCCTCAAGTGTTGAAGCACCCTGTGTCCAAATTAGGAAGATGTCATCTATATATCTATACCAACATAATGGCTGGTGTGTTTGTGTCTTTAGAAAACTTTCTTCCAACAATCCATGTACAGATTTGCGTACGATGGTGCCATTCTGGTGTCCATTGCTGTTCCCTTTATTTGAAAGTAGTTTCTTCCCTCAAACTGAAAGTTGTTCTTCTCGAGGATGAACCTGGTCAGGTTCACAAGAAAAGGTGTAGTGGGAGAAGGCTTGCCTGGGCGTTTGTTTAGAAAATTCTCTATTGCAGATAGGCCGTGTGCATGAGGGATGTTGGTATAGAGAGAGGTGACATCTATGGTGATCAAAATAGTTACCGGGGGTAGAGGTACAGATATTTGTGAGAGTCGATCTATGAAATGATTGGTGTCCTGGGTATGTGATGGAAGGTTCTTTACTACTGTGTGTGTGTTATGTGAACTTAATGTGAACTTGACTAAATAAAATGCTTACTAGAATAGATTCCTGTTTACGCAAACTTTTCTATTGTGCAGCTGGTAAAACAGCTTTAGTTTTAGTGTGTAGCAAACTCTTGTACAGAACAGTCGTCTCCACTCCAACTGAATGTATATCAGTTGTATATTTGTTAACTAAAATTGATGTAACAGCTTCAAAATTAAATTTATCATAATTAACAAAGGTTTATAAAAATAAAATTATTTTTAAAAACCTTCCAAGCTTAATAAAACATGTAGCTGGCGCTTGGTAGGACATCTCGGGAAATTAGTGAATATAACTTTTTTTCGATATTAATCTTTAACTGAGATACTGCAACCACGATAACATTGCAGAGTGCATATCTATAATATCGGTGAAACTTGTAGAGTGAATATCTACCAGAAGAAAAGAAGAACTTAAAGTGAAAGTACTAATTGTTCAGAGTCAATACGAGTTGTGTTCCCACTGTAACAAATGAGCAGTATTTTGCATTATACTGTAAGTAGATCCTAGAAAATATTATTAAGAAAAAGTGTTATACTTTTAATATATTGTTGATTTTAATTTTTATTATTTTTGAAATAATAATATAAAATAATGGCTATGCCCACATTAAAGAAAGAGTATCTAGACATGATACCAGAGTATAATGGTGAACCAACTATGCTCCATCATATATTTGTCTCTATTTGTGACAAAGTAGTTAATAAGTTTTATGTAGTTGAAAATCCAGAAGATTTTCAAAATGAGTATTTATTCTCATCTATACTGACTAAAAAGGCCAAGAATTAGAGATAGTTGTTAATTCAAATTCCTATAATTGGAAAGAAAGAAAAAATGTTTTAGTAACTAGTTATTCAGATAAAAGGGATTGTTTTACTTTAAATCTAGAAATGGCAGAGTTAAAACAAGAAACTAATGAATCACCATTTAAATTTTATGAAAGAATTCAAAAACTATTAAATTTACAAATTTCATTTTTATTAACAAAGAGCCTCAAAAGCAATTTGCAAAAGATGTGTTGATTGAATATGTACAAAAATTAGCTTTAAGAGTTCTCCTTAGAGGTCTGCATGAACTCGTAGGATCATTAATGTGCACGAAAAATCCTCACTCACTTAGCAAAGCACTTAACATGCTTACAAATAATTTTCAATTTTAAAATAATAAATTATTTCAAAGTGTTAAAAACAAAATACCCGCCTAGAGCCCAACAATACCAGACTATTTGTAGACCCACTAATAACAAATAAGCCTTCCAAAATTATAAACCGAATTACCAATACAACCCTAACCAGTTCACCAAACCAAACTCCTACGTACAACCAAATCAACCTCAAAGAGGAAAATTAACCAATAATAGTAAACCTCATTACCCTCAACAGAATACGAGTTGTCAACCTACCCCTATGAGCATATCCACTAGACAGATAGACAGGCCTTCTAGACAAAGTACTAATCTTTATCAAATGACTGGACAAGAAACTGAAGACGGCGAATATTCAATGTACTGAATTAACGAACAAGGAACATTCGCTTCTGCAGAAATTCAGAAAAGGACGAGTATTTCGCTGAGCACCAAAACTTACCTAAAGACCATGAAGAAAATGAAGAAACTATTCAAACCCATCAAAATAATTTTTTAGGTTGTACAAGCCTCGGAACAAATATTCTATAATGAATTTGCGGAGTGAAAATAATGAACTATTTTTCATATATGACGCAAATACTAAATTAAAAATATTAATTGATACAGGTAGTACTCGATCGTTTATACGAAAATCACTAGGTTGGAAAAATTTCAAACATGTGAAAGAAAAGAGCTGTTTGAAGTAATCACTGCACACTGTAATTCAAAGGAAGATTTTTGCTGCAAAATACGTTTGTTTTCAAAAAAGGGCAATTAGATTTTACTTATTTGATTTTCATCAGAGTTTTGACCTATTACTGGGTCTGGATAATATAAAAGATTTAGGAATAAGTTTAAGACTTTGTAAACAATAAATTACTACTTTGTGGTGAAGAAATCCCTATTCAGTATTTGAATACAGAAAAAGGAAAGCGTGATAAAACAGACAGCACGTCAGTAAAACAAGAAGAATTGAGTTATGTTATACAAGCCTGTATTAGCCAAATAGTTAAGGTTAAAGTACAAAATATTAATAATGGAGAAGGACCCTATCATACAAGCACTTAAATGGGTTAGAAATTCCACAGTCCATAGTTTCAGTGCATAAGGGTAAAGCCTATTGCCCTATTATAAACAACACAGAAGAAAATATAAAAATAACAATAAATGCACCACTAAAATCAAAACCTTTAAAAGATTACAATGTTCTTGAACCTAATGCAATTCAAACAAACACTAATTTTAATATGTTAGGTTATAAACAAAAAAAAATCAAGAGGAAAAAATTTAGATTTATCAAAATTTAGAGTAGAACACATTAATTTGGAAGAAAAAACCGCCATAACTAATTTAATAGAAGAATATGCAGATATATTTCATATTGATGGAAATTATTTGACTTTCACCAATCAAATAAAACATGTTATTAGGACTACAGACGAAAATCCCGTATATATTCTAGAAATTATAGATATTCAGAAATTTACAAACATGAAATTAATAAACAAATTGAAGACATGCTTAAACAGGGAATCATTAAACCTTCTAATTCTCCTTGGAACTCTCCTGTCTGGATTGTACCAAAAAAACAGGACGCTTTTGGTAAAAGAAAATTTCGATTAGTGATAGATTTTAGAGGCTTAAACAAAAAAACAATTGATGATAAATTTCCCTTGCCGAACATAACGGACATTTTAGACAAATTAGGATGATCTCAGTATTTCATAACTTTCTAGCCTCAGGATTTCATCAAGTAGAGATGAAACCAAGCAGTGTAGAAAAAACAGCATTTTCAATGGAAACGGGACATTACGATTTTTATGAATGCAATTTGGCTTAAAAAATAGCCCTACGTTTCAAAGGATTATGAATAATATTCTGAGAGGAATTTAAAATGAAACATGTCTAGTTTATTTGGACGACATTATAATTTATTCAACTAGCCTTCAAGAACATATAGAAAGACTTAAGGAGCGTTTGACAGATTACGCAAAGCCAACTTTAAAGTACAGCTGGACAAAACAGAATTTTTGAGAAAGGAAGTTGCTTATTTAGGACACATAGTTACACCGAATGGAGTAAAACCCAATCCTGAAAAAATAAGAGCAATCAAGAACTATCCAATACCAAAGACTACCAAAAAATTAAAGGATTTTTAGAACTATTAGATTATTACCAAAAAGTCATTAAAAACTTCGCAAAATAACAAAACCTTTTATTAACTGTTTAAACAAAAATGGAAAAATTGATATTAATAACCCCGACTTTATGGACTGTTTCAAAACATGCAAAAATATTTTGAGTAACGAACCACTTTTGCAATACCCAGACTTCGAAAAAGAATTCATTCTAACAACAGACGCAAACAACTATGCGATAGGAGCAATTTTATGTCATCAAAATATAAAGGACCTTCCCATAGCGTATGACAGCAGAACTTTGAATGACAGTGAAATTAACTATTCTGCAATTGAGAAAGAACAATTAGCGACTGTATGAGCAACAAAACATTTCAGGCCTTATTTATTTGGGAGAAAATTTAAAATTCATTCGGATCATAAGCCTTTACAATGGTTATTTTCTGTTAAAGAACCAAATTCCAAATTTTTAAGATGGAGGCTAAAACTAGGATATGATTACGACATAAAATATAAAAAAGGTAAATTAAACCAAAACGCGGATGCTCTATCAAGAATACAATTGAATGTCACCGATAAAATGTCAACAAACTCAAAACATACTGTAGAGCAGGACTTGCAAATGCCTTCAGCTGATTTACTACTACGTGACTTCCCGGAATTGGATGATAAACAGTCTATGATAGTAAACATTGACATGGAAGAAGACGCTGCCGCCAATCAAGAAGATACTAATGAGGAAAGTGACCAGACAGTTCACTCCAATTTTGAAGGAAACATTCAGATAGAAATACCAATTTCCGACGAGCCTGTAAACTTATGCAAAAATCAAATATTTTTATCTCTAGTAAAGTATGAACCAAAAAAAGTAAAAATAATAGTTATTTGGAATTTAAAAAATGCGTTTAATAGTTGAAATATCAGAAAATAATCTGAATAATGACATAGTTATCTACGTAAAATCATATTTGGCACCTAAAGTAAAATATAACCTATATTTTGAAGATGACTTTTATGAGAGATTTGCATCATGCATAGCTAAAAACTTTAAACAATCTGAAATAAATTTAGTTAAGTGTAACAACAAACTTATTGGATTTAACTTCTGAAGAAGAAATGCTGGAAATAATAAATAATTATCGCGTTAGCAAAACTAATCATCGCGGAATACAAGAAACTTATGAACAAATTAAACGTAGATATTATTGGCCCAACATAAAAGGACACATTCAAAATTGTATCAACCAATGTGAAATATGCCAAAAAACGAAATACGACAGAATCCCTTTAAAACTAGAAATGAATCTTACACACACCAACAAAGCCTTTGGAAGTAGTGCACATGGACAGCATATCACTAGTAAAAAACCGCTTTATAAGCATAGTTGACGCTTTCTCGCGTTATGCGCAAATGTACCGTGTGGGAAGAGTGCAAGCAACAAAAGTTGCTGATAAGCTACTAGATTACTTCGAACATTATGGTGTGCCTGCAGTAATTATATCAAACAATGGCACGAAATTTAACAATAGAGCTGTAAAAGAAATATTAGATCTGCATAAAATTAAAATAAATTTTATAAGTACACAATACCCCCAATCAAATGGATTGTGTGAAAGAGTTCATTCCACGATAGTAGAACACATAAGACTCTTAAATAATCAAATCGAGTTCAAAAAGGACAATGGATCCACTGAACACACAAAATTAACACTTAGAGTAACATGATAAATAAAGCAATAAAATAAACACAGAAAACAAAAAAAATTATATGAAGAAATAGATAACATTACAAAAATAGCAATAGAAAATGGATACAACAAACACCTTACAAAAACATATACAATAAGTTTACAAAAAAACCTAACCTCAATACAACACTACAACCGGAACACAAAAATAATAAAAATAAAAAAGTCTACCTAAAATATAAATACAACAATAACAAAATAGAAAAACTAACAAATATATACAACAAAGAATACTACACTCCAACATACAAACCAAACAACAAAATAATAAAATATCATAATAACACAAACCACAATACAAATTCAGAAAAACATAACCTATCAGGAATTTACAAAATACATGTAACAACTGTAAAGCATTTTACATAGGGAAAACAACCAGATCATTTAAAATAAGATTTGAAGAACATTATAGAGCATTCAAAAACAAAAATTCAAAAGTATCAAATGTTGCAGCACACCTAATATCACATAAACATAAAATAACAAATTACGAAAATAACCTAACCATACTTGAAATAAATAATAGCCCAATAGAACTAAACTCACTAGAAAAATACCACATTTATAAAAACATACACAACAATTTAATGAATCTACAAACAACATATGCAGAAGACGTACTATTCAAAAACATTATACACGAGACTCAAGAGGAAACGTGTATGACGTCAACAAGTATCAACACCACAGACCGAACATCCACACCAGAAAAATTGAGAAAAAGTCATCAGTGATTCGACAGTGGTCAAATGACCGAAAGGTGCCTCATCACACAAGGTAAAATCATTGCACTTAATGGTGGATAAAATATTACAGTAGTAATATATTAACTTCATAAAGTCAGTGCAACGGAAAAACAATGGACAACGTAAAATATCGATATATATATATATATATATATATATATATATATATATATATATATATATATATAGGAGACTGACAGACTTACCTTGGTAAGAGTCCACACTGTAGTCTTAAAATAGAAACACATAAAAGCACTTAAACAATGATTCATCATAATACATCATTGTTTAAGTGCTTTTATGTGTTTCTATTTTAAGACTACAGTGTGGACTCATACCAAGGTAAGTCTGTCAGTCTCCTAGTCCAAAAAATCTAAATAATCTTTACCAACCTTTTTTTATTTCATTCTCTCATATTTCTTTTTGTGTTTTCTCTTCGATTGACAAAGACCACTGTGTGGTTGAAATATATCATTGTTTAAGTGCTTTTATGTGTTCCTATTTCAAGACTACAGAGTGGACTCTTACCAAGGTAAGTCTGTCAGTCTCCTAGTCCAAAAAATCTATATATATATATATATATATATATATATATATATATATATAAAATAATAAATTAAAAATATTTCAAAAACAAGAATACTTTTAATGAATATATTTATTCAAAGCTTTTCGCCGATAAAATAGTACCAGCATCTTCAGGAAAATAATTATCTAATAAAATATTTTTACAAAATTAAATTATATGTGCTACCTATTTATGTTCATTGGTATTTTGTGCATTCTATGTAGTAAATTATAAAGCGCTGCCATTTTTTGGTTGTATGGATGATACATATGATTTAATTTTGTAAAAAATATTTTATTACATAATTATTTTCCTGAAGATGCTGGTACTATTTTATCGGCGAAAAGCTTTGAATAAATATATTCATTAAAAGTATTCTTGTTTTTGAAATATGTTTAATTTATTAACTATATTACAAGAAAACATATCACCATATTTAATATATATATATATATATATATATATATATATATATATATATATATATATATATATATATATATATATATATATATATTATAAATTATATTTATTAATTTACAGAATAAATATATTCATTAAAAGTATTCTTGTGTTTGAAATATTTTAAATTTATTAACTATATATACAAGAAAACATATCACCATATTTAATATATATATATATATATATATATATATATATATATATATATATATATATATATATATTGTAATAATTTGTTTTATTATGATAATATTTATGAATGAATTCTTTAAAATGTTTTCTTTAATAATTTCAATTAAGGTAGGTTAGTAACTTTTCTAATTTATTTTAAGATAAATAAATTTTCTAGAGCTTTCTTTTGTTATAACAAGTTTAATGTATCATTTAAAACATTTTCTTAACAATTGTAAGTTCTATTAATAAATTACAAATTTTTTCTTTTTTAAAGTTTTACAAATTTACTATTAGTTTCCTCTATTATTATAATTCTTATTATTCTATATTGTATTTTTTTTTTGCCTGCAACAGTTTTTATTTAATTTAGCCTAAATTGATTTTAAATTTGGTTTAGCACAAGCTCTCTTAATCTCGGGTTATCTGGTGGGTTTTAAATTTTAAATACTGAAGTCTTATTTGGCACTCTAAAGTACAAGAACAAAAAAATCTAATCTATAAATGTTATAAACTATGTTACAAATTAATTTATTTCTAAGTAAAATTGTTCCTTAATATTCTCTCTAAATGTTTTCTGTTATAGTTTAATTTTATAATAAATTCTCTGGTTTCTTTTCTTTTATAAATGTCTGATTTCAAAATTTCAAAAATGTAGTAATGTATCTAGCCTAGATACTTAAGTGTTTTAGATTGCAGATTCCACTTTTCAGCCTTTTATCAAAATATTTAATAATATCTTTTTAAATAAATAGTTTTAATTTATTTTCTTGAAAGTATTTTGTAGTGTTAATTTAATTCGAGACTAACACTCCCGCACTAAGTTTGAATTCTTCAAATTTTATTGGCCAATTCTGAAACACGTCTTGCTTGAGTAGGTGTGAAGAACTGAAACCACGCTAGCTAAGCATTTCAAAAAGGCTAAAACAAACTATTTCCCTTTTTTAATTGTTGTTACCGGCTTTACGGATGCTGTATTCACTGCCTTTTGTATATTTCATATTCTTAATAACTATATTTTACTTTCTTTGCAGGTAACTACATTTAGATATTATATCTCCCGACAAAGTTCAAATTATCAGCTGTTCTGTTCATAATGCGTGCACATCTTATTTAATACGCCAACCCGTTTTGGTCAACTTGTGTGCAATCTTAAAAATTGTTTCACTTTTCTTAACACTTAAAGGCTTTTACTATTATTTACATTGTTTTAGTGTTCTTTTTTCAACTGTTACACATTAAATTGTTTCTATTATATTGTTTGTTTTACAGTGGTTATTGTTCTAAACTTGTGATAAATATTTCGATTTTGCCAATTTAGGTTATGTTTACATTTTTCTCTTTTTTCATAAATGGTTATTTTATGGTTTGAATTTACTTACATATTTATATTATATTATACATAGTGCCTTTCTTATTTGCTATTCCAAAATGTTACAATATATATATATAAAGTTATTATTGTTAGTTGTAAACAATGTTTCCATTACTAAGTGCAATAATTTTACCTTCCTTGGTCAAGTGTTTCGACAATGGTCAAGTGACCGAAAGGTGCCTCATCTCATAAGGTAAAATTATTGTACTTAGTGGTGGAAAAATTGTTTACAATTAACAATAATAAGTTTATAAAGTCAGTGCAAGAGAAAAATAATGGACAATGTGAAATATCATCATATATATATATATATATATATATATATATATATATATATATATATAAAGGGATAGGATACAAATATTGTTTTTTCTCCACATGGACCGTGGAGATATTCTGATAAGGAGAGGTGAGTCACCAGCTGAGAAAGGTTGGGAACCACTGGCCTAAGGGATACTTCAAGACAAAAGTATATTGAAAAAGATGGAAAATTTTTGAACAGAAAAAAAGAGATGTTTTTATGTAAGAAATTATTTATAGAATTCACTTAAACAGAAATGACTAAGGGTAGGGTTTTTCAAAAGTTAGATTTTCAGTATATTTCCTTGAGCAGAATTTATTCATAAGTATTCAACAAAAACCAACAATTATTTAGCCATTGTCATTAAAAAGATTTTAATTAAAAATTACAGAATATATTTTTTAAAAAATCGTAAATTCAAACTAAGACAAGAATGTAATAGCAACAAATGACTAATATATTTCACATAAGGCAGAAATCTTGCATGTAAATTCATTTTAAAAAGAATGCACTGCTGCTCTCAAGAAATAACATTGGATTGTCTACAATAACAGCTATCTTATACCTCTAATTTTGACCACAGATAAGTCTTTATTTTGTCTCCTCCTTATCTAACAAAATACATGTTTGAATAAACTTTATCAAAATTTTTTGTATTTTAGTACTGGCAGTTAATTATACATGAAGAATATTCAAGCCTAATTTACAGTGGATAAACCCATACCCACAGCACTGATTATTATTCCTTTACTTATTACCATGATATTTTTATGAACAAGAAACTGATTTTTCATGAAATAAAGTATATTTAGTCTTTTCTAAATAGCTCATACAAAAGATCATTAATTCACTGAACATAATTTAAAATTTAAAAATGTAAGTAAGAATCATGCCTATGTTCGAAACACATAACATTATTTGTTACTCTTTATACAATCGATTCATTAATTGATATAATGTTTACTAAAATACAAAATATTTTCCATACTAATGTATAGTTGAGAATTGATCTTCATTTGCCTGATTAGTAAACATTGATATCTAGCTCTACACTATTTAATAAAATTGTGTCTTAAAAAATGTTTATTACATGATTTACTTATATCCACTATTTGTATATGTAATACGACTTATTTTACTTAAAACATTGGTAATTGTGAGTAATGGGAACCACCTGAGATTAAAATAGAAAATTGTTCAAAAACACGTCCTAGGACGATATGTACAAGAATTTGTTTAAATTTTACACAGAAAGTTATTTTTTATCAATTTAAAGTTGGGTAAAAAATTCAGTGCAGAGTAGTAAATTGTGCATCGTCCGCAGTGATAGTGGCGTCAGAACTCTAGTTGGCATTTTAGGCACTAAACTTTGGTAAATAAGCAGATTGCCCACCCCCAATGGAATGTTTATAAAATGAATCAAAAACATGTCCTGAAGCTATATTGATAACTATTAATTTTGTTACTGCCAAGGACGGTTAATTTTATATATCTATATTGAAATATACCTATGAAGTATCCAGTCAAAATAGATTTGGTCCTAATTTTATAGAAACATAGGTTATGTATAAAATTACAAAAAAATCTATCCTGACTGGACACTTTATAGGTATATTTAAATATATGTATATCGTAATGTATAAAATTACAACCAAATCTATCCTAATTGAAGACTTTATAGGTACATTTAAATATACGTATGCAAAAACCATAAAAATTAAGCCAAGATGTTTCTCAAATATCTACACACGTAAGGTATGAATAGAGATAGCGTGACGTCACTTATCACTCCGTGGACATTGCATAACTAACTATTCCGCACTGTATTTTTTACCCAACTTTAAGTTGATAAAAAATAACTATCTGTGTAAAATTTAAAAAAATTCTTGTGCATATCATTCTAGGACGGGTTTTTGAAAAATTTTCCATTTTAATCTCAGGTGGTCCCCAATGCTCACAATTACCAAAATATTAACTTACAGAAATTTCTCAGCAACTGCTTTTGCATTATTTTAACTCTCTAAGATATAAACTGTTAATTGCCAATCAATGTTAACTCATTGCCTTCCACAGGAGATACAATCTTGTCCCTAAAACAATTAGTGTTTAGCAGGCAAACGGATGAGGGTTTCTGGACATTGATTTCCATCTTTGTTTCAAGGAAATAAACCTCCAGTTTTTTTATGTTAGTCTGCTTGACCCTTGTTAGTGTGTCTATGTTAGCTTGACCTTCGGGTAAGCATGTGCCACACATTTCTCATGCCTAAGCAACTGTTTTTGGCTCTCAAAACTGTCACCATGATGAATGATATTTATGTCCATCCTAATGCACTCTCAGAATGATAGGACACATAAAGTAAGGTGTTTATTGCCTTCCTAAGTTTAAAACAAACTTGTCAGCTGGCCAATTACGTCAACCTTTTAATCTAGCTCCTATCGCTTTATCGTTCAGTTATGGATTAGAGACTGAAGTGAGTGCATACAACAGTGACACTAGATCTAAGCTTTTGTGCTACAGTATGTAGCATTTTATTAATTCTTTACATATTTAATATCATTATTTCCGGTATTTCAATTCATAATTATTTTTTATTGGTAATAATGATTATAATACATTAAAAATAAATGAATGCAACAAAATTCAGTTGCTGAATTTGGAATTAATTCGATTTTGTTGGACTGCATGGAACACTAATAATTTAATCCACGATGGGTTGATAGTTAGGAGAACTCAAAGAATTGAAAAAAATATGCACTGAGCTAGTGTGATGCGCATTTGCTGAGAAATTTAGGAAGTCAATGCTGCAAGTAAAACTATGAAAATTGTTAAGTCAGGCGCACTAATGTTACCAAACTGCCCTCATAAACTAGAAACTCCATTTTTGCATGTCAATATCACTGTCATACAAGCATGTTACTCTTAATGTCAAGCAAGGGAAAACAAGTACAAATTGCAACAAAATACTTGATTATTTAATCCCATACAAATAATAACACAGCTAAAATATAAAACAAACATATATGGACAACTCGTGTGCCAGCATTGTATAAAGACAATAGAAAACCCCTTTAACTCCACAGAATAATTAAATTACATTTGCACTACAAGTAAGCCTTAAACACTGATGTTGCTCTGTTACTGAGATATACAGGAGTTATATAAAACAAAATTCCCAAGCTAAACATTGCCATGTTTATTCACAATATAAAAGAGCTAATTGATGATTTGTGTTTTAAACAGCCTTTCCAGGTGTAATGCGTATATGATGTTATAGCTCTAAGCAATTTCTTTTTAATATTCTTATTTTTATAACAATATGATGGGAAACATTGTATATGTCGCGTTTTTAAAAAGAGTGGGCACTAAAAAAATCTTGTAACACATTCTTTATTATATCCAATTCAGTGTATAAGTTGGAGAGCTTTATATACAGTACTACTTTCAAAATCTTCATTCGATGTAGGTATTAAAATGACTTGGGTCTCATTCCTAAAACTGAAATTAGAGTAAATAAAACTAATTTAATACCCATGATTATGAAGTAAGTGGGAAAAACCTACATTATAACAACAAATAAGTAACTAAACAACTCTTACTGTATAGGAAGTAATATTACGAAATGGCAATTGGTTATACAAACTGAATTGTTGGCTCAGGAAAAGTACAAATGGATTGATGAAGCAATAGTTGAATGAAAACTAGTATAAGAAAATTTGTAAGATATATATTTAAAATTATATGTTACACCTGAACGGAAAGAAACAACTGTCCCAGAATATTCCAAGCACAAGAAATAACTAATTAAGCAAATAACAGTTATGAAGAGAAGAACCTAGGAGCAACTGTATGATTGTCAAGGCAAAGATGTTTAGAAGGATGGTTTCAAAATAGTGTAAGAAGCTTAGTTGCTTTCCAATTAAAGATTTAGCCAAGGTACAGGAAATAATTCTTAGAACATTAAATATCTTGGTAGGACCTGCACTGTTGTCAGTGATATTGTTCAAAATCAGGAAAAGGTTACCTAATAGAAACAGTATTTTTTAAATCTAGTATTACTTTTTTTAAATATTCAATATTTTAATAGAATCCTTACAACTTATTTTATGATTCAGCTCTTTATAAAATGTGAATCAAATTCTCACTAGATGATCACTTAGAGGTGATCTCATAAGAGATTGTTATTTAAACATCATTGAAAAATATATTCTTATAAGCAATTGATCCATCATTTTATAATAAGTAACATGAATTGATTTTTAAAAGGAAAGCAGTTTACATGCATAAAAATTTATAAAATATAAACAATTAAAAAAAAAAAAATGTTTACCTTGGAGTCGCTGTCTTCTCCTCCGCTGCTAGCCCCTTCAAGCTGCCAACACACCAACACGAAATAAAAGCCAAACAACAAAATCATGTGCTAAAACTAACACTAACACTAAGCTACTAAGTGAAATTTAGTGTAAAACGACCCAAAAAGCAAACCTATACATGTATTTACCTGGGCAGTCAACGAACTGAAATCTGGGGTTACTGCTCGCACCTCAGTCACCTAAAACATAATGAAATCATGACAACTATTACAAGATAATATAATTTTAATAACAAAAGGGATATAATGAATGTATGTAACTTTATTACATTCATTTAAATAATAGTTCGACTATTTAAATACAAATAGTCAATATTGAACATTTTAAATGAAAAGACTAATGCCCAAAACAAATTTTACATATTATTGTAAACCAAATGTTAATTTTCTAGTGGTCTAATAACCTAAACATATGCCAATGTTCAGAGCTGTAATATTCAAATAAACTAATGGAATAATTTGTTCTTTATAGATTTATAGTCATAGACGAGCTCACTACTCTTTAGAATATGCACAAATTATTTTCTTTCTGGCTACAAAATCTAAAATATGTTTCTTCTAGCCTTTTTACATTTACATACCAAATTAATATTTAGCACTGTACAAAACCAGTTTGAATTAAATTATTATTTTGCTTTATTTAATAAATCATATTAATATATTCATGCCCTTCAAGCCTGTATTTAAAGAGCTCACAGCATCTCCCTTGAGACAGTATTTTAATGGCACAAATGTTACTTCATTTAGGGTGCTTCAGTAAAATTTCAATACCTCAAATACTCACGAATATAAACTCATAAACTAAATTTTTCAGGTAATATTTAATACACATGCTGAAAGTTTAGAGCACAAAGACGAGTTAGCAGAACTATAACTCAAAGAAAATATTTAGTAAAGTGTAGAGGGTTGGATGTTTTACCTCCTTGCAGTACTCATTTGAAGTATAAATATAAGGACTTTGTTTTTTATAGCATTACGTGATAAGGGTAACAAATTAGTTGCCGAAATGTTGCACTAAATAAATAAACTTTTGATTTGATATTCAACCAGCTTATCATTTATTCATTAAGTACAGCCCCCTCTTGCAGTTGAAACATAAATATACACAACTAAATTAAATTAAATAAGTAATTAAAAATCATTTCCACTGAATAACTTTTATAAAGATTAGGGCATGCATTCCACTAATTTTACTAACTACATAATCATTCTCATAATTATCAAAAACTAGGGCTCCACACAACATATTGTGTGCAGCGGTCATCTAATCTAATAGAATGATTACCAGCCTTTGGATAATCTTTGTTCATTGTTTTACTAATATTATTATTTTTTTTGTGGTATTTTTAGTCTATCTTTTTCTTTTTATTTGCAAAGATAAAACAATTCAAATATTCTCATGTTTAGCTCGCTCACATAAATATGGACTTTGTCCAAAAATGTGTTTTGACACTTTCGAAGGCATGCAAACTGTCAAAATGAGCGATTGGTAAATATTTTCTAAATGAAACTTTATATATAACAATATTTATAGTGTAGACATTAATTCGACTATGTTTGTAACTTTTCAATGTAATGATATTTCAACTCTGATAAACAAGTATGTTCTCTACTTTTTATATCACCAGATTTATGAACCATAAATAATCTGTGACAGGTAAGTGACATCATAGTTAAAATGAAGTTTCTAAGCTTTGCCTAACAAGAATTTTTAAAAAAATTAAAGAGATGACAGAGCAATAACAATAGCAATAAATATGAAGCAACATCTTTAATTTTTTGTACTGTTCGTACCTTACAATTTACGATATTATCAACGACATACGTAGTTGGAAAATTCATCAAATATGACTTTCTCAACATTATTATTCAAAACAGATATATATAATTTTTTTTATAATTTATTTTTATAAATGAATAGTTTCTGACATAACAAAAATTAATGAAATAGCATGAAGATATACTATACACGAGCAAGAAGAAAAATAATAATCATAATAACAATAAATATAATTATTTACTCATTTAATAAAAGAAGTTTTACAGTAACATTCATTATAATACAGCCTTTAAATCAAGCAACTATATAACTCACTACTACATGTTAGATGCAAAAGCTGTAAAACTGATTTTTTTTATTTAGAGACTGGTTTCCCAGAAAGATTTAATTCCACTTATACAGGTTTTGAACCATAGTTTACACTTTAGAATTAAATAATTTACCTCTAAATGACAGCCTTTTATGTGTGGGCGGTATCACTGAGGTAGGGGAAAAGGAAAATATATTTGTGGGTTGTCGAGCGTTAGCTACCTTTGCCAGCATGCAGTTGTCTGTTGTAACACACCAACAGCTGACCTCATATTACCAAAAAATAACAACACTGTCCAAATGAAAGTGGGTAGCTACTGGTGCTAGTTTGTTGGCCACTGGTGAATGAGTGGTTAGTGGTCAACATGTTAGGTTTGATTCAAATTGTAAAATATTTGTTTTCAGTTAATGTTGAAAACTCATTTATGTTCCTTACATAATTTGTATCACATACAGTACTGTGAGATAATTCACTACACAGAAACAATACAGAAGGTTTACCTTTGGTTCTAGATTAACAGACTCTGGCTGTTTCTGCTCTTCTACAGCAACAGTCTCTTCCACTACAGGAGCGACGACAGGCTAAAACACACAAGCATTCTATTAGTCACCGTCTGTTAAGCTGATGATAATCATTTTTGGATTAAAAAATCGTTAATATTTTTATAAATAATTTTTTATAAAATTTCTTGTTATTTATTTCATGTTCCCATGTATTTGATATTAGTAAAAACATTTATACCAGCCGATGCAGAAAGTCATTATGAATACAAAAAAACATTATAAAAACTTTTGCTCACTGCTTAAAAATGAAAAATTTTGGAAAATAACAGTTCCTCCTCCTCTTCACGGCACACCTAAAACCATACAAATTCAAAGTTTTTGTTTTATTTTCTTGTTGTAGTAACTCGCAAAATGCCTAGAAATATAATTAAACTTGCTGATCAATCCCAAAAAGTTATAATTTGAAAAAATCAACTTTGATACATCGATTCAACATGCTTGTGCCGTGTAAGTTCTATCATTTTTTGGCAATTGAAATAAAAGGTATGTAAATGCAATGCAATATTTTCTGTTGTGGAATAGGATCTCTAAGTGTTTGTTTTGTCCTTTTGAGTAATTTTGCGACTTATTACGCCAAAAACTAAGATGTGTGTACAAGTTTTATAATTCTATAACGTTTGTGTGCCGGGTGAAATGTGGTGCTAAGTGCTTTGTTAAAGTTGATAAAATTTTTTGAAATTTGTAATTTTTGGGAGTTAACAGCCAATTAAATTACATTTCAAGGGACTTTGTGAGTCACATCAAAAATATTACATCAAAAATATAAAGCAAAAACATTAAATTAGTAATGTTTCATGTGGGCTAGAGAGGGGAGGAATTTCTAAATTTTCCAAAATTTCTAACTTTTGGGACATTAGTGAGAGTTTTTATAACTTTTTTCATATCCCTGATGACTTTCTGTATCGCCTGGTATAATTTTTGTCTCTAAAATCGAACATGTAAGATCAGGAAATTAATACAAATTTCTTTTTGTATATAAATCACTCAAATGATTACTATGAAAAGGATTACGAACTAGACAAAATTGAATTTAACATATATATATATATATATATAACTCAAAATTAGTAATTTATTAACTTCATAAAGTCAGTGCAACGGAAAAACAATGGATAATATTAAATATCAAGAATATATATATATATATATATTTTGGACTTGATAGGAGACTGACAGACTTACCTAAAGGCAATAGTCCAAAACTGCAATCTCTTGGAAATAAGCACATATAAAACACTTAATACACTTTTATTTGAAATATTTCGATCAACATGATCTTCTTCAGTCAAGAAAGAGAAAAAACAAAACAAAAGATTGAAGTGAACCACAGATGTGTATAAACATCCAAATGTCACAGATTTATAGTTTATGATATAGAGCTATATGTGATATGTGTAGAAATTGTTATATGTGAATCATGTAAAGATTGGTTACTTGAAACTAGATATTAAAAGTCTGTCAGAAGGAAGGTAATGAAGCTGTTAAAAATGGTAGAAGTTAGGGGGAAGTTAAAAGGAGTTTTATCTGATGTTGAGGTTAGGAGGCTCTCTAGATTTGGTATACCACTGGTATGATAACTCCCATCTTCTTAATTCTGAAGAGTTGCAATCAGGGGGGAGGGCTTTAATTATTTTGGTGGTATAGCAATCATTGAAAGAGATGATGTTGTGACTAGCAGCGTGTTGAGCGGTTGGCCTGTCTATGTTCATGGTTCCAACGTCATGTCTGTGGCCATTCATTCTGATGCTCAGACTATCCGTGGTAAGGCCTATGTACTGTGCCGGGCAAAATTTACATTGTAACTGGTATATTACATTACTGGATGTACAAGTATGATGACCCTGAATCTTGAAGTCCACATTGGTTGCTAAGCTATGGAAACTATTTGTTGGGATGTGTATTGGACATGTCTTGCATCTTGGTCTATTGCACGGAAAGGAGCCGTGAGGAAGTTTGGGCGGTTTTTCAGTACTTGGATCTGGTAATTTTGGATGTACTAAAATACTTTTTAAATTGAACGGTTGTCTGAACCAAATATGTGGTGGATTTGAGAAAAGATCTTTGGTGTGGGCGGAAGCTTGAAGAATCTTGAAGCCATCCTTTAATATTTTGTTCAGCTTCGTTAGGCCTGGATGGTAATCTGTAACTAAAGACAGTTTGTCCTCCATAGGTGGTCTGGGTACATCAGATGACTGAGCCAAGCGGATTTGATTCTCAACGAGTTGTTTAGGGTATCCTCTTTTTTGGAAAGCTAGATATATATATATATATATATATATATATATATATATATATATATATATATATATATATATATATCGCAATATGTATTCTTGTGTATTAATAAAGAACATAAATAAAAATACAAATACAAGAATTATAATTGAATTTACAATTCAAAGCTTTTCGTTGGCTAACAGTACCAACATCATCAGGAATATTAAACAATAAAAATTAACATATGTGCAAATTAGATCAAATAAATAGCTATGCCAAATCAATTACAATGTTGTTAATTTTTTTTTTTTTTATGTAGGACAAACTAAGAAAAAACTTAAAGATAGATATAAAGAGCATTTTAATGCATATAAAAAGCCAGAAATTTATAAATCAAATTTTGCTAGTCATTGTATTAATAATAATCACTTATTTTCTAATATAGATAATATGATACTTGTAAAAGAAATTAACAAAGGCCTGAGAATGAATATTTATGAAGCTTTAGAAATACACAAATATATACTAATAATGAGTTGATAAATGAACAAATACAAGTAAAATCTAAATTTGATAATATATTCAGTGTTTGTAATGTTAGGGCAGCAAAATCAAAAAATTTATATATATATAAGAAAAGTTATGGTAACTATTTTTCCTCCTCCTTTACTTATTTGTATGGCATAAAAAAGATTTGCCTTTTATTATTATTATTATTATTATTTAATTTGTATCCATAAAACACACTTAATTCAATAAACGAAACAAAATTTAACAAACAATCTAACAGCTCAGCATTACCTGTGTGTCAGCTTTCTGGACATAGTTTGAAGGAAATATTCCTGTTCTATCTGCAATTACTCCGGTCCACCAATCACCATCTTTCTTTGTAACTAATACCACTTCACCTTGATTGAATGTCAGATCTCCACTCTCAACAGACTGATAGGGATAAACAGCCACGTAATATTCTGTACAATATTATTAAAAAAAAAAAAACATTTAAAAATTTTATCAACACAAATATTTTAATACTTTATTTAATAATAATATTTAATATGAATTATTCAAACTAAGAGTAAAGCTTCAACTAGATGATTCTTCGCTCAAAAAATGTTTGAATAGTTACCAAAATCAGCAGAATGTCAAATAAATGAGAAAACAGTTGATAATCGAGTCAAAGATATTTATTTTAATAATGTAACGTTTTGGGACTAGTTTGTTGCCCTTATCAAGCGAGGTACAGAAACTTGGCCGTTCGGAAGGTTCTACTGGTCCCAAGTAGTTGTAAAACAGTGGTGGGCCGGCAACCAGTGTAGGACTTATAACAAAGTCGAAAAACTCTTGCATACTAGTAGCACAGGTCATGGCACCAAGCCCTCCCTTTCGAGACTAACACTAGTAACCCGGGATGGGAGTCACAAGTTTGAGGTTGAATTCGTAAGGGTTGAGGTTTCATAGCTGGAAGTGAATTTCCAAATCAGGCGGGCCCATGCGTTTTGGCAGGGGTTGAGTCAAAAGTGGATCCTTGTCACTCTTCACTTTCACCCCTTTATTTCTTCAATCGTTTCATACACCCAGATACCGCTGTTGCATCTGTTATCTGCTTGAAATAAGTTCAGGACTTGCTCGACAGAGGTGAGACTGGTCACCGGGGTAATTCCCTAACAGATGCCCTTATCAAGCCTGTTGTACTAGAAAAAACAAAATCCTTACATTTAACATTCAAATGAGTAATGTGAGGACACAAATCATCAAACACCAACACTTTGCCAAGAACTTCTTTTGAACTATAGTATTATTTATTTAAATGTTAAATGAATGGACTTTGTTTTTATACAAAAAGCTTGATAAAGGTAATGAACTAGTTGCTAAAACACTGCATTATTAAAATAAATATCTTTGACTCGATTATCAACTTTTTCTCATTTATTTAATACATTATTTGAGTCCTTAAATAAACATAAATTGCAGCAGAATATCATTTGAAGATCCAAGAGTTAAAATAAAACTGTACATGAATAAACGACTAACATGTTCATAGTGTACAATTAGTTATTCATGTGATTCTTTATTTATAGATGCCAAAGGTCTCTGATGATGAAAGAGATTTAGATTTGCATCAATCTAATTTTACTTCATGTTAACCAGTATTCTATTTTTCTTGTTATATGCAAAATGGTCCTCCCAGATTTGGCCTAATAAATGTTTAGCTTTTTATACTCTTAAAACTACATTCTGTAATTATTAGAAAAATACTGCAGAACATGGTGAAACACATGCATTGTAACACATTTTAGATGGTGTTACATAATAAAAATAAGTTTCAGAAAACAAACGTGAATTAATTCCAAAATGTAGCAATAAATAAAAAATTGTGAATTTGTAAAAGTAAATCTGTGGGTGAGACTGACCTCTAAGTAGAAAAGTTTGAAACTAATGTATGTGCAGATCGGTGCGTGGTAATTAAGGTGCGTGGGAAGCGCCCACAGCACCCTCTCTGTCTCGTCCAAACCATGTAGTCAACAGCACATGCATTAAGATAGCAGAGCGAGGAGAAGTTTAATTTTTTTAAAGATGTAACAGTTTCTTATATTCTTTTTTGTTTAGTAGATGGAATGCTGCGTTACAGTACAATGCCGGGACCAAATTCATAATTACGAGCGAGTTGATACTCTAACAAATTCATCTAACAAGCAATGCATGGCTTCACCGGTTGTAACAAACAGCTAAGTTGTAAAAAATTAAGAAGTTTAGTGAACAAGTTGCAAATTTAACTATTTAAACAGTAATCATTCAAAATTTAACTTTAAATGTTCAATGCTGTGTTTCTTTCTATTAGTAATGTAGTACTGGCAGAAGCAATAACAAAGATAACATGTATTTACAATGTTTAAATGAAGTAATAAAATTTGAATACAAAACTTTAATAAAATTAAATCTATTTACTTTTCATAAGATGAAATAAAATCTGTAGCCACAACTTAAAACTTTTTGGAAGACAGAATTTACACCATCATGTGTTTTCACATATTTTATTCTAATAATTTTTTTATAAACTTCCTAAAAAAATCAAGTCGTGTTGAGTTTGGGACCATTGGTTTTACAGGCATGATTTCTATAATGTGGTCAAAAAGTGTATGCACATTTTTGTATTAGGTTTGATCATTTATGATTCTTATTTTGTGTTTTAGTATGTTTGTTAATTTCATATTGCATTAGTCGTTTTGAGATGTGATCCTTTTTTTATAGATTTAGAAAATGTCTATATTATGAATGTTGGTGTGTATCTGTGGTCTGTTACTACTATGTAGTTAGCAAAAGATGAGGTGTTATAGTTTGTTGTTAGTTTTTAAATAGTATTTTGTATCCTGTTTTTAAGAAAGTAACAACAAACTACAACATGACATAGTATTTTTCTGAAACACAAATGAAACACTTGTATAATCGAAAATGTTTTGTCAAGGATACAAATTTACACAAACTATAAGATTGGAAAGTAGTCGATTTGTTGAATAAATATATTAAGTAAGTTAATCCGGCAAGTCAAGTTAAAAATAGAAGCATATACATTTAAAATAAAGACATTATTAAAGTCATCTCTAAATACTCCTATGTATAGCTTCAAAAAGTGGGAGACCTATAATTGTAAGAAGTGGAAACATTTTTCACAATTTAATGTCAAACAACATAAATTTGTTATTAAAATTGTGTAATCTTCTATTAACTCTTAATCTTATTATATCTAAAGTATGGAAACAATTGTAATATTTAACCCATTGCTGACATGCCCGCCACGGATACCAGCAGTACGAATTAATTCCTCGCGTCAATTGAGTTGTATTTTGCTAAAAAAAATATCCTCACTTATAAAGCTCCAAATATTATATTTTCTATACAGGTGCAATTATTTTATTTATTTTGTACCTTAGTTTATTATTTGTTAACTGATTATTATGTGTAATCATAATTAGTAAAAACAAATTAAAAGTTCCTTATGGTATGAAGTTTGCTTTAGATTCCAAGCTGTAACTTTTATTGTTCATTTCGTATCTACACAAGAATACACTAATTACAGCTACTGACCTACACTGGGTAAAAGCTACACTTAGCTTCTCTCTCCAGTTGACATAAAAACTGCTGAAGCATTCTATTATGTTTAGATGTCTGACAGAAGGTCAATGAGCCATAAATATCTTTATTTATGCTGTAAGTTTCAAGAGTCGATAAATATCCTCGATAAAGCACAGATGTCTAATCATGTGCATGACATATCAGAAAAACTCTTTTGAAGCAAACAAATCGATCAAACAATAATGACATTCAAGACTAATTGATCTCTAGTCTTTATACCTGCTTATAGTAAATTGTCATGTCTAGCTGACGTAGTCCGTAGTCCACAATGGGTTGAGCTAATTTAAAACAAAAACTATAGTAGTAAAATTTTCTACTAATCGTAAAAGTTTTTAATTTAAATTAAATTTAATTTAGTTTTCTAAATAAAAAACTTTTTCTAATTATAGATCAGGAAAGTTTAATTTTACAATGTGCAGAGGTTATAAAAAAAAATTAAATTAAAAAAAAAATTTGCTAATGTAATGGATTTACCTTGTTCCTCAGAAGCCAGGCTTACAGCCGGTTTTTGAATATTGTTTATGTTGATGTTATCAGTTGCTAGTTTAACATAAGTCTTTGGAAACCAGCCTTCTTTGTTATTTAATTCTCCATACCACCATATATCCTAAATCATCAAAGAATACAACATTTCATAATCATCTAAAACAATTTTAGTGCTTTTACTTTTCAGCACAGGTACTTATTTTAATCAATTAAAGGCAACAGCTTTCCAAATCTATAACTTTGTTAAACATCTCTTTTTAAATACGAATTCAATTCACACTATATACTATACCATAATGACCAAGTTACCTGATTTTCAGTAACTCGTATGATATCTCCTTTGGTGAAGCTTAACTGATCACTACTCGTACCAGAAAATGTAAACTGAGCAACAACTCTCATATCCACAGCTGTACCTAATCCTAAAACTAGATTAGGTTTTGGAGGAACTGTAGGTCCTGCTTCACTGGCCACCTCAACAACTGCAGATCCATTATCAGACACGTTCTCAGGCACCTCAGTAATTCCTCTACAAAATTTAAATAATACAGAACATTTATGCAATAAAAAGATCTACTAGAAAGTAGCCTAGACTATAACCAAAGTCACTTATAACACTTAAAATTATTGTATATTAGTTTTTATAATAGCTTCAAACATTTATTTCAAAAACTTTAACTGGTAACAAATTTTGTCATAATAGATAAAATTCAAGACTTGAGTAATATTAAGGTTACTAACAGAATTTTTTGAGCAGTTTAATTCTAATATCTGCTAAAATTTGTGAAATTCTATATATTTTGAAGAAAATTTGCAACCATTTCCTTAAATCTCTAAAATTTTATCCATGTTGTGATCTTCATATACTTTAATAATTTATACATAAAGAATTTTATTTATATAAATAAAATAGATTTGATAAATGAATCAAGGAATAAATGATAATTACTTAGTGGCTAGGGTCGGACTGTAGGGGGGGGGGGCACAATCTGTCAGCAGTTCTTGAGTTTGATGTGATACATGAGGTCGAGCGTTGTCATAGATAAAGCCTCATACCACTGGACAATCTTCCTCTCCGGCAGTTCTGGATTGCACGTCTCAATGGACGTTTTCTTAATGTGTAACTGAATTTGCAACTGGCGGTAACAGCGATAGAGAGCTCCATCTTCGAAGGCTGCTAGCCCGACACTGAGCAATATAGCGAGGCTGGAGTGGTAGGGACTCTTATTTTATGAATTACCCTCGTATATTGTAACTCGATATGTATGCTATTTCTCTACTTTTGGTTAATAATGTGATTTTCATATGTCTTCTATACTTGAAAAAGCAGCAAAATAGTTGTCGAACATTTTCTCCTTAGGACAAAATAAAGTATACTTGACTCACATATCAATTGTAATTTATTTATATATTATAATTCTTATGAGTGTAAACACAATTATCAAATTTATTATGAATAAATTATAAGAACTATTGATGAAAACCATTGCAGTAATAATTAAAATTATTGGCAAGAAACTAAATTTTAAAAATTATGTTTGTACACTTACTCAAGCTGTGTCTTGTTATGGAGAGTATCAGGTTCGGGGAAGGCTGTGGTAACACCCCCAACAGGCTCCACATAAGCTTCAGGAAACCAGCCAGTAGCTCCCCTTAACTCCCCAGCTAACCACCCTGGTTCTGCATTTTGATTATTATGTACCTATAAAAATAAAAATGACACTTAAACATGTCTTTTACTTGTTTAATTGTAATTTTTAAAACAAAAGCTGTTTACAATTTAATTATTACTCAATTATCACTCCACCAACAAATGATTTAAATATTTCAAGAAAATGCTGCAGAAATAACAGAAGACACTTTGGAAAGTCAACATAAAGCACACATGATCAAATCTACTTAACACATTCAGCACAGCGGCGATATATAAGATCTCATCAAACTACTGTCTGTTTTTTTGTTAACTTCCACATTTGACGTCATTGTTTTATCTCAAAATCTATACTTAAATGCTTAATTATAAACGGGAAAAATTGTAAAAAAAATTTAAACACTCTATTTAATTTTAAAATTAGGAGCGTCCTGGTGCGCTTGCCATCCATGGCAGAGTAATCATTGAAATGCTATGCAGTTGAATAGCTTGTCGTTGCATTTAATTATCGTGCCCGTTGTTTTCATCTCAATAATTTTATTTCTACCCTATACAGGTTCATTAGTGACATCAAAACAGTGTATTAGACAGTAAAATATTGTTTTATTCATCGGGTCACAATTTCAAAATAGGAAATTTACATTAAATGTCTACTAATACAAATGATAAAATACTGTAAGACAAATAATAAACTTCAAAAAAAAGACAAAAAAAGGTAATTTACATAAAAATCTAAAGTACCTACTACTACAATTCACCACTCTACGATTAACTTAGAATGTTTGTTTCTGTTTGTGTCTTATGTTTCACAAAGCGATAGGGATCAATAATGTAAACGCAGACATAGATAATGCATATGTCATGTCCAAGACTATTTATAGCCGAGATTAGCTGATATTTGTTTACTTAATACTTATGATGACACACTCAATGACTCTTATTTACAGTAATCTGTTCCCACCTCGAGTAGGTTCATTTATTTTAATAGCACAGTTATCGTTTATTCTTGCGTTAGTTCAGAAAGTTAATTTATTTTTATGATCGTTGGTTTTACTGAATATTTTGCCGTGATAAGGGGTTAAAACTAAAAAAACCATTAATAGAAGTTAAACCAAATTAAATCTGTTCATAAAACTCCCTAAAGCATTGTTTCAGTTGAAGCATCAAAAAGTTAACTTTGGATGATCGGATTTAAAAACAACTCAGGCACAATGCTCTCCAAACTTTTCTGAAACACTGGCGTAAAATTCAAACCTTTATACAAACACTTATCGACACTAGAGAAGTTTTAATTAGACTGGGAGTGAGCGTGCCGGTGCGCTCGCCGTCTCTCAGAGGGGAAGCGGAGAGCACACCGGCATGCTCTCAGTGCCTCGCAAGGTAACCCAGAGCATGCCGGTGTGCTAGCCATGCTGAACGTGTTAAGAAATAAGTTCAAAATGTGTATGGTTGTGTTTGACTAGTTACTTTTAAACATGAAAACCTAATATTTTGAACAAAAACATTTTCAATAACTATATAGTTATATTTTACATGCCACAAGAGTTGTTTGAAATATTGAATAAATACAGAGAAACAAATGTTTTCCAATCTGGAATTTTTTTAAAATTTCAATTGGTAACTCAAACAAAATCAATAAAAGCACAAGTCCCAAAGAATCATTCCCTGGGGTAAAATAACCTCAAGCATTAATTATTAACATATTGCATTTTCTTTCTATGTAAAGTCCAGGGATATATCCATGGATATATGTATATTGTTTAAATCGACAACACTGTTTTCTTGTATGTACTTATCACTTACAATTTAATGTACTTAAACAAGAATCTTGGTATATTTTCAAGCCGACTTTGAGACCTATTAACTACACTGCTCTCATTTTCAAGCTTTTTGGAAGACCCTTTTTTGAAAATGAGAGCACTGTAATTAATAGCTCTGAAAGTCAACTCGCAAATATACCAAGTATGATTCTATAAGAAGTAGGATTTATACATTTATAAAATGACATTTATAGTAGACAACTTTTTAATTAAACTTCCAAAAGATATAAATATGTTTAAGGTTAATGACAGATCACAGACCAATTCATACTACTACATAGACACTCTACGTTTTGATTTTATATCCAAAAATCTTTTTTAAGATCTTTTATCAATCTAATATTGATAAACTTTTAGCTCTTGAAAAGGATTTTCAGATATAAAATCAAAACGTAGAGTGTATTTGTAGTAGCATGAATTGGTCTGTGATCTGTCATTAATCTTAAACACATTAAATAAGTAAGTTAATTTTTATACTTGGGATGAACTATAAAGAATTATCATGTACGTGTTTTATAGGTTCAGTGAGTAGTTTTTAAGCTTTAAGGATCCGGGGTTTATATTTTAAGCAGTTGTACAATTCATCAATTACTAGAGTTTAATTTGACTTGTGCTGAGTTTCATGTTACTAAATTTAACTATTTTGTGTTTTTTAAAGCTGCTTTTAAAAGGCATTAGCATAAGTGGTACTTTTGTGCTGATAATTTTGGTTGCTTAAAATAGGAAGTTTCTGTCAATACTCATATGTTAGTTCACCACAATCAGATTTCAACAACCATCAAATTAACGCCATGTGCATCTGAGTACCATACTGACACAATATGTGCATTCCACAGATGATGTTTCTATATCATGATCAAAATCACTCCAAGAATTTTCAGTTTACATTGTACTTTCAGCGTTTATTTTATTAGTAAATTTCATATTACACTTTTGATATTATTTGCAACCAGACTTTTTGTCAACTAAAGGTTGTTAAATTGTTAACTTACACTTTGAGGAAACGTTTTCATCTTACGACTTCTTCAGCCTCGTATTTTTGAAGTATATGAAATATACAGACGTAGCAACACACATAAAAATGACATTCTAAATGAACAAACACAGCACAGATCACACATACTCTTCGATCATATCACTTCTAACTTTCAAAAAATGGTACCAAAGAAGTACAACTGGCAGCAAAAATCCTAGCAGCAAAAATACAAGGCTGAAGAAGTTGTAAGACGAAAACATTTCCTCCAGGTGTAAGTTAATAATTTAACAACCTTTAGTTAACAAATAGTCTGGTCGCAAGTAATATCAAAATTGTAATAAGTAATTAACAACCACCTCGTCATGACCAGCAACAAGATTTTGATATTTAATTATTTCAGTCTAACTGAATTAATTTCAGTTTAATCAATTTCAGTCTATTTAATCAATTTTCAGTTTACCCAACTTGCACTTTTTTAGAAACAAGATACATTCAAATTTCGTTTATAATAAAATATCCATTTGAATCACTTAATTTGCAGTCCAGCATACTACATTATGTAAGCCCCAGAGAGCATAGCAAAATTACCACTTTCATCTTTGGTTTATTTATTAATTTTAGAATAAAAGCAGAGATGAATATTTGGTGGAATTTCTGATGCTAAGTTAAAGAGTATTGGGCTCAAAATGGAGCCCTGTACTATATTATTGATGGTAATAAAATGAGAAAAATACTGGGTGATTTTTATCATTTTAATCTTCATGTTGACTATGACACTGCAGATAAATTGTAATAAATTTATTCTTCATTTTTTTAACAGTGAAAAATTAGTTATGTAAGGATGATACAGCATGAATAAATTTAATAGTGTCCAATCAAATGCCATTCCAAAAGCAATAACCAATGTTACAGTGGTTATCTCCTTCTGAAGACCCTCAAGAAATCTACTGTAAAGTTAATTAAAGCATCAATTCAGAGTACTGTTTTAATCTAAGAAGCTTTCACAGTTAAAATGACAGTCAAGTATTTATAATTTTATTTATGTAAATGGTCTTACGAGAAAGACAACAATCTTCAATTCCTCTTGATACTAGCCTCCAAACTACATTAAATGATCGAATATTCTATCTTCTTCCTCAGGCCAGGCTGTTTTTTGCCCTGCCTTTTCCTCCCTCTATTTCACTGTATTTTACACATGCATTTATAATTATCACTGTCTCTTATAATTAACAAATTTAAAAAAAATTACTTACACGATTAATTTTATCAGCTTTTAGTGTTATTAGACATATGTTAATATGAAAATGCTACCTTTCAGGGGCACTCATACTTTAATAAATATTTTGGGCATCTCAAAAGTTTTATAAACAAACTGAGATCGATTTTAGTACAGAAAAATATTGAAAAATTTATCTATTGATAAGCACCACACAAAAATACCAATCTAAAGTTTTTATTTATTTAATTTTCAAATAAAAGTCTTACTAAAATCTCAACCATTTCAAATTCCAAAATCTGAAAGCTGGGGATGATTCATATTTTGTTTCAAATCATTCAGTGTTTTAAGACAATACTAAAGTTACCATGGAAGTTAAGACAAACGAATAGTTAAGGAAACATGAATATAGTGTTAATTTTCAAACAAGACCTTGATATTCAGGAAAAGATGAAAGCTTCTCGGATTTCTTTCTATAGGGAATTCTTAGGGGATTTCTTTCTATAATCCTCATTATTATACCCTTATGTAGAGGCAAATATAGATAGAAAAGGTTGATGAAGAAGAGACATAATGCCCCTTAGATTCTTGGACAGAAGAAAGCACTAATCACTACTCAAGCAGCCTTTTTTGTCTCAAATAAATCTGCGCTCTACAGGAATTATAAAAGTTGTTTTCTCCTTCTTCATAGTAAGAATCATTTTTAAAATCCCTTATATTTTTAAATTTAATTTTATTTAATATTTTACACTTTATAATTAAAGAAAATGTCTGCATCTTTCATTTTCATTTTATAACAATCTGAATAATTTTCAAAATACTGTTTAAAATCGACATATCTTGTATTGAATTGCTTCCCAAAGTGTCTTTAGCCCTAATATCTATAACGTAACATCGTAACATTTCATAATCAATCACTTCCCAAAGTGTCTTTCCTCATTATATCTATAACGTAATATCTCTAGCAATAAAAATTAAATAACTGAAAGATAAATTGAAAGCGAAAAACAAAACACTCGGAATTCTAAACAAAAATTACAAAAGGTACAAATTAAATAAACGAAATGATAGATAAAAATGATAGATAAAATTTAGAATAAACAACAACAAACTTGAACTTAAGCAACATGCACTAATAAAACACTCTTTATCTGACCGAACTGACAGCTGTCAAACAAATGTCTGATAGCTCTCATTGCCACACTTAACCAAATAAGTTTTTGTTTGTAAAATAAACTCTGAATGACATAAAGGTAAAAACATGTAAAGTAGAATAACCCACATAAAGAATGATATCAATGAAACTGAGAATAAGAGGGAATTATGTTGCTGTGGAAATAAATATGGGAACCCAATCTATACATGGGCGTAGGCAACCAGTGTTAACTAAATGGCCAGATCTATACTTGGGCATAGGCATGAAAGTGTTAATCGACTTAATGTTTTGAGAACTATTTACATTCAAGTAATACATATCAGTAAACTGGAATAGATATTGAAAACTTGTCGCAATAATTTTGCTTCTACATATATTAGGTAAACACATAGACACCTAATACTGTTTAAATGTCTCAAAGTGAGGTTAAACTGAGCAGAATGAGCATTTCTCTGATGACGAATAGTTTCATAAATAACTGTCAAGCAGCATAAACAAACAAATCAATCTGTTTATTATCAGAAGGTATTGATAACCAAAATTGAGTAGATAAATAAGTATTTACTGGTATTAATGGCAGTCAGGAGCTATGTTATGTAAAACATCAAACAAAATTAAAGTAGGTTTTTCTGGTACCAGTATAATCACAAGTAGTGAAATAGGAAAAGCATAGCATCCTTGAAAACATCTGGATCACTTTAACCAGAATAGTGCCGGATTGTATTAAGAACTGCTTGATTTCAGCACTCACATTCGCCATATTTTTTTGCAAATACAAACACAGAATAAAAGTTCTAAATTTCATTTTCATCCGATTTATGATTTTGGAGTTATAAAAGGAATGCCTCAAAACAGACAAGCACTCACAATTTTCTAATTTTTTTTGTTCTACCTGGGCTTTGATAAGGAGGGAAATGCATTATTACTCCTATGTTAACTTATAACATTCAAATAACTCTTCTTGGTGACATTAATTCGTACAATATTATATATTATTAAATGAAACTCACCATAATAATATCTCCGGGCTGGAATGACAACTCATCCCCATTCCTTGAGACAAACTCATAAAGTGCACGATATTTTCTGTAACCTGAAATATATAACAAAATTAATATGATGATGATGAATTAACAGCCAGTTTTACAGACACTATTTTATTGAATATGGGTGACAAGACATTGGATTATTTTTAAAAATGGTGTTAGCCCCTTAACGTATACAATTAAACGTTTAGATACTGGTTATATCACACATAAAATTTATTAATTTAGTTTTTGAAGGCCAATTAATGCTCCCACATCCATGAGAGAGATAAGCCCTTATATATAAAAAATTTACAGGTATGCTAAATATACCCTATTCATCATCCTATCCCACTTATTCTCTAATGAATTTATTTACTCACCAGCTTCTCCATTGGTTGAGGTTTCCTCTGGCCATGATGAAGGTGTAGAATTCCAAGCAGAATCTCCCCATCCAGTGATTGTTCCACCTCTAATGCCTTTCATTTCTAGAACCTACCATAAGTTCACAGCAAGGTTAGTACATGATGTAGTAATAATATATGCATATATATATATATATATATATATATATATATATATATATATATATATATACATATATATATATATATATATATATATATATATATATATATATATATGCAAGTATATACAAGTAATAATAATAAATTTATATATATATATATATATATATATATATATATATATATATATATTCTCTGAAAAAATAAGAGACATACAAATAGAAGAATAATTTATTAAATTATAGAATTAAAAGCTTTTCGTTGGCAAATAGTACCAACATCCTCAGGAATAATAAAAAATATAAAGCATACAAGTGTTAGCTAGATCCAACAAACAATGTTGCTAAATCTATTACAGTATTGTCAAATTTATTAATTTGCAGCCTTAACATTAAGTGCATACATTAAATATAGTGTCCAATTTTTATTTTATTTGTATCTGTTCATTTATCAATTCCTTATAATTATTATATTTATATATTTCTAAAGCTGCATTAATATTCATTCTAAAGCATTTGTTAATTTTGTTTCTAAGTATCATATAAATAATAATAAGTTTCTTCTTTTAATAAATATAATGAATAATTAAAAAAGATTATTAATATGCATGAAAAGAACCTATATAAATTAGAATGCGCGTATTGTATTTTTATAAAGTATATTGTATATATATTTTACAAATATTGTATATGTGTATATATTTTAGGTTAGTTCTAGTAGAGCTTAAAGGTTATTTAGGAATTTTTGGACTAGATAGGAGACTGACAGACTTACTTAGTGGCAATAGTCCAAAACTGCAATCTCTTGGAAATAATCTTGCAATGTAATGTAATCTCTAATGTAATCTTAACAATGTTACATCAATACTTAAATTAAAAGATAAACCTCATACAAAATGTTATTGTGAAACGTATTATTGTAAAATAATATTAGGATATTACTTCTTAATTTGATAAATAAATATCTTTTACTATAGGTAATATATTTAACACTAGATATATTGTAGAATTACCTTTGTTCTCTTTTCATTATAGTCAAAATATAAACCTTCACAGTTTTTAATGAGTGTTGCCAACTCCTTTTTCAAATCTCCAAGCTGTGAATTATTATTTTCAATATCTTCTAATTTAACTGCAATCTAAAAAAAACACTAATTTAGTAAATGATTATAAGATCATTTCTTTATTTATATATTTAGGGGTTTTAAAGGTTCAAAATACAAGTTAAAGCATACAGCATATTTTAAATATTATTTGTCGTGTATTGTGTTCAGATCATTTACATAAGGTTTTGAACAATTTTTTTACATCAGTTTTCTAAACGACCACAAAGCCTGCAATTTCTTAGCAATGGCCTTTGATGCAACACGCACTACAAAAACTAATGTCTTCAAAAAGGGCTAGCTTTTTTGTTTTATATCGATCGTTCGTGCACTAGCTTATGAGTGAACAGCTATAAATAAGGACCAAATGACTACTTTGGTTTGTAAATGTTCTTAAAATGGGTTAGAAATGTAATTTCCAGAAAACAAAAAAAAATAATAAACTTATTGGGTTTAGGAGGTATTTTAGTTTGGGTTGAAAGTTTAGTTTTAACGACAAACATTCCAAAGAAACTAATAAATTAAAAGCAAACTTTTGTAATTCTAAAACCATTAATTAACCATAATCAAGCACAATTACTAGTATAACTCACTTGTTTCTCCATATCCTCTAATTTTTCCCTCAGGTGTTTTAAAGTTATCTGTTTGTTATTAAAAGCAATTTGGGCTTGTTCTTGTCCAATACCGTCTGTAGCAGCATTCATTTTATTCTTAGCCTCTAGCCTAGCTTTCTCTTGACTCACAGCAACTAACCTCGCATTATGCTCTTTTAAACGAGTCTTCAAAGCTATAAAAAAATGTGTAATTAGATTCTTATAATTATCAATTTAACTCTCCTCCTGTTGGTTGCCAATGTAGCAACAATTAAAATAAGTATGCAAATATTATTTGCCTATGTATCAACAATTCTATAATTCTGTAGTAATAAGATGTACTGCATTCTTTCTTTCAATAATTACAAAATAAATTAATATTTAAAAAAAACACCAGAGTTTGATCTTATTATAGGTGAAGTGTTTAAAAATCTGTTGTGAAAAGCCATAGTACATACATAGGTGATACATCCTATATTACATGTCATTCCGGCTGGTTTTTATCACAAGATTTTAGAATGTGGATGAGGTCATAACTGTTCCTTAAGCCAGATAAGTCACCTCATCATATAATATTACGGTCTGATGTCACTATTAAGCTGTTTATCAACAAAACATATGAAGAGCTGCCTTTAAATACATTTAAACCACTGAGAGAAAAATTAAATCTTGTATGCTCCCATTCATTTCAAGAAAGACTCTATATAATAAAATAAGTTCATAGAATTACAGATGGTACCAAAATGGCAATAAGAGAGGAAAAGTTTACTCCAATCTCTTCCTTGGCAAGACTCAAACTTTTAACAAAGTATGGCACAAGATACCAATTTTCAAACTCAAAATGACATCCAAGACAATTCACATCGATTATGTTTTTATTATTTTAGTTATAATTATTTTGTCTTTATTGCGTGTCTATAGTATCCAATCTACAAAATTTTTATTTGACCTCACTCTATATGGAAACAATGATATATTAAAATTTGCAAACGTGGAATGTAAATTAATTTGTTCAGAAATTTTGTTTTGGAACACACATTTCCATAAAAAAGAAACATAGAATTTCGAATCCATTGTACCTGACATTTGTGAAAGCTGAGTATCTCTTGTAGTACGCATGCCGTCAATAGTGCTCTTCACGCTAGTCACACCAGATCTAGTATCGCTTATTTTCTGAGATAACTCCTTTACTTTCTCATTCTATGAACATACAAAAATTAACATGGGTATTATAACAAATTAATAGAAATGAAAGTAACCTTATAAAGCAAATTTTATAAATTGTTTTTGAAAACTTTTAATAGTCGTTTTTTTATGAAATTGCTTAATTTACATAATAAAATGACAAAATTCATCAAAGGGAAAATATCTCACTCTCTGAGCTACACAGAATTTTGTGAGTACTGAAGACAATGCTAATGCATGGATATTGTACAAACACATCTTACACTGTAAATGTGGAAGACATTTTCTGACAATAAACAAATCAGTTCCTTCTCAAAAGTTTATATGATGGCAGAAATACTGAATATATATTTGTCTTGAGACACAGTTTTTTTTAGAAAATCTTTTATTTTAAGACAGAAAATTGTCACTTGTTATATGATGATCTGTAGCAAAATGTTGCATTTCATAGTTCATAATAAAATTTCACCTAGTTACCAATTTTCATTTCACTCCTATTCATTTTTCATGTAGAGCAATCATTAAAAAAAATCTAACAAATACAGAACCATAAACGAACAAGTATAAAATCAATTGAATGTAATGTGTAAAAATTTTAAATGGTTCCAAAGTAAATACAATAGATTAAACAATGGACAGAGGTTTGAATAAGCTGAACCGATATGAGATAAAGATTAAATAACAAAGAGAGTTGTAGTAGTTAGATGAGATTAAAGAAGATTCCCATGCAGGGAATAACAGTTCATAAAAAGTTCTATCTGATGGAGGTCCTCCGATCCGCGTCCACGTTTAAGAACTAAACAAATTACTATATTTAAGTTTTTTTTTTTTAAATATTAACAAAAAATTTGTCATGCAAATTCATATAAAGAAATATGTTGCAAAGTTAAATAGTTCAAACTTACCAATTGAGATAGTTCAATGCCAAGGTTTTGGTTCTTTGCCTTCATCTTCAGTACATTTTCCTGCT